>JAVLUZ010000157.1:13023149-13512977 GCA_036768485.1 Mermis nigrescens | reverse complement strand
CATGCCTGAGACCGCATATGTATTATCTACAAGACCGGAATTGTGCTCTGTTTCACACAAGCTTGGGCATAAATTTTAAAATCCATGTCCGACAGAAAGCTGACAGATTGCGATTATAGCATTGATTTGATATATAATTATCGTAATCCGTCGGCTTACTTTCGAAGAAATTCTTAAAATTTATGCACAAACTTATGAGAAACAGACTATAGGTACATATGTATCTACAAGCCAGTTGAAAAGTTTTTTAGCGGAGTCGAGGTGAAATGTTGAAGCGATGGCTATCTTGAACGATATGTTTTTTGTGTACGATTGGAGTAAACTAAATTTGTTTAAAATTTTCTTTTTATTTTTTCCTGCAGTGTGAGCTTGCAAAAAACCACTAAAAAATATAAACATTTTATAACAGGTACCAATGACCTACTCATAGTCTATTTCACGAAATCTCGTAATTTGTAATCAATTTTAAGCGTTTATTTATTTAAGGTCCGATTCTATCAAAAGAGGGAGAACGGTGGTGAGGTCAGTTCCGAGTTCGACTCCCGGTCGCCGCTACTGTTTTACAATTATGTAGACATATGCAATCGGGGAAATGAAAGGTGCTTTTCTGCATCCTCCGATTTTCCTCCTTTCGTTTTTACATTCCTAATCGCTGTATTCGCTTGTACATACATTAGTATATTTTATACATACTTAAACTCTGTTTACTTCAGCGCTACTTTAGCATTTCACAAAAATGACGAATTATTGATAACTGTCATTGATTATTAAAATCAGTCCTTCTAACTGGCATTATACATTCCATTCCATTTTTTGTCATGCAGCAATACTTGCCAGAGCCACAATCTGTGTTCTCTTCACACATTGCTTCCGATAAAGGTGATCCTCGTACCCTTACAGGTGGCAAAGGACAATCGACTCCACTTGCATCAGCGTAAATCTCAAAGAAAACTCAAATAAAAGAAAGCAATTTGTTTCTTCCGAATCAGAATAGACTGAATCTTTGTCTTATGGAGAAAAAAGTGAGCTTTTGGGATTGAAAAATAGTCTTGAACATTTATGCATTGCTCCCCAAGAAAACAGTTTTGCAGCAATTTTTTATCATTCATGATCATACATGGGCAGCACCAATATTCTGGGGGTCAGGATGGGATAAAGCGCCAAAAATATTACTGAGAATAGAATTCTGGGGGTCTACAAAAACCTGTGGGGTGTATTTCAGCTTCTGGGGGTAGTACAAACCCCCCACGCCCATTTGTGTTCATGATGCAAAAACTCCGACATTACGACTCTACTTAACAGATAGATATCTACTGTATTGCCTTTGGTTTTTAACAACCATATATTTCATTAATGTAACTGGAAAGTCTCAAGATAAGGGCTCTAAAATAAAAACCACGTCATACTCGTTTCATTATCTTACGTACCTCATATTAATTCGGAAAAAACAGAATGATAACCAAAGCCCTACCTACGCCTATTTCGATCAGTATTGATGAAGACGTATACCTGTAATATACCTACTCATAGGCTGCTAAAAGAATATTGTCGCAATCATCTATTATTGACATCAAAAATAAATGGGTGCCTAATGCACAATATATTTCACAATAGTCTGTTCCATTCCAAACGGTCCATTTTTGCCTGCTAGTTTATTGCTGTAATAATTTTTCACTGCTTAATCGGCATCTTCAATTATGTTCGCATAGCAGTTTTAAGCACACCTGGGTCTGGGGGTTTGGGGGTATGCACCCCCGAGAAACCAAAATACCCCCATTTTTCACAATCTTTTGATGCCAATGGATAGCGCTCGATGAGAAACGTCGAAAAATGGTGTTTTTTCGCCATACCACCATTTTTAAGGCAATTTTTTGACCTTAGAAAAATCTTGCATCCCCCAGAATTTTCTTGCTGCCCACGTATGGTAAGGCCATTTTTTGACCTTTTCAAAAAATCTTGCACCCCTCCCCCAAGAACTTTGGTGCCACTTACCTAAGGTAATAAGCCGTAAAGAGAAATTGGGCCGTTGGAACGCAACAGACTACATATAGTGAATAATTCTTGGAATTATCAATCATTTGATGCAAGCAAACAATTATATTTAAATGCTTCTATAAAAATTATAGCAAGTCCAGATAAGTTGAACGAACTAGGTTTATACTACCTATCCTGAACGACCGTAGTACATGCAGAACCGAACTTATTTAATAAATTTTTTCGACTTTGGAAGTTTCTTACTTCTGCAAGGAAATAACTTTTTAAAGACAGCGATAATTGCCTTTTAGATTTTCCATCTTTCACTAAACTATTATGTCACTCGAAGAGAATAGTCTGAAACTTCCTTATGACGAGACGAACTATGGATTATAAGCATCTTACTGCGATAAAGCTTAACAGTAAGATCCAGATGAGCATATCAGCCATAATACTATAATTTGCGTAATCTAAATAATGAAAGGCTTCCAATAAGCAATTTAATAACAAAAAATTTGGAACACTGCTCGTGTATTAGTATTAGCTTCAAAGTCTCACCTGGCCGTGTATAGAATGTATGTATCGAAGATTGTTTTTTATGCATATTTGAATATAAAAATTGTTGTAGCGTTGCTTTTTTCTTCTAAGGAGTTTCATGAAATCGCTAAAACCGGATTCTTCGAATCTGTGACTAAATTACGCTTCCGTGATAAAAACTACGTAAATATGTATGTAGATCGCATCGTACCTGCATTACGTACATAGGTACCTACCAATGTGATTAAATTATAAATCCCCGTGCGATATGCATCACGCTTCACAAAATTTAATTAAAATTACATTATTGACCAGTTACAAGAAATTTGTCCTAATAAAGTTTTAGATTGCGAAGTTATCTCTAGAGCAGATTTTTTTAAAGTTAATAAAACCTGAAAATGTTTAACAATAAAGACTAGGTTTAAATTCGTTTAATAAAAATAGAAAACCCGGCGTAAAGTTTTGAAAAATTCAAAAAATCTTAACTAAAGCTAGAGCGGATTAGGGAGGGTTGGGGCGGCCCCCGTCGTCAAAAACAGTTTTAGGCGTAATGATAAAAGACGTATATTTTTTATGATTTTAGTCAATTTTTAAAAATGATTTTTCAATTTTTCCGGCGCTTCGTGCGATAATGATGTTTACTGACTTTTTGGCACTCTAAAAACCTTATTTTTATGTCATCAGGAGAGTAGTTTTTATATAGAATAAAGATTTTGTGGTCCTTACAATGACTTTTCGAGCACATACATACATAGTAAAGTAGCAAATAAAAATGCTCCGATGGAACAAATGGACGAATATACTTGGAATTTGTGAAATTATGTGAAATTCTTTCACAGGCACGCATGGGTAACTATCATGAAAGGAGGGGACTAGGGAAAAGTTACTTATGCATGTCTGAAGTTGTAAGAATCTACTAAAAATTAGACTTCCGCTAAAAACGCAAAAAAATCGAAGTAGATTCTGCGGCCTGCAAAAGGGAGATCCCAACGTAAAAATAAATAATATGAATTGCTTATTTCTGGAAAAGAAGCGATCATTGATCAAAAAACGACCTAATGTGCATTCTTACACTAGCATTGCACACATTGCTATGGGCAGCATTAATAAGATGGTGTGCTTAACATAATTCATTTAAGAAGCCATTGACGATGCCTATGTATAGTCTGTTTCACACAAGTTCGGTAATTATCGTAACCCTCGGCTTGCTGTCGATGAAAATTCTTAGAATTTATGCACGAAATTATGTGAAACAGACTATAAATACCCACGTTATCGTGCCTATAGCATCTTGACAAGCGTCGGGTGAATGCTTGTAAGATTCTTATAATCTAATCCTTTTTCTTGTTGATGCTTATGGTATTGCACGATTTCATAAGCAAATGATACTGCTTACAAGTAATCTTGTAAGATATCCAATTCTTATAAGACAGCTTGTACCATCTTGCATATTTGCCTACCTTAGCTTTTTGCTTATACGCATTCATAAGCAAGGCAAGCAAAATGACAAGTATCTTTGCAAGATTTGATAAGTAAAAAGCAATTTTATAAGAAAATTAGCTGCTTGTTGCTTACAAGCATGAATAAGCAAACTTATAGGTCATAGTATGCATTATCGCAAGACAACTTTTTTGCTTGTTTCTGCTTGCAAACACTGACAAGCAGAAGAGCAAGATAAGTTTTAAATATATCTACGGATTTACTGACGTTTTATCAGACTGACCAGAAATGATTTGGAATGAAGTCAAATACTTGTAGGTACAGAGTCTGATTACTTTAACTTTATGGTTTTCTCTTGAATTCAATTAATCCGCATGCGTAAGGCCACAAAAATGGTTAAACGGAAATTTAATAAAATTGAATTAAAATTAAGTCAATTAAATAAAATGAGTCTATTGAAATTTTCACAAGCGTTCTAGTTACTGCTAAGTAACTCCAGTGATGCAGAAAATATTGCTAAAGCAAGTGGTGCACCTGCCAGTCTCCTCATAAGGTTATTTAATGTGTATTATTCATCCTCCTCGGTTTTTTTCAAGGAAGGCTATAATTGTGTATATAAACACGCTGAGCCAATCGTGCTTATAAGTCATGAAAACAGGCCAAAATTCTTACAAAAATAATTAAACGCTTATAGTTTTATTCAGCAATCCAGAATCTTGTAAGACGTTGAAAGTCTTAGCCAACCTTCAGCTATCGGAAATTTTGGAAAACTTTATAAGGACTAAATAAAATGTGCTGGGTTGCTGCCGTTTTTGGTCCACAATTCGCATTTTTACGTCAGAAATAGCTTTTTATGAATACACACAATAATCGTGGTGGTGATCATTCCTGGGCGTGTGGGGTTTGGGGGCATGCACCATAAGTGGGCAGCTCCGAAGTTCTGGGGAATTCAAAATTTTTTGAGAGTCGAATATTGGCCTAAAAATGGTGCTATGATGAAATACACCATTTTTGAACGTTTCTCGTCGAGATATATCGATTGGCACCAAAAAATCCAAAAAACATAAATTTTTCAAAAATGAACTGTGGGGTATTGTTGGGCTTACCTGGGCGCGGGGGGTTTGGGGTATGCATCCTCCAGAAGGTAAGTACCGAACAAGAAATGGCAAATACCCAACAATCCCCCAGAATTTCAGTTTTTGGAATTTTTTTTCGCTTTTTTCGAGTTTTTTTATGCCAATCGATAGAGCTCGACGAGAACCGTTCAAAAATGGTGTTTTTTCGCCATAGCACCATTTTAAGGCCAATATTGGACTTTAAAAAAATTTTGCACCCTCCCCCAGACCTTTGGAGCCGCCCACCTATATTGTTGATTATTTCCATTTTCTTGTTATGCATTTGGCCATCTGGGGATGCTTACCCCCTACCCCGCCCACATGTGGTATGCACCCCCAGAAAGCAAAATGCCTAACATGAAAATAAAAATGCCCAGCAATACCGCCAAAATTTCATTTTTGGATTTTTTTGCTTTTTTCATGATTTTTTGATGCTAATGGTTGACGAGGAATGTTCAAAATGGTGTTTACTTTGCCATAGTTCCATTTTTAAAGCCAATATTTGACTTTAAAAAATTTTGCACCCCCAGAACTTTGAAGCCGCCTACCTACAGTCGTGCTGATGCTGCTTTTGGTCATATGTCTGAAATGAAGAAATTCAGCCTATGGTTTTGATTTCCAAAAAAAACAAAATATAAATGGAGATATATTGTAGGTATATTACAATGAAATTCAAAGAAAATGTGACATATAAGCCCAAATTGTTTTTTGTCCACCTATGTATATAGCTGCCCCCATGTTTATCTTGAAGCTGTGAGGGACATACCTACATACATAAACAAGATTTAAACTGTAGACGCTTATAATTATGCACAACCAAGTTGATGTTGTCAAATTTTGGGCAATTTTTTAAAAATCTTTTACTTGCTTATAAGCACTTCTCTTTGCTATTAAACCCGTGAAGATTATGTTTCAAGTTCATATTAAGTAAATTCAAAATATCACGACTATCAAGCAGCGCACGTATGCCTGACTTGGAGCATCTTGCTCAATAATGCAGATGTAGATGTGTATTTGGTGGTTGTGCTCAGTGCACTGTAACTAAGACCGGCTGCCAAAACTTTTTTGATCAGCATTGCATGTGCTTCTAAGCACATGGAAGAGTATACTTATAAGATGCTTGCACGTTTTTATAAGCAGTCAGCCGGGATCTTGTATAACTGCTTGTAGGGCAAGCACTTGCAAGCAAAATTATAAGTATGCTTGCAAGATAGAAATTATTGTAAGATTCGGATAAGCAAGGTCTTTCAAGCACACCTGGGCGTGGAGGGGTTTGGGAGTATGCACCCCCCAGAAACCAAAATACCCCCCCCAGAAATCAGAATACCCCCAGAATTCAATTTTTGAAATTTTTTTCGTTTTTTTCGCAATTTTTGATGCCAATGGATAGTGCTTGATGAGAAAGGTCGAAAAATGGTGTTTTTATCACCTTACCACCATTTTTAAGGCCATTTTTTGACCTTCAAAAAAATCTTGCACCCCCCTCCAGAATTTTTTTGTTGCCCACGTATGCTTACAAGCATTTCAATAAGATTCAAAATTTCTTGTAAGTTTGCTTGTAAGAATTACGTTTTCCTGTAAGTTTGCAAGTAAGCACATGACAAGCAAAAGGTACAACACTTGCAAGAAAACTAACAAGCATTTCTATAAGATCTTATTCGTAAGCATTGCAAGCACACATAGCGTGGGTATTGGTTTTGCCTCCTATTGAAAGAGAAATTTGATATTGATAAGAAACTAAATCGGCTATTAAAACACTTCAAAGCTTTCGCATAATCTCTTTTTCTGAGCCATCAGTGAACAATGTTTGTGAAGGCTACTTCTATTTTTTCGTTTTTTTAGCGGAAGTCTAATTTTTATCACATTCTTCTTTCACAGGCACGCATGGGTAACTATCATACCTGGGCGTGGGGGCATTGTGGGTATGAACCCCCAGATTTCAATTTTTGAAATTTTTTTCACGTTTTTTCCGCAATTTTTCGATGCCAATGGATAGTGCTCGATGAGGAACGTTGAAAAATTATTTTTTTCGTCATACCACCACTTTTAAGGCCATTTTTTGACCATTGAAAAAATCTTGCACCCCCAGAACTTTGGTGCCGCCCACCTATGGTAACTATTCCCTAGTTCCCTCCAGTTATGTCCTTAAAAATGCGTAATTCCAAGTATATTCGTTCTTTTTGTTTCATCGGAGCATTTTTCTTTGCTAGTACCCTATTCCTAATTAGCAAGATTTGAGTAAACACAAATGGTAACATGCCATAACAATGACAGCGCGGAAAACAATATTGTTCTGGACATCAGATTTATCTTTTTTAAACAACACCAATTTGAACAGATGAAATGTTTTCAGCGTGAACTTTACGCAACTACTGGTGTAAAGAACACTTACACTCAGATTCGTAATTCTGACCTTATACGGAACATTTCGAAAAAATTCAGCTTTTGCGACGCTCTATAACTAAACTTAATTTTAAGTGTAAACTTACACAACTGCTGAGTTTTAGTCAGATACTCAATCCTGACCCTACGGATCATACTTTGAAAAAAATTCTTCTGGAAGTAAAATGAATTTGTAGTGTAAATTTTACACATCATCAATAAATGAATTGTCAGCTTCAGTCAACTACTGGAGGTAGAGAAAGCTAACAGTCAGATTCATCAACCTGACGTTGCATAGAACATTTTGAAAAACTGAGCTTCCGCAACGCTCTAGAACTCAAATTGTTTTCAGTCTAACCTTTACACAACTATAGAGTGTAAAGAATATTTTAGTTGGATTCGTGACTCTGATATTAAGATCGATATTTTAGAAAAAATCACCTCTCCGTAATTGTCTGAAGACAAATAAAGTTTAGATGTAAATTAATTTACACTACTGTTGAGTTTAAATAAATGCGCCTAACTGACGTACGACGTTTGATCCCTGGTGTATTTTTAGACTTATGATCATGTCCACTCATAACCGGAGAAGTTGGCAGAAAAAACAAGATAGAAATACGTTTACCACCTCCAATTTTCAACTTTACAACTCCCGAAAAACCTCAATATTGATGCAAATAAACACAATTTGCTGTGCCGTGTACACCAGGGAAATTACTTTATTTTTATTGTATTCGACTTATTGCAACATCTAAACGGAGAAATTGCCGAACAAAAAAGGACAAAAACGTAGTTTTCCACCTTCCATTACATTGCAAACATTAAAAATCTTAACTTAACTCCCCATTGAGTGTAAAGAAATTCAGTTTGGACCAGTTTGTAGCCTTCAAATCGTAGTGCATTTGTGTGTGAAAAACTTCTGTTCTGCATCATATTTCAGATATTAACCAATCAGAAAAAGGGATGAAACAGTTTTTTCGCCCAATGTTACACCCGTGATTTCGAACTTTACACCTCCAGAAGCGATTCAATATAGTTTTTTAAACGCGGTACATCGAAGTTTTTGATTATCCATCTTTCGAAAAACCGCACAATACAGAAGTGTCTCAGTGTTACTGTAGAGAGGGAGTGAACATATCTTGGGGGTACCCAAGTGTATTACAGGTAGGCGCTAACGTGCTACATATTTTGGCGCGTTTTTTCTCGGCGTCTTGTTCTGATTTTGCAAGTTTTTAATCGAAAGCTTAAGAGAAATTTTTAAGTTTTTGCATTAGAAATGATTCCGCCTCTCAAAAGACGACAATAAAACGCTACTATAAGCATAATAGAGGGATTTTTTGGGCTCTTTTTTGACAAATTTAATAAAATTTGGGGTTCCTCCCCGTCATAAAATTCTGGATCCGCAACTGAAATGGCCGAAGGATACTTATCTTTAATTAAAGTCTTCCACACCTTAAACTGGTGAAATACAATGCTACTTAAAGGATGACATGAAGCGAAGAGAATTTTCTCTAAAAATGGTGGCCGAATGCGCGTCACTCCACATGATCGTTCATCTCGGGGATACAAAATTTTAGAGACTATACTGAATGCACGATATAGAAAATCATGCTGTCCACATTTTAAAGATTTTATTTAACATTTTCTATTTGAAATAAAGCATGGTGAATATCCTCTGTCAGCAGAAAAATCCCATTCACTGAATTGAAATGCCATACATGTGTACATGTCAGTCACTTAATTTTTGAATGTACTGTGAAAGTTTTTACAAAAATAAAATAAAACTTTGTTCTTTGAATCAAATCATTTATTTCTATAATACGTAGTAAAGTTAATTTAAACAAAAATGAAACAATGTAGCTTGCAATTATCTGCTCAGCGATTTACTCCTGTACATCATCAAAATTCGTTCGTGTAAATAAATGTTCAAACGAAACATTGCAATAAATTCAACAGGTGATATTAGAAAACAAAGTACGTAGCAACACACTTTATCATGCATAAATTTGAATTGCAACGATAAATGCAACGTAAAAAACCACATATAACGTACAAGTTTTATGTGTAGACAGTCACTTCCGGATATAAAAGTGGAAAGAATTAGGGATATACATACATACAGCGATTATGAATGCACAGCATGATCGGCTGGGGTCGAGCTGAAATGGCCTGACAAGCTGGTCTAACGGTTACAAAAACAATTCTAATTGATTTCAATGATTTGTAGAAAAATTCAATTTTCGTCAACTTTTTCTCCAGAAAATCTTTCCATGTCTCTTTTTGGTTTTCTTTTAAACTCTCGAAGAAAAACTGAGTTTTGTGGGAGATAAATTAGGCATAATAAACAAAAATCTGCACTTTCTGCGCTAAACGATATGTAGAT
Source organism: Mermis nigrescens (assembly GCA_036768485.1). Taxonomy (NCBI): domain Eukaryota; kingdom Metazoa; phylum Nematoda; class Enoplea; order Mermithida; family Mermithidae; genus Mermis; species Mermis nigrescens. The sequence goes on along the minus strand of JAVLUZ010000157.1, from coordinate 13,503,146 downwards.
GAGCTTCAAACTACCCTTTGGAACAGCATACCCCCACTGACAAAAAGTACCCACCGTTTTTTTTAACTTTGCTCCGAATGAATTGTTTGGGAGATCTTATAGAAAAGGTTCTTACGATCATTAACAACGTCTTATTTCAAACTTTGAATGTAAGTTCAAACTGTTCACGCTATAATTCGTATTTTTACGTGTCTATCACGGAAAAACGGTTGGGGGAGTCTTCTAGAAAAGATCCAGCTTAGGAGTTACATTTGTTTGGAAATAAAAATAAATAAATTAATGCGAATAAATGCGTAAACGAAAAGACGTCTAACCACCCCGCGCTGCGCTGCGACTGTTCTCGGCAATGAACGCTCAATGCAATGCATATATAATACACACCTATAAGTCTGTTTCGTGGATTTTGTCCGTTGGCGACTTTTCAAGCCAGTCGTATTCTCTCAAAGCTCCGAAATTCTTCTCCATCAAGCCACTCGTTTCGTACAACAGACGATTCGACGCGAAATGCGACGACTGACCACGGCCCGACGTCATCCTCATCAATCGCAAGCTACTTATTTCCGATTGGCCGACGGGGTCATCATTTTGGCCACGAACCGACTCAGCTACCCGTTGTTGGTCAATTATAGCGTCCGACGTTGAGGTCACTTCTACTAGACCGAGCAGGCTTTGCGTGCGACGCTTGCACCAGCCCCTTTTCGCAGCAACGACGTACGACGTCGCGTCCGCGGGGGCCGTGCCGTCCGATTGGCGTTGCTTTCCGCGCACTGGTTCTCCGCTGGTTCTTTTCTGATACTGCTTAGCTGAGCTCACATCGTCCAGCGACCTCCTCGCTTGATGTCGGACCGATTGATCCGAACCAATTGAAACGCTGCTTGGACTGCCATTCTGCTCGAGTTGCGATTGTTGCCCGGCATGCTCGGTCTCGCCGTATTCGGCGATTGTTTCGATTATCCGCAAGCGTCTGTCGCTGGACGGCGATCGGTCAATTAAGTTGAGCGGCGATCGGTCGAAACGCTTTTGATTAGCCAGCGGGGACGAGGGGCATGCGGCGGCCAGTCGTAAGCTATCGACGGAAATGCAAGTTTTTAGCCTAGGGTGATTGTTAATGTTTAAAGGCGATTCCGACGGCCGATCTTCTGAACCACCATTTTCGCTTATAAGGACTACGTTATTGCAATCGTTGCAACGCTGCGGTTGTTTATTGAGTAGATTAGAGACGAGCGACGAGGCGTTTAGGCGACCGCTCATTAGCGGCTGACGGCCGAAATCTCCCATTGAATGCGGACGCTTAGCGACCAGCGAATCCGCGTGCTTTTTCACGCGCATTTTTATCTAAAAAGATCGGTTAACGAAAAGCCAAATATAGAAGACAACGAAAACAGACTATAGTAAGAGGCATACATTGGCCGCAACAAAATTCAGTGGGTCCAATGGGGCCCAAATTATCAAAAAAACACCGAAAATTCAATTCTGGGATCTATCGATTTTTGAGGGAGGTCCTTCAGATTCTGGGAGTCCAGCCAGATAACCCAGACTTCCAGACCCATGTGTGGTAAAAGGGTGTAGTCTGATAAACTTAAAATGTCATAATGGTTGAGAAAAATGCGATCCTAATATACAATTTTGCTCGGAATGGTTAATGCTGTTATTAAATATGCAAAGTGTCAGGATTTCAAAGATTCAGCCTTCACTTAGATATTTAATGAGTGTCGGATAGCTTCCGGTTGTTGGCTGAATGACACTTATAGTTTGTTTTAAATAAGTTCGTGCATAAATTTTAAGAATTTTCATCGACAGTTAGCCGAGAGGTTACGGTAATTATACATCCGATCAATACTATAATCGAAATCTGCCAGCTTACTGTTGCAGATAGTTCTTGAAATTTGTGAACGAAGTTAAGTGAAACAGACTATAGTCATGGACAAAAGGTTGCTGACCTGTGCAGAATTTACAAGTTTTTATCAAAAAACTAAGAAGTGTGCTGTTTACAGTTTTTAGGATTGTTTCACGCAAATCTGAAGCAAAAATATTTTCAGCTTTTCCCACCAAAAGCCTATTTTCGTGTTCTTTTACTCAATTACGGTAGATAGCAACGAATAATACTACAGAAAATTTACCTTTAAAATTTTTATTCAAAATGCCTCACTCATAGTTGGGCTATTAAGAGAACAATTATATACGACAGCAATTCATCCGGCGCAAAGCGCCAGCAAATTTCGGATTAATCAACTCAAAATCGCGCTAGAAACCTGTATTGACCTTTCGAATGTACTTCAAGAATTTGTAATTTTTCCTTTTTGGACACCCTTGTTAAGAAAATACTCGCATTTCTAAAATTGCGGGCCACAGTCCACCCAACTGCGTGCCTGCTTTTCTGGGCCGAAAACCGCTGGATTGACGTCACGGCGAGCTAGTTTGTTCCAGAATGGGTAAAGTAAAACATTTTCTGAAAATTGATAATTAGGGACGACAAATTAATGTACAGGAATCAAGTTTTTTATGGCAGATTATATTTGAAATCTTGAGAAAATAGTCATAAAGCTAGTTCGGACGACAGACTTTTTCTAGAAATTAAAATGATGCAAAAATTATTTATTTTTTAGAATATGTTTACGCAATGTATCGAGCTTGCCGCGAAACGCACAAAAATGTTACTTTTGCCTATCTCATAATGGTTCTCGAGATATCTGACTTCAAAATTTTCGACCACTAAATTAAAATCATGAAAATAGGGGCTTGATTCCTCCAAATTCAGAAGGCCAGCTATTAGCCAGTAAAAAATGATACAGTAGAAAAATTTTCTGACGATAACCCCTTAAAATTCCTATGACGAGCATGCTTGTACATAGTACAAAATTCCAAAACCCGTCTTTCCATAAAAGCAGTTCCTTCTTTTTATCAATGCGTTCTTTTCTAAATTATTTCTTTCGTGAAAAACAAACCATTTCACTAGTCACTATAGTTATCGGTTTGACATCAAATGACGTATCCTGGCAATCAGAAGGCACATTGTGAGCAGACGATTCAGCTCTGGCAGACGATTTCCTCAGCTGTTGTCTAGAAATACTAGTCATGGGAGCCTGACTTAAGACTTGACTAGCAGGAGCTAAAATTGTATTCAAATGTTGCGATCGTTCAATTGAGCTACCTAAATCACTAGTCGTTGAGCTAAGAGTGGCCGATGATTGATTATCTGAAAAGTGGTATATTTTTTCATTTTAGGTACTAATAGATCGTGAATATTACGCAAAATATTGCGATCTAATATGGTTTTCAATAATAATTCACATACTTATGAATTCAGTAGTCTTTCTTGAAACAAGTTATAAACATTTTTTTTGTATTTCAAAGGAAAAAATAAATTTGACGTGAAAAAGTATGCAGGGTGTCCCACGTATTTATCCACAACTTTATTCCAGCATCACACCTGCAATTTTTGTTTAAATAGAACGAAACTTTGTCAAAATGTAGCCTAAAATTAATAATTTTCTGTCAATAAATTTTGTTTGTTGAACTGACATTAGTTCGTGAGAAATAGGCATTCGACATGAACATTATTTCCGCAATCTTCAGACACGCGTCAGCGACTTAACGATGCTTTTCACTCCAATATCGGTGCCATTTTGTTAAGTGCATGAACTGAAAATGATATTTTTAGCAACTCAAAGACCACCAGCTGTTTTTAGCCTCTAAATCTAAATCTCCGTGGAAGTTACGCAAAGGATCATCCAATGAGCGAGGATCTTAGTCATAAATTCCGTTCGTCAGCTCAAATGTCGTGCCTTACTTTTTTGCACTGTTTTATCAAATTCATAGTCAAAAAAGCAACTAGCAATAAACACTTTATTGTAAAAAATCGCATTTTCGATTTATCAAACCAAATAACAGCTGATTTTGAGGTGAAAATCGATAAAACGTCTTCAATATATGCTAAAGTACATGGAAATAGTGTTCATTGCCTTGATGTAGTTTTTCTCGCGAACTACGGTAAATCAACGATCAAAATTTGTTGGCGAAAAATTCTTGAGCTTTGCCTATATTTTGTCATGATTTCGTTCACTTTACCCGAAAATTGCAGGCGTGGCGATAAAATCAAATTGTGGATAGATAAAACTGGACACGCACATCGGGATTCAGGAAACTCAAGACACCCAATTAATAAAATAAAGAACTTTTCTGTGGAAAATTGAGAGAATTTGAGGACAAAAATGGATAATAATTAAAATTTGTGTACAAAAGTACTTTGAATCGACCAGACATTTTGAATCAACGTATTTCTTATGCTATTTCATCATTTATACCAATTTTTAGACTATTTTAGCTCAATTAAGCTCTCCAGATGATCACCATCAGAAGGGCTAAGCTGTACAGTACAACGATAATCACATTGAACAAGTCTATGAGGGCTTTGGGATGTCTAGCTGTACCTCCAGAAGGAACTAAAACTTTTCTGGCAAAGATCAGGCAATGTTAAGATAAAAACGAACAAAATCACGATTTTCTCACAAAAATGGTTGGAAACGACCAGAAACTGCCAACTGAGGCTAGTTTTAGGCTATTCTAACATTTATTTTAATTTTTAAGGCCATTTTAGCTCTAAAACTTTCTGAATGACCTCTGCTCAGGCTGATCTGACCCCCACAACGGCCACGCGGTGCTTATGTATTCCAGTCTCTATAGAGGGAGAAGAGTTTAAAATTATATGATAAGAAAAAAGGCAGAATAAGGACGAAAAATGAATAAAAATCAAATTTTTCACAAAAATAATCAAAATAAGTTGTAAATCGATAGCTTTTGTGTCATTTTAATGTTTGAACCATCATTTTTAGCCTATAAATTAAGTCTTTTCCCCACAGACACGTAGCTGGCCTCCTGAATTTGGGGGATTGAAATGTTTAAGTCAAATATCTCAACAACTACTTGTAGATGAACAGAAATAACGATGCTTTTGATTATCTCTCAGCAAGCTCTATAAATCGAAGACAAACAATTTTTAAAAATTAGAAAATTAATTTTGATTTCAATTGTCTTCAAAAAGGAGGTCGCATAAGATGGCCACTCAACATTAAAAAAATTCTTTTCTCTCCAGAACAGAAACCTAAAATAATTGAAAAAACAGTCGGTGACGCTTATTAGCGTTTTTGAGTCCCTACTTTGAATAATTTTGTTGGGAGCGACCACCTAAGATTCCTATACATTGTACACATTTTGCGAGGAGAGAAGAAATAATAGTAATAGATTCTATCTTAGAAATAGATATTGAAATATAAAATTTACGTGCACAGAGCAATGCAGGACACGTGGCAATAGATGCACAGCATGGCCGATCTGAGATGGGGGGTCAGCCGGTCTGGGAGGCGGGTTAAAAATTGAGCTGTTTTGTGCCAAAATTACCTCAAAAACGGGTATAAGCATTAATATAGCAGCTTTCATGTTGCCTCATTTTCCGAGAAAATTTTCCGTTTTTCCATTCTGAGGGGGTCTAGACCCCCGAACCCCCACGTGCATGTCTGCACGTGACTTATATGCGTGCATAGATGAAGGACGGCGATCGGTTGTCCTGAGGTCCGTAGCTACCGAGGCCGTCGACAAAGCGACAGAAGTGTCACGATCGCAACGATCAAATTTGAAGACGAATTCTGAATCAGTGCTTTGTATTTCATTGCGATTCGATAAACCCAGCGCCTTTACAATGGAATCCTGTTACGTAAGAAAATTAGCTGTTATGGTATAGTCTATTTCACAAAACATTGCGCATATAAATCAATTTTCAGCGTTCAAGCAAGTAGTTACAAAAGTGATTTCTAGGCAGTCCACCGTAATACAATTTTAGCAAGTAAAACTTAATGCTCATCAATGCTATGCACATTATTGTGATTGCTGCTTCATACATAACTGCTTTTGTAGTCGATTTGAGTCAAAAGTTGTGAAAAGGACTATAAGACATTTACCTTCATGTATTAAAGTGACCATTCCGCCATGTCAATAACAAGTATATGTTTAGAAAATCCGAATGGTTTTGAGCAAATCAGAAGACAACGAGTAGAACGAATAAAATACTTTTTAAGTAAAAATGTTTACATATTTTTAAGAGACGAATTAATTCAACTTTTCAAGGATGCGTTGCTTCAGATAATCTACTTCTCGTAAAATACATCTTAAAGTCGGATTTTCCTTGTATGTTTCTTTTATTGCACAGAAAAGAAAAATTTGAAGTTTATGCAGATCATAATCAGACTTCATTACTACATTATCTTAAACAAAAATAGAAAGTAATAAAACAAAAACCAGTTTCACGTTCTTATCATTACAACGCTACGTAAATCACTGCAATGCTGATGACACTTCAAGCCAAGTGTTCTAATAAGAAATTTTTTTATTATTTTCTGGGAAAGTAAGAAAAAGTGGGCTCAAAAAATAAGAAATATCACCTACAACTTAAGCAATAATCTATATTTTTGTGCTTTTTATTTTTTACGTCTGCATATTCTGAAATGTTTACTTTGAAAATATACATTGTTTCTTTTCAGTGTGGTTACATTAAAATCACGATTCTTTTATCTGCATTTCTTGATTACTAGACAAGTAATACTTTCATTAGAGAACTGTGTTATTTTTAAACGTAGCGATATCCAGTTACGCGAATTCCAAGACGTTTCTTAGCATTGGCCAAACCTTCAAATCCACCCTGATCAGCATCGGCAGTGTTCGAACGAATAAATCCTCTGCCTAAGGAAATCGATCGTTTAGGTGACGGCCTTGACAACAGAAAGTCTTTCGCTTTGAAAGCGTGTTCAGCTCTGAGTCTTGACCTGCAGAAAAATTAGACGTATCGCCCATGTGTGAGTGAGACTCGCATGCGTGTATTTGACCGTAATCGAGTAATTTTGTAGTTTTGACTTAGAGTAAAGAGCTTAATTACGAGTATTTTTGAACTTCATTTCCAAAGTTAGTCAGCTGCACAAAAAAACGAATATTCAAAATAGTTGATTAAACGCTAATACTGGACAAACAAAACGTACATAAACTTTTCGGATAGTAGATGTACTTAGTTAATTATTTAAAATAAATAAATAAACGCCTTTTCAATTTTTCATAATTTGTTTTCTATAGTCAAGTTTTTATTTTGAATTAAATAAAAACATAGTACTTTAGTCGATATTTTACTTATTTTTTCAAATACTTTTTACCTTGCACGTTGTTGCATTGTGTTAAATTCATCGGCCAGATGTTTTCGAATCATGTGCTTGCCGGAAGGTATCTTCAGTACATTTGCCAAAATATCTGCGTTAAACGACGAGTCTAATACAACCACGGCTCCGTGCAATCCAGAATCCGTCATGCAACCAACATATTCTTCCAGATCTATTTGCCTCAACCATTTGATCATTCGTGTGTTAGTCCAAACAAGCAAGTCATCGTTTTCTTTTTCGCTATCGAACCGACGTTGGTTCAAAGCCTGTCGGAATTGAATTGAAAAGTAATAAGTACAATATTTGAATTTAATCAATTTTCAAATTTAGAAATTAAAGCGCAACAAAGAGAGAACTATTCAAAAAATGAAACAGCAGAAAAAAACAGGCATTTAAAGATTCGTAGAATAGTCGACTTAATCCTTAAATGGCTCGGAAAAACAATAACTATTATCTTTGTTGAGCTATATAATCTAAAAATAATGCAAACGTGAAATGCAGTTGTTTTATTTTCATAGCAAAACATCTATTTTTTCTTCCGAAATAAACATCATGTAACATTAAGCAGCCCACTAAACCATAAATTTTTTTTGTATGATACAAGATTTTTGTGGTTCGCCCAATATTTTTTGGGCTAGCTTAGCACAACATGCAACAATAACTGATAAATATTTCTATTGTATAGATATTTGACGAAGGAGATAGCGATATTAACATTTGAGTTTTTCAAATAAAAAAACAATATTGTCAAAGTAGCACAGAATTCCGTATCTCATATGCAATCTACAGTCTGATTCAATTTCCTTTTTAGCATTTTAGAGTTCTAATATACCAACACAAAATCCCTTTGAAAATTTAAGAGAAACAATTCAGTGTTAAAAAGATCGAATTACTTTCACATCGAAATCAACCATGCGCAGTAATTCAACGCCCTTGAGTATTGAAGTCTGATGAAAACGCTTACTGACATTCAAGCATTTAGCGAGTTGATCTTTATTAATATAGTTTAGAATTCTTCCATCTATCAAATTGGCGCGAAATATGTCTATGTAAGCACCAAGGCCGATGGAAGGCAAAAAATGCGAGCAGACATAACTAGTTGTAATTTCCTTAATCAATGGGAATTTCCTGCAATGGAAAGGAATCAATGACACAAGTCAAAGAATGATCAATCAAAGCACTATCATCTTAAGATTTTGTAGGTCTTTACTGAAAGTTTCCAAGTCCAAAGCTTCTGACAGGAGACCTAGGAAATTATTTAATTTACGTCAAAGGCAAAAACTGAATTCTGTTTTCAATTGTTGTCAGGCAGTACGGAATTCAGACTGCTGGTACCAAAGGGTTGACGGAAAAATTTGAATTAATTATGACAACACTTTATCTGAAGTTTAAAGAACGATCACGAGAAGACATTAGCTTCTATTTCATATTATTAGCAGTATTTCTAATAAGTACTAGATTACGAATATGAATAGATTCAACATTGAAAAAATCAGTGGATTAAAGTTGAAATAAGGAATAAGCAGCAACAGATTATCATTTCGAGATAGAGCACGGAAAATCTTCACAGGCAAAATGTTGTAATTAACTGGTAAGGTGACGCTATTTTAATTATAAATTGCGTACATTTTTTCAGGCTAGTTTCAGGTACACTGACGAGTGCTAATAAAAAGGGGACACCTTTATCGCCTAATAGAAAGAAGACAACTGAATGATAAAAAGAAATTATGACAATTTATTATTATTATAATTATTATTGTTATTATTATTTTTATAATTATTATTATTATTATGATTATTATTATTATGACTATTAATATTATTACCATTATAGATATTTATTATTGCAATTATTACACAATATTATAGATTTATACCATTACATGAAGATTTTCATAAATAACTATCATTATAGTACGCTGAAAATCACGTTACACAATTCGTATCCTAGCAAATGCTTATGAGAATTTTTTTGAATAAAGACTGCAGGCGTTAACGTGATTTTCGGAGCAATTACTCGTACATATAGTACAATCAATGCATAAGAAACATTTTGGAGGTAAGCCAAAAAAACAGGTACTACACTAGATTGCATTAGAAAGTTATTCTGTTTGGATTTTAAGCTTTTACTGACAAATTGATTTGTAAACTAGGAATTCTTTGGTATATGCAAATTGCGTTCTTTATACTATTAAGCTTTTTCGACTCAAAAACCACTGGCTGCGCTAACCATAATAATGGCGCCCTATATTGTTCAATCGCCAGTCTCAGCTTTTTCTTGTGCATTTGGTTGCCGATTCTCAACGATTTTTCGACTTCGCTATTCGTCAAATTAATAAGCACGCGTCCACTTTTGACATTTTGCGAGAATTGTTGCGCATACTGTCCCATTCCTAACTCGAGTTCTAACCAAGCTAGTACGTGTGCTTGTCGCCACCTGATGACTGGCATTTGACGGGCCTCTGCTAACTTCTCGGCTTTTTCAGCCAGTGAAAGATCTGCTGATATTGGATCCGCCAAATCCATTTCGGTAGCCGTTAGGCAACCTTTAATAGTAATAAACCGAGTATAAAGCAAGATATGATGCCGACTGTCCGCTTACTCAAATATTGCATCAATTGCATTGCAACATTATATACCCGTATTATCAGTTTAATGCAAAATTTTAAATTAAAAATTACGAGCAAGACTGTATGACTGCAAACGAAAGAAAATTTGAATAAGCCTTTGCTAATCTAAAGAGACGATAAAAACAGTTTTTTATCAGAGTTTGACTTGTTCAGTCACGTGAATAATCTTTATAATTAAGAGAAGTGCAAACGTGCGAGTAGGTATGCGCATAGAAACTTTAGTAATATTCAAATAATTAATTATATGGTTTTAATTTTTTCAATATCAAGCATAGCTTTACCATTATTTGTGGACTAAAAAGGCAAAAATGTAAGCCTTTACGACCAGCGGTTAGAGAATTACGATTAAAATTAAATATTTTATCAAAACATTAGTATTAAATTACTAAGCTGCTTTAAATATTTGTTTCTTTACTTATTAGCATGAATTACTGTCCACAGTTCTAAAATAATGCTTACAGAAAAATGCAGTTACATTTATTATGACTTAATCGTGCTACGAATGTCATGGAGTATTCGCTCAATGCCCTATATTATTCAGTCAAAATATAAAGGAATCAGGATGCTCAGAGAAAAGCAAATGGTCGCTAATGCTATTCTTAATTATCAGTTTAGCGGAAAACATTTGACTAGCCGGGACTCGAACCCGAGCTTCCTGGTTACCAGCCAAGCGTGCTCCCAACTACATAAGTCGTGAAGCAAACTTAACGAATTTGCAGAAACGATAAATTTAGTTGTTCACATATTTAATTATTGATAATAATGATTACTATTATTATCGTTATTCTATTACGATTCACACATTTTTTACTTCCATACATTTAAGCACTCTTATGCAAGTAGATAAGTTTCGAAATTTTTAGCACCTCTATTCACTAAAAAAAGTAGCCTTTCGAGATTTACCGAGCGTTTTTGATTGACTCAGGAGATTGATGATGTTCTCTGTATTAAAATACTGATTCAGCTACATATAATCTATTAATGCCATTTGTTATTTTGAGAGTTTAGCGCACTCTGCGCGCAATCAGAAACATATAGAGACTTTGCAGGTGGTCTTCTTTAAACAGCAATTAATCTAAAAGATTCCAGTCACAACGTCCGTTCTATATCACCTACAAATAATCTATAATCGCAAATTTATGAGTTACCATCGTCAGAAAACCTAAAACTGGATCGAGCATATATAGCGGGGCAGGAGCTGCTTTGTTTACCCTCTTTGCAAATATAACAATGCAGAGCTTGAAAAATATGTACATTAAATGATGTGATATTATTGTCAATCATTTGATTGAGAAAACTCTCTTATTTTACAGCAACTTGACAGAATTATAATCAAAAAAGTCTAATTATCAAAAATAATAAAAAGATAAGCGTGCGACAATGTTTCCCACCTGTGCCTGTCAAATCCTTTGACTTGGTGCGTCTCAAGTTGTTGATCAGTTTCGATAAACGATTTTCCTGTTTGCAATTAGCGTTTTCCGCGACCGTATTTTTATTTTCTTCTTCGCTTTTGCCCAAAGTGATCGTGGTCCTCTTTTGGGGCGTCGACTGGCGCCTATTGCGACGGAGCAATAATTTCCAGGAATCGTCCTCGTCGTCACCTGCCGACTCTTGTCGATGTTTACGAGTATCAGCGGATCGCGCCCTCTGCGTGCAAGTAATATTTTTATCGAGCGAGCCAAAATCGAGCTTGTACGGAAGAACTGCACTATTTTCTCCCAGATGCGAAGTAGGTGTACTCGTATTTCTGGGCAATAAATTTGGGTTGAGGGGCTGATTGGAGTTGTCCGTTTGACTGGCACACTTTTCTAAAAGTCGATCTGATAAGATGGCGGGTTTCTGGACCATTTCCGATTGAGTAGATGAGACAACGGCGCTCAGATCGTACGTGCGTATTGTGTTGCATTGTTCGTCGAGCGAAATTCGATGAGTGGTCAATAAGGCAAAGCGTCCTTGTAGCTGTATAAAATTCTGGAATGGGCTTAAAAGGTCGCACAAGCATTAAGCAATATTCAACTTTTTACACGCCTGCAAAAAATTTTCATTGCAAAATTTTTTTTATTGTTATCCTTGCTAATGTAGAAATTCTTGAGATGCGTGTCGTAACAGACCTTCCTTAGTTAATTATACGCACAGTAAAAAAAGCAGACACGAGACTTTGACAGAAACTGAAACTTACTGCAGTCTAAACAAGCAATACTACCTTTACGATTTCATTTGAAAATTCCGAAACGATGGGAATGTTTCATTAAAATAAAACATTCATAACAGGCTGCCAGCCACCGTTAAAACACAAGCTACGATTTAATTAATTTCTAATGGACCAATGCCAGACATAGCCACGGTTAGGTGATGTGACGAGGCAGTCGCGCGGAAAAATCTTCATTAATTTGAAATATTATAAATCATGAAAAAATTTAATTCTAAAATCACGTTTGACCCAGATTTTAGGTTTATCAGAACTTTTGATGTTAAGCAAGCTAAAATCTGGCAATCAGAAGTAACTATTTTTGAAATACGTGTAAAGTACGTATAACCTCGTGATGGATACTTGAAAACTCACGGATTAATGTACGAAATAAGTAGGCAAATAAGATTTATGACCTGCTTATGATAACACCCGTACACATTCATAATTATTCAGATTGCATCCTGTCCAATATTCTGATTTTCCAGCAATTTCTTGAATTTTTTGAAAACTTTCGTAAAATTTCTAATTTTTTTCTGAAAATTCACAGTCATAAAGAAGCTGGCCCGTGGTTTAGGTCTAGCATTTGTTTAATATCTAGAAAATTTCATGTCTTCTCTTGCTGAATTAATTAAGTTTGATATTTAGCAGTGCGTACCTGATAATTTAATGTAAGACGCATATTATTTTGCACAGAAGGAAGATGTTGAGACTCGCACAAAATGTTTTAAGTCATTTTTGCACAATTTATAGAGAAAAAATGTATAAATTTTAACAATCTCTAGTTTCAATGCATTTTTCCGCGGAAAATTACAGAAAATTTAGATCCTTTATGGTTGAAAATTTATATTAAGTACATCTATCAAAGTAGGTCACGGTCATATGAATACTTTCATGGGGGATAGACACCCCACAGAATTCTACTGCACTGACCCCAATAAAATGCTAACTGACCCCTTAAAACTTCAATTTTTCAAATAAGCTAACAAAGCATGCTGTTTTGAGCGCCTTTAGCGGTTTTTTGGTACAAAGTTTTTCCGACGCTAGTCATCTTTGAATACATTTTGTGCAGTTTCATCGAATATGTTGAAAAAAAGCATTATCAGAAATGTCGAAAAATGATGTTTTTAATATGTACCCGAAGAGTTTTAGTCTGCAAATGCGTTTTTAAAAATTTGTTGGAGCTGACTACTCAGAATTCTCACGCTGTACATAAAATGCATGGTCGCTATGTACAAGATTGTGAATTTTGGAGGCCGCTAAAAGCTGTTTCGCCCAGAGCCACTATAACCCAAAGCTCGGCCCTAATGCCAGAATTCTTTGTTCATATACAATCAATCATAAAAATAAGATTCACACTATTTTTTATTTGTGAAGACTTAGACGAGAAACGAGTAGAGTTTCGAGCTCAGATCGGACTATCCTAAAAATTCTGCATTTAATATCATAGTTTCATGCGCAAAAAAAGCGTCAACTTCTCAAATATATAGGCTTTATCTTCACGATATTTACGACTATGAATCAATGCTTAAAATGTTGCATATTTCAACTTGCATGACGCTGAATTTTTTTAGTTTATCGGTATTTTATTATTTCGTCTTCGATCTCGTTCTTAGGCTTCACCTCTTTAAGCTGAGCTTTCAATCTGTTCGATTCCATTTGCTCCTTTCCCAAATTCGCTTTCGTTATTTCGATGAGTTCGTCGTTATTACGCGCATTCTCTTCGAGATCTTTTTTGTCCTTTTCTAGTCTTTCTCTTTCTAGTATCAGCTAGAACAGAAAAATAGACGGCGATTGGAACAGTTGCAAAAGCAATGCTCCAATGTGTTAATTATTACATAAATGCCAAGATAACATTCCATATTTTGAGATACCTACTTACGTAATTAACTTATTTTCAAAAAATAACGTAAAGCATTAAGCAATCAATCACGTTGCAAAAATTTACTTGATTGAACATGGCGGCTATGCAAGCAGTTTTTAGCAGCACATGAATAGGTGCATAAGATAATTTTGAAAATGTAGTACCGACTGCAATAATTCTTCATTAGTAGATAAATATATTTTTTATTATTACGGTATTGAATGCACGAATGTTTTGTGAAGTATTTTTTCTCTTTGAAAAGTTTCCTGAAATAATCATTTCAGTTTATTTCACGTCCACAGGAAACCCATTTTTCCGATTCATTTTCAGTTATTTATTGCCAGTTTAGGCGGTAAACAAGAAGCTGCAAAACTTCACGTGAACGAGTATTGTGAGCGAGGAGCGGCCGCCCCCCCCCACCTATTGGTTAAAGTGGTTGGCGAGGTTGAGAATAAATATGTGATTTGCCATGATTCTTGGCCGTCAGCGATTACAATACTAATTAATGACATTTATTTATTTTCTTGACGACCTGGAAGCCAATTTTCTCCTTGGAATAGGTTTCATATTGATCTCAACAGTAGAACAGCTATTTCAGCATAGATTTCTTCTATTTTTAAGCATAACTGTCAAAATGTTCGACGTTTAGCGTCAAATGCTACGAACAAAATTCAGGAAATCGATCAGTAAATCAAGCCTCTAAACATCCTTCCGCCTAACTTTCACAGATTTTCCGGCGCTTCGCTTTTCGCAAAGTTAAAAGAAATTTAACGATTTTTTCGCACAAAATTGCTGAAAATTTCAAATTTTTTCGAAAAATGCTGATTCAAAAGTGATTTCAAGTGAAAGTAGACACTGTAAAACGCCGAAAATGCTATTCGCACGTGAGAAGAAATTTTTTTGGACCCATTTTTAACTGTTTTTGGAAAGTTGGGATACCGCCCCTCCCCTTATCCTAGATCCGCCACTCTGAATAGAATAGGTAGGTACCTGTTGTATTCCATTGTCACTGTCGCGCATTTTCTGCTCAAATTGCCTGATTAAATCGCGCAATTCGGTCTCCTTGCTTTCCAGGGTATTATATACTTCCTTCATTTGACTCAACAGTTCTTGTTTTTCTGCTTTCAGTTTCTTCTTGTCATCTTTCAATTCTGGCGGAATAGTCATTAAATTTAGAGCAACAATTATTGCTGCGTAAAATTACAAGCTTCTAAGCATTTCTGTTTAACTGTAAATCGTTTAGTGAGACACGGTTTGTTGATAATTAAATAAAGCGCTCAATGAGGTAATAAAAAATAAAAAATATAATTTATAAATAAAACAGTCGTCTGACGCATTTTAATCTAATAAAAAATAAAAATTATAATTTATAAAGAAAACAATCGTCTGACGCATTTTAATCTATCTTATTTAACTCCATTAAAATTATTTTCAACAACAAACCAAGTCCAAAATTTAAGCCAGTTGAAACTATAGGAAGACTATTAGTAGACACTACATTAATATGAAGTCACTCCACTTTTAGGTATTAATGATTAAATTATATTTACAAGTTGTATTTTTAATAAATATAGGTACGTTTGTTGTTCACGAAAAAGTATTGCAACGAGTAAATGTTACGTAAATCATGGTGGGAATAAAGTAAATTGTTCGAAGAAAGTGAGTGCACCTCGGAAAATTCTAGATAGCGGTTAGAATTTCAGTCACAATTTCAAACAAATCAGCCTAAAATCGAATGCATCGCATGGTCGTTTAAAAGGAACCAGCTTTCGAGCATTCGAAACGGAAAATAATAAATAAGAAAAATAGCTAGAACATGCATACTACATCATGCAAAAAAATTTATTTTAAAGAACGTCTAAATTCAATGGACATTATTAATGCTATCTAGAGTTTAAAATATTATATTAATGACAAATCATATATTCTGATAATTTCGGCATATTTTGTGTAGAAAGAATCAGGCAGGATATCGGTATATCACTATATCGAGCGAAGCGAAATCAATCTTCTGTAAATACCTTACTTTAATACGAAGAAATACTCCGCAAGTCATACTTAAGTTTAGAATGCGACAAAACCTAACTATAATCTGAAAAAAATTTCAACATGAAGAGGTCAATTTAGATGGAAAATTCGACCGAAATTCATGCTACGAATTCCATGAAAATTTGGCAATTTAAGCTAAAAGAGTAAAAGTTTTGCTAGATTACAGTACTGTGACGATCGATAAAAATTTAAATCTATGTACTTAACAAAGTTTCTTTGGCGTTCCTGAGTTCATTTTGAACATCAACAATCAGCAACTTCATTTTCCGATATTTTGCTTCGTAGCTTTGTTCCAAAAACGAGTCCGTCAAGTTCAAATTCGCATAGTTATTTTCGTGTCCTTGCAACATTGTTTCACCAGCATTTTCGCGAATTTCACGGAGCGCATCCAGATTTGCGTAATGACCATTGAAACTCTGGAAGCATCTATCTTTGTTGTTGTTAGAAAAGAATGCAGTGCTGTTATGATTGTTATCGCTATGAGACTGATCCGAGAGGTTGCTTTCCATTAAAGATGCTTCTTTGGTAAAAAGGCGTAATCCATTATGCAGCCGATAATCAACTTTTTGGTTATGGACATCGGATTGGTGATTAACACTATCATTTGAAGAATCTGCGAGGCAAAATCTGAGATTAGACAATTCGTAAGTAATTATGAGAGAACTCGATGGTCGCTTTTGTAAATTAATTTAGGGTAGGAAAACCTTCATTAAGGAAGATGTGTAAATCATTGCAGAAAAGAAAGTTATTCAGTGTTGGAGACACCATAATTGAGGACCTGAATTTAGCTAATAAAATGCCGTTTCAGATAATCATTAGCCAATAAATTTTCGATACTGCGAACATGATACTCAGACATAAATTTTAGGGATATATTGTCATCTAAAGTCCATAATTTTCATTTATTTGGAAATTTTGTCATTTCAATAATAAAGAACAAGTTCGGACCAAATATCAAAATGTCATAATAATATATAATATGCAAAGAATTATAATATAGGTGTCAAAATATCTCTTATAATAAAGTGTTGTTCACATGACGCATATGCTAACAAGATATTACTAATTCAAAAGTTCGCATCTAACATGTCACTTCTCGCAACATCTCTTGTAAACATGCCCACCTGACCAAAAAATGAGTTAAAGCTATAACTAATAGAACCAAAGTTTAACAAAATTGGCCTATCTTTCTTTTTCCTGCCTTCGGAAGCATTATTTCGAAGCATTTAACGTCGTAAACGAACCAGGGTCAGTATATCTATCGCAAGTTTTCCGCTTCGATTGATTCATAAAATGAATATTTCTTTAAAAGGATCGTTTTATGCTGCCGAGTGATTCACCTTCTTTAACGGTAAAACTACTAGCAAAAAAACACCCGCAAGTCGATGTTAAATCAATGATGTTCGATAGCTAATGTTAGCCGTTTTCAATTAATGGAAGAAGGAAAGGTTATGTGGATGGATTTATATAGTAAAACATTAAAACGTAGTCATAAAAAATACATCTTTCACGAGGCAAAACGCTTATAATAAATTAAAAACATGAATTATGCATGAAAACGTCGAAGAAGTCCCGCACGTTTTCTCTTTATTTTCAAAAGTTTTTCTTTGAAGAAACTAATGCTGCAGGAGTAAAAATGTCTTAAAATCGGATTAGAAAGAAGTATGGGCAGCAGGAACACTAACTAACGGGCAGACAAAGATTAGAAGAGGGCGTCGTAGAACTGTGCTTTTTCAAAGCAATGGTGTAGCCGGATTCTCCCGGCAGCTTAGATCACGCCTAAAATTCCTATGCTAAGCTTGAAGGAAAAGTATGGACGTTAATTTAAATCGAGCTCTTTACCATGCACGAGATACTTCTCTAAATCAAAATTGCGTTAGAACAGATCAGATTGGTAAGCCATTTAGGATTATTTACATTCCGGCACAAGGTTCGACATAATCATTACGACTGCGAATGAATGTTGTTTCATAAATTGTATGAAGCATATTAAATTTGTAAAAATAAAAGGCTAAATGACTGGAAGTGCCAGTTAGTGAGAAATTTGATACGAATTTAAATATGATAGCAAAAATAGGTAACATATACATAGCTTTAAGTTTGCAGCTGGCTCCTCTTTACTGACGTAATCAAAAGCTTGCATTACTCAATGGAAAATAAATAAGCAATCATTAACTAATGTACCTACGTGTTCACATTCTTGAATAGATGAACTGCAAATCAAAGTTGCCAGACACTGACAGCAGTGCATCTTTGCTCATGAGTTAAATGGTCTGAAGTCATTACACGCATAAGATAAAAACAACATCCGGAAACAAATTAGTACAGTAGAATTCTCACATGATTTTCAGTGCAAAAACAAATAAGTGAATACATTAAAAATTTTGGAATTTCTTTTAACCTCGATTTTTCGTAATTCTTAGTATTCCCATGCACTCTCGCACAATGTTTTCCTTACATTGGCAGGGGTTATTGCAACGTGTAATTTTCATACTTTTTTGTTTTATCCGAGCCGCATAAGTTGATTCTTTTACTTTTTGTATTTTGCGAAAATTAGCGCTTTATACGTCTCTTAATCGTACCATTATCGTACAAAATATGAAACTTAGAGGTTTAAAAAAATTGAAATCGCTATCAAATTATAACTTACTACTTCTACGAATTATTAGTTCTATTTGGAAGATAAAGATGCGTATTAGTAACACAATTAATGTTCTAAGTCAGAAAAAATTTCATACCAATGTATGCCACATTAAAGGGCATCCCACCGTTCGATAAATAGGTCGTGGAAAACTCGTTTAAGCAACAATTCTCCGAATCCGCCATATTAGTATGAGAATTGGTTTCGCTTTGCTTGTAAGCGCTGCCGCCGGATTTTTCACGAAGTTGATTCCGTAACAAACGTATTTCTCTCTGACATTTGGTCAGTTCTACATGTAAATCCTCATCATCAACGGAACCGTTATCATCTTGAAGCTAAATCGAAAAAAAATAAAAATCGACCTTTTCTGCATGGACATTCGAATATGAGGAAATTCAATGTATTTACATTCATACTTAACGGAATGATTGAAAAAATTCTGCTTGTCTTATCAGTAGAAATCGAAAGACAGTGAAGTCAATATTCAAATCGTCTGAGGTGGAAGAAGACAAATCATTTAATTTTATTAAATGACTTCAGTGTTCAATGGAGAACAATACCCAGTCAAACAATCACAGAACTTCTAACGTCTGGCGCTTCCTATTTCTCAAAGAATGCAGAAGCGGATTTATATTTTCTCCTTGAAAATCATTGAAAAAATTATTTGTGTACAACAAATCACAGCTTATGTGCTTTGATGGCCATCAGTGTTATTATCAAATCAGCAAATGCTTAGCTATTACTAGTAGTCTCTATTGGTTACGCTCCAGGAAGACTAGTTTTCGAAGTGCGAGTGAATTAGAACAGAGTGCTACTGCCGAGTGAAAAACATTGTTAAGTAGAATAGTAATATCAAAAGAACACTCTTGTCCTCTATTATTAGCCCGACTGACTGAATTCGAGACAAACTTGACAGATTCGAAGCGAAGGCTCGATCAGTGACAAACGCACTCATTTCTCAATCAGGAAGCTGAAAAATGCCCATTACGAGTAAAACCTCATTGTTGAACTTACAGCAGACCTACTATTAATTCTGATGAATAAATTAATGCGTGTAGGTACCGTTTTTCTAATGTAAATTAACAAAAATTAACAGCAAATGTGACTAACAATAATAGCATGCTTGACTAGTTTTCTGTAGTAGTTTATCTCCATATTATAAGCAAAACCAAATAAAATGGATCAGCAGTTAGCACCCAATACATCTTACTATTTTGTTTTCACGACTTAAACAGAATTAAATACAGCCCAACAGTTCAGAGAACATGCTTTTATTATAAATTGATTTGAAGTCTATGAAAGTAGTCGACGACCACATAAAGCCTCATCTATACTTCACGCGAACCGCGCCGCAAAGAGGTTTTGCGGTCACAGTATGCCTAAAAATTAGTTTACCCGCGCGAATATTCTGCGGCAAAATCCGCTCGCCGCGCCGCGTCATGCATCTATACTTCACGCGGCGAGCTCGTCGCGTGGACAAAAAAAGTGGTTCCAAGTTGGCGCTCAGCGCCTTTCCACCGCCGCATCGTGCAATGTGTTCATACTTCTGCCAATCGCCGCTTTGCGCGTTTGTCGACACCTCATTTGCATACGCTTGAATAAGGGGTCGACTCCGACAACTCATTTGCATTCGCGAGAGCAATCGGCTTTTTAACTTCTGCGGCGCGGCGAAAAAATCCGGCAAAAAGCTAAAAATAGCAAATTCCGGTCCTTGCCGCGCGGCAGAAGTGTAGATTGAAAAAGCGGCGAAAAAATTTAACTTTAGCGAATTTAATTGCGGCGCGCCGACCGCGTGAAGTATAGATTGACTGGTCGCGCCGCACAATTCGCAGGCTGCCGCGCCGCAGCAAGAAGTATAGATTGGCTCGGCGCGGAATTTCTGCGGCGACCGCTGCGGCAATTACTCGCCGCATCGCTCGCCGCAGGGAGTATAGATCAGGCTTAAGGGCGTTTGAGGGTCCTGGGTTAAAAAAACGGTCCTGTCTCGCTAGACCCACCGTCCCGCTTGACCCACCGTCCCACTAGACCCACTTTTTCGTCCCGCCAGACCCACCGGAAGTCTCGCTAGACCCACCACGTGCATAATGAGATGTCCCGCTAGACCCACCGTTTTGCGACCGTCCCGCTAGACCCACTGTCTCGGAAGACCCACCAGAGAAGAAAATTATGTATGCTTATAAGCAAAAACAGAAACGCTTGCAAAGTTTATCCATTCAAGTATATATGTTTAGTCAAATATATAAATAATTAATTAAAAAATAATTGCATTTAATTAAGTACCTAATCAATTAAATTTAATTCATAAATTAATAAATTTTGTCTATTATTGCATGATATTGTGCACATTACAAATTATAACATGCAAAGAAGATATGTGCTTGCGTGCGTGCATGTGTGTGGTGGCAATGGTAAGTAACCAGCCATGGACGATTATTTTTAAGGATAAATTTTTATTTTTCATGTCAAGGAATACGTGTGCGGAAAATTGCTCGCCAACAATTGCTCGCCTAGCAATTGCTCGCCCAGCTATTGCTCGCCCAGCAATTGCTCGCCCAGAAATTGCTTGCCAACAATGCTCGTCAAATGATTGCTCGACGAACAATTGCTCGACAACAATTGCTCGCCAACAATTGCTCGCCCAGCTTCTGTCGACTTTATTGAGTGCATTTGAACTGAAAATTATAATTAAAGGGATTAAAAATCATTTTAGTACACTAAAAATGAATACTTTCAGACTGAAACTACTGCTTCTTCTCTCTTTCCTACCAAAAACGAAACAATCTGTACATAGATAAATGTATGAGCGCAAATGTATGCAACATCACGATACAAAATGACAATTGCTGATTCAAATAAATGAGAAGCAACAATGCTTAGGGAGCGGTTCCCATGTGATTAATTCACTGGCGAGCAATTGCTCAGCAAGTAATCGTTCGGCTAGCAATTGTTGGTGATTGGCGAGCAATTGTTAGGCGTGCAATTGTTCGTCGAGCAATCATTTGGCGAGCAATTGCTGAGCGAGCAATTGTTGGGCGAGCAATTGCTGAGCGAGCAATTGTTGGCGAGCAATTTTCCGGTAATCCAAGGAATACACTCTTGTGAAACACATTTCAGAGTGCATTTTTGCTTTTTATCGTAATGGTATTGTACTCTGTGTATCCTCCGATCAGAGAATTTCCGCATACTAAGTAGGCACACAGATTGAAGCGCTGACACTGCATTCCGATAACAGTACAGATATGCACATATGAAAATGATGAAAAGCATGTAGGCATTTCACAAAGACGGCTCAACAATAATCGGATCGAACGGATAATGCAAATTCTCACTAAAAAATCGGAAATGTCAATTAGGTCATTGTCAATAAATCCGAATCTCTTTTTAAAAATAGGACAAAGGAGGGCTAATGTCCATGTGCTCAGTTTATTTCATTGCTTCAAAGACTATATAGAAATTTTGATTTCGAATGGAGCCATGAATTTCGGTCGCGCTAATTTCGTTTTAACTCGTTACATGAAGTCAGCTATGTCAGTCTGTGAAGCTGATAATAACGAAACTTTTTGTATTGTTCAAAAAATCGTATATTAAATCTAATTGATTAGGTGGTGAATTAAATGTAATTAATTTTTAATTAATTATTTATATATTTGACTAAACATATATACTTGAATTGATACACTTTGCAAGCGTTTCTGTTTTTGCTCATAAGCGCACATAACTTTCTTCTCTGGTGGGTCATCCGAGACAGTGGGTCTAGCGGGACGGTCGCAAAACGGTGGGTCTAGCGGGACACTTCATTATGCACGTGGCTGGTCTAGCGAGACTTCCGGTGGGTCTAGCGGGACGAAAAAGTGGGTCTATTGGAACGGTGGGTCAAGCGGGTCACAATCAAAAAACGACCCGTGAAACAATCGGCTGCGTGTAAGTCTTTAAATTTTCGGTTTTTTAGCAAGTTAAAGGGCTATATTAAAATTCAATATCGTCTTTCGACACTGCAAGATGCTCTGGGTAGCAAAATATGCTTGCGCAATGGGATAATTTAGAAGGTGCATATATGTATGAATTTTTATGAACAGGCTGCTAAGAACTCGATTTCACAATGACTCCAGGAATTCGTCCTTTACAAATCTAACGAAAACCTCTTGAAATGTTGGGAGTGTGCGTTTCCGCAACTAATAGTTACTTTCATGCTTCACTTGTTTCTATTCGGCTTCTTTAAATTGCAACAGTGCGTTGTATTGTCATGAAGACCAAATCAATTATGTAAAACAGGAAATAAGTTGATGTTGCGCGCAAGTGCGAATCACCAAGTGCGACAAAGCGATGAAAAATTGAGAAAAATGTTTCAAGTCGGTGAGAAGCTTGCGCCAAAAAGTAGAAGGATAAATTGTGGTGCCTAAAATACACGCAACAGGCCTTCAGCAAGATCTTTTTCGAGGAGGTAATTATTATGTCGCACATGTTATTTAGTGCATTGTTTGACAAAAGACAAATAACTGTTCGGTCTACTTGGCGCCCCTCTTTGGACGCAGAAGCGTTGCAAACGAGGTCCGTTTTGCTAGGCTTGTTGAACAAAAGTGACAAATTTAGACAGGTTTTAGACATGCGAGAAGACTACTGTTCTGAGCAACGAACGCGCTGGAATATGTATACACGAACTATGAAGAGATTATACATGTTAGGTATATAAAAACCAATCTTAAAATAAAACTATTTCTACAATAAACTTCTCGGAGAATAAGGATATCACTTGGGCTGATTCGTAAAAAAGGCACGAAAAATAAAATAGCGTATGGCGTTTGAATGGATAGACGTATTAACAAAGCATGGCTCAAAAGCCAGTATTATTTTCCGAACGAAGCAACTGACGTGAAGCGGAAGAAATCGTGACTAATGCTCACTTTCTCCCTGAACAAAGTGATGAAAAAACTTCATCAAGAAACTCTAGATAAATGAAGGAGTGTGTTCGGCGAGATAAATCTTCAAAGAGACAAATATGTGTTGAATTATTCTTTCAGTTGATCCGTTTGCACGAAGTTAATGACCACTGAGCGAGTTTAAGTAACAATTAAGTGAAGTTTAAGATAAACACACACATCGATTACATGCACAGAAACCTTCTGGAACAATTTTTTTATGCATTTTTTACACCCCAACAAGTCATTGTTAGTCTGAAAATTTCAATCTTAGGAATTTCGTACTAAAATTTTTACGCGAGACTGATGTCAAAATTCGCTACCTAAGCGTTAATTGGAATATGAAGAAAATTGATCAATGAAACAATTAATAAACAGGAATTACCTACGTCTCTTGATAAAAAAACAAACATTTTAGACTATTAGGACAGCTTCATCTATACCCTGTATTGTTCGCAAGCTAATAATATATGAAACTTCGTTGGTTAGTTTTTATTAACGAATAAGTTTTATGTTAATGATGTACTTTATTTTGGGATTTGTAAGTAATTTTTTTCCTCATCTCTTTGTATATGCACTTAAAAATGTATTTTGTGGACAAGACAAGCTATCACGCGCTTAGTAATTCAAATAAATAGTTTTAAAATCTAAACGTTGCCATCTAACTGGAGCAAACCTGCAAATTTTGTAACTTGCTTATTTAGCATGTACACGACATAATCTACATTCCTGCAACAAAATCCAAATTTCTATGTTTGGTGAAAAATTGGGGCCAACAAATTGACACATTCACATTCAAGATCAGATTCGATCACCTCCACAGCAAATATTTAAATTGAAAAAAGATTAAGCTTGCATGTTATAAAAAATAAGAACATTCATCAAAAATAGTCATCCACCATATGAAGTACACAGCATAACCGATCTAAAGTACACTCGAAGAGATTATGTCTAGAATGGCCTTAAAAATTTATAAACTCCCTAAATTAATTTATAGTTAATATCAATCGCTTGCAATAGAAAATTTTAATTTTTGTTATTTTCGCCAGGAAAATTTTCCCTTTCCTCCTTCTGGGTTTTAGACCAATGAAGCACGAAAAAAGGATTCTGAGGTTTACATACTCTTAGAGGTAAACATGAAAAATTTTCTGAAGAAAGTTAGAAGAAAACAAAGTCAAAAATTTTTAACACAAAACTTTTCTGCAAATACAGTGACGATTTATCAAAATTCACAAATTGAGATAATTTTTAAGCTATTTTGGCATTTGTACCAATCTTTAGATCATTCTATAAACCTGTCTGGCGGACCCCACAGATCACACCTTGGTCTAGATATATCCCTGAGTCCCCAAGTGCATGTCTGATTATCACATTCATAATAAGCCCATTAAAAATGGTCAAAATCGATCCTCTGCATTAGAAAAAAATTTGTACTTACTCCTCCATTTACATAAGATTTATTTAGATAAAGCGGCTGCGTGCAGAATAGGGTTTTTTCGCTCTGTCCCGATTCTCCAACCGTCCCGATTCTCCGACTTTCCCGATTCCCCGACCGTCCCGATTCTCCGCCTAATGCTAAGAGAGGTTATTTTAAGATTCGCGAAAATTTCGTTTCTCCGACCGTCCCGATTCTCCACCCGTCCCTATTCTCCGACCATCCCGATTCTCCGACCGTCTCGATTCTCCGACCGTCCCGATTCTCCGTCCGTCCCGATTCTCCGACTTTTCCCGATTCTCCGACTACAGATTCAAATATGACAGGTGGCATAAACCACATGTCAATCAACTGCTGAATAGCGGTTGCACATACAAGTAATAAAGAACTTATTTAGAGATTGAATTATTATGTAATTTTACAGATTTTTTCATAACGTATTATTTTTGTCATTCAGTGAAATTGATAGATGTCCATTTTACTGCAGTAAAACATATCAACTAAAGTGTAACAGCTCCACGAAGACAGCTTCGCCAAAGTCTTCCTGTGCTTGAGCCATTTTAACAAAGCCTAGCTCAGACTTTTAGTATTAATGCAGTTATATACTTTTGTATGTCAAACGTCTTGAAAACGACGCTAAATATTTTTGTCTAATTTGCATTTTCCATTTTTTTTGTTTCTATTTTTATAAGTCAGAGGAGAGTTTCATCGTATTCGTTACGCTGGTTAATCGAATAAATAGGTATCCATGTACCTATATAAGTGGTCGATTGAATAAGTATACATGTATGCACATATCTGTACGCAAAACACATATATGCATGTTATGTACAGGCGTGGGATGCGTTCGTAGGTAGTGCATTATAAATCGTGCAATGCAGTCGCAGTCAAAACTTGTCAAATCTTACCATGGTCGGAGAATCGGGATGGTCGGAGAATCGGAACGGGTGGAGAATCGGGACGGTCGGAGAAACGAGATTCTCACGAATTTAAAAAAAACACTCTTAGCATTAGGTGGAGAATCGGGACGGTCGGAGAATCGGGAAAGTCGGAGAATCGGGACGGTCGGAGAATCGGGATGGTCGGACAATCGGGACGGTCGGGGGAATCGGGATGGTCGGAGAATCGGGACGGTCGGAGAATCGGGACACAATCGGTTTTTTCGCAGTTTGCGCGGAATTGGTGGAATTTCATCTGAAAGACTTTTAGAGACGTCCTTCGTCATTTCCTGTTTTTGTGAATTTAGAGCACAACCTATTAAAGCATTTAAGGCGAAACGCAAAAAATTTCTAGAATTTATGCAAAAAAATGGAAGAAAACTATAAAAATACGGAAATCAGGCCGCCAACAAAGTGAATAAATGTAATAAATAGGTATTATTCGGCGCAGCACCGAAAAATTTGAGAAAATACGATCTCGATGTCCATAAATCTATGCAAAGTCTATATTCATCCTTTTTCTCGCCAAATAATTTTGGCTAATGAAGGGCGGCTGCCATGGCCCCCTTAAATCTGCCCCTGCTTCGACAAATTACACCAGCTTGGGAAGGTCAACCGGGGATAAAAACTAATTTTTACCTAATACCAAAAAACACTTATAATCATACATGTAACGGCTCGAAATTTTGGGGGAGGATATCCCGGCCATTTTTAGGGGGGTGGGTAGGGGTCCCGGTCATTTTTAGGGGGGTGAATGACCTCTAATTTTTGGCCAAAAACGGCCAAAAAATTCAACTTTTTCAAAAATCGGGGGAGGTCAAAAATTTTCTGGCTTTGGGGGGTGGGGGGACGTCCGACTTTGGGTGGGAGATCCTCCCTGTTACATGTATGCTATAATTTATAGATAATGTTAAATGCTATCGTTCAGCATTTTATCATGATTTTACCATGTTTAAACACAAAAATTTTTTGTTCATTACTCGAACCATCATTAAGTTGCTGGTAAATTGAGAAAATCAGAAAAAATTGAGTCTTTCGAATTTGAGAAAATTACATAATCATGGAACGCTCCTCTTTCTTGTATTGTAACTTTTCTCTTTTTATTAGGCTAGTTTACGATCAAGCGCTCTCTCAACAGGATTCATTTTCAAGAAAAATTAAGAACAGTTAAAATTCATTTTTTTGCAATAACGATTCAAGGCAGTTCGTTAAGTGAGAAATAAAATATTCAACTGCAGCCATTAAACTTCTGTCTTACCATTTTTGCACATAAATTTTCCGTATCTAAAAGCAGTTGTTCGATAAAATTAGTTTCTGGCGTGCAAATGTTTCTCTTCCACAAGTGTTCGTTTTTTCCGTTGATCATAAAAATTTCGTCGAACAGCTGATCCGTCGTAAGCTGTCGCTTCAGTGATCCGTCGGAAGTCGGATTCGCAGCCTTGCAACCATTTCCATCTTCCGAAAAGCACGCGTATAAATCATTTTTTTCGCCAGCGTTTCGAATAATATAATTCGTCGGTAGAATTCGCGCAATTTTATGAAGATCCAAATCTTCGAGATGAGTACACTTACAACTATTGGCTTTTAAGTCGTTGCATAAAGTCCGAAAATCCAACGGAATCCCACTGCAGTTATCGCTGGAGGAACGGCTATTGCCGCGATTAGTTTCCTTTCTGATTTCATTGTTTCTATCACTAACGTTTAGCAGACTTTTGAAGTTTGTATTTATAGTGCAATCAACGCGATTACTGTTACTATTGTCAATGCTAACATAATTTGTAGACAACGAGGGCTTGTCGTCAATTCTTCGATCATCCGCTGAATACCACGGCACCGTACGCACTAAAAACGACCTTTTCCATTCCAACTCGTTGAAATGACCATTGCGCCTGCTGCAGGATAGATGTTTCGGGTCAGCTGTTCCAACGGCGCCCAGACTAGTGGACACTCTATTGCACAACTGTTGACCGGCGGAGATCGATACTTCGCCGTTGGTTATTATTCGACGGCTAATCGGATTTTCCGTTGCTTCGATGTTGTCCAGTCGTCTGTGCAGGGCGTTCACGCATCGTATGGCTGAGAGAAAAAGCAGTAAATAAATAAGTCATAAAGCAATAAAACAATCAGATTCACACTGAACGCGCGTAAAATAAATGGTTTAGTAAAGAATAAAGCGTCGATCCGGCGCACTTTTCGCGTAATGGGCTATTGAAGAAAAATGTATTGATAGAACAGTTTGCAAGTCGTCATTTAGTTCCATCTATTTCGTCGTTAGCGAAAAGACGGCTTGGTAAAAGAATATGCAGCCGAGCGCAATTTTGAAGTTTCTTTCAAGTATAATTTAGCTTGATTCATAAAAAAATCGTGTATTTATCGGACAGCTAGAGGAAGAAAAACGAGTTCGGAAATCTGACCACGACGCTATTTTACACGCGTAATAGACGCAGACGATGAGCAGTGAAGGGCGACGAAAACGTAAATGAGCGGCTTTTTTGCGGAAATTTGCGCAGTAATTCAATCTACTTAGTTCGAATTCGATATTACATTTAAAACTGAAGAGACGTGAATGCCACTTAGACTCTCCTCCTAACAAAAACTATGAGTCCGGCTAAAAGCGAAATCCCTAACAAACGGAAGGCATTACAAGAGTATGTATGGCGGTAAAAAGCTCTATGATTGGCTTCAGTAATATTTGCCATAATGAAACATTAATATATTTAGTAGCGACGTGTAAGTACAGAGTTACAGATTTAGCAACGTTTTACTGGTATATACTGAGCATCGTGAAAAAACGAAGTGAGTTTTTGTAAAAAATTTGAGAACCGACTGAACGACAATGCTTTTAAGACATAAGTCTGTCCTAATTGCATTATAATTACTAATATAACTATACGTAGATTTTCGTTTTCACTGTAAGTAGCATTTCAAACATTTACCCTTTTCTTGTGACTTTAAAAATATTCAGCGGCTCAAACAGTAAAAAAAATAAGAAGAAAAATACAAGAAAAATGTTTGGCAGAAAATGAACCTTGTTCCCACTTAACATTTAAAAATGTCCATGGAAGTAATAGATATTTGGATTGCAGGTAGGTATTTACCTTCTTATACATCTACACAATTAGCAGTAGTAACAAAGACATACGTAGACGCATAAAACCATATTTCCCGGGGCAGCTGAAAAATGCGTGAAAGAGTAAATACCCTTCATTGTTAAGAAAATATTGCCAATTTCCTGAACAAACAAAGTGCATTCAGGTACTTACTTAAGGAGGCCATTTCCAGACATTTTCTATTTTTTCAGGCTTTGAGCGGGAAAAATAAGGCCTAACTTTAACACACATAATCCTAACTCATGGCTGAATTTTGGTGCGTAAAAATTAGTTGACAAAAACCAGGTGGCTCGATTTAATTGTGCGATAGATAAACGGAAATTGATTTGGTTCGTAATCCTTAATAGAGCTGGTCCTCCAGAGGCAATAAAGCAGATATCAGCTTGCGCCTCGGACGTTCCATCCCTTTTTCGGGGGTCAACAACGTTCAAATGCGTTAAATGTACGACAATGCCAAAAATCTGATGCCTAATGTAAGCCTGCGCACATCAGTGGACAATAAGAGAAATTTGGTGGTCTATCTGATGACCTACAGACCGTTATATCTCATGGGAATAGTATAAGGCCGAGGTCCGAACTCGTTTATTACTGCTGGCTGACCCTCTCGGAAAGTAAATAAAAAATCTGTAAATGGTATAAACCTACATACTAGGATTTTAGAACCGCTCTGCAAATAAGGCTTTTGTAGATATCATTGTAAGGAATTCAATGCGAATCACTTTTGCCGAGCACATTGGATTAAAAGTGGTCAAAAATAAGAGAAAATCTAAGAGTAGCTCTGCATAATTCTGATGCGAGTTTTTGCCTTATTATTAACGTAAAAGTGACCTGACTGTGACGTTGTAGTATAACTATGCAGTCATTATAACAGCGATTCGTACCAATAATACAAGATACACAGAGATTAAGGAGACAATTAAGTGTCATCTAAAAAAGACTATTGCGTCATATGGCTGAATAATAGGGCAACAAGTAATGAAAAAATCAACAAGGATAGGTATGCTTTGCTAAAATGGGTACAACGATAGAAACAAAAGTTCTGGTTCGATTTTGTTTTATGAACTTACAAGTATTTCATTATATCAAATTCTCATCAAAACGAAATTTAAAATCTAATTTATTATAAACCTCAGACCTGTATCCAGAATTCGCTCAAGAAGAAGCGGGCCAAACAAAGATTCATTGGTTCCTCGGAAACTTCGTTAGTTTATCTAGTAAAAACCGCATTGGTCTTCGGGCTATACTAAGTTGCAGCTGATAACAAGGAATAATTTTTAATTCTTCGATCTATTTTTCATCATTTAAAGGTGCTTAAAAACTACTTTCTCGCATCTTATTGACGGAAGCCAGACTAAAGATGTGCTCGTGGTATATCATAGGTAGCGCTATCGCGCTACCTATGATTTACTTGGCCATCTTTTTTCTTATATGTCTATCACAGCGAGTGTGAATTTTGTGTCCCACAGCAACAGCAGCACGCACCTGGGAGGCGCGATTTTTTTAATCTATAGATGATTTAAAACTCGATGTTGATATTTTTATTTGTTTACACTCAATACCGAGTTAGCAATGAGTGTGTGAAGTGTAAACCGAAAAATCAAATAATTTACGGAGAGCCAATTTTTTTAATGTTTCCCCTGAGGTGTAGATTACGAATCCGACCTTAAAACTTCTTAACACTTAATGGTTGTTGCACAAAAGTGTACAGTATACGTGTTTTTTACTCTTTGCGTGTGCTAAACCTTACCTAAGTCTATTTTGGTTTCTCTGCAGTCCAATTGGTTTTATAATGTAAGAGTTTACAATATCTCAGAACCAAAAATTTTTTCGTTTTTTTATACATAATATTTCTTTATCTATGATCGTTTTAGTGTAAAGGGTTCGAGACGAAAAAAAAATTTTTAGCTTCTCCGCTAAGTAGGTGGAACATGCTGATTATGCTTAAAGTGTGCCCTGACCTAAGTGTTACACTTCTCAGTTTATTTTGTTTCTATACTTCCAATATTGCGTTATTGGCGCAAGTGTAAAGTTTACACTGAGAAGCACCTTTCCGCCAAGAGCATGGGTATGGTCATTCTTTTTTAAAAATGATCTCCGTAACGTCAGAATAACGAATCTGACCTTTAAACTTTTCTACGGCCGTAGGTTGTTGAGCTGTAAAGAGGTGAAGTTTTAATTATGCACACGTTTGCTAAAGCCAATGTTTAACTCCGTATTGCATATTTTTTGATCATGTTTTTATTTCAAAGATTTTTGACTCATCTTTAGTCATTTTTATTCACAAAAATGCACTGTTTTGAAGGTTAACTGGAATGAGGAACATTTTTCGAAATACTACCTGCAAATTAACCCATAATAATAATTCTTATGCGCTGTCTTTATCAAACCTATTCCAATATTTTTTTATTGTTAAAAGCAATGCAAATTTATGTCCGTCTATTTTTGGAATGTATGCGGCTTATAAATTTTCTTAAATTATTTGCATTTGCTGACGCGTCGACCGGATTGTTGATTTGTGGCCGGAATCGTTCATGTTGTCTTGCTCGACTACTAATTTTTGTTGCTTTCTTGTGCATTGCTCAATTACATACGGGCAGCCGACACATGATTGCGTTGGTTTACACACTGATGTGTTTGTTGCTCCATGCCTGGCTTTCGCTTGCTGTTTGTGTCGATGAAGCGATTTAACTTTAATTAGGTAGTTACGTCCTTGGCGTACATTTTAATTCAATAAATTTTTTGACTTCTGTTGTTTTCTTTTTTCAATGTCAACACTTGATATTTAAGCTACAAACTTTTAAAGAAAAAACGAAAACTGTTGCCGTTAATCTTTGCTTATGCAAGCTCTGGATTTAACTTTCCTCGAGCATTTCTGGTTTGAAATACATTAAGAAAACATTTACGCTAATTTTTAATCGATCCAACGGGGACTTTTACTTAGGTTTTTTCCTCTGATTAAGGTTAGTTAACCTGCCTTTTTTGTACTGAGAATAAAGGACGAAATCATGCTAAAAAAAGTAGAATACTAGCAAGAAAAAATGCTCCAATGGAGCAAAAAAGTTAATATACTGGAATATCTTCATTTTTAAGGATGTAAAAGAAGGGGACTAGGGAAAATTTTCCTATATGCGCAGTAGGAGTTCCGGTTCCAGGTTTTTCAAAAAAATCGGTTCCGGTTCCGGTTCTTGGAAAACAAGAATTTCGGTTCCGGTTCCGGTTTCGGTTCTTGCTTAAGTTGGAACCGTCGGTTCCGATTCCGGTTCCGGTTCTTCAACGACAGCAGTCCGCCAGTCCGCCCCGGTTCTCGTGCTCCAGTTAAAAAGCAGGTGCTGCTCGACAGCTGGAAGACTTCTCACCGGTATCGACAGCAAAGAATGGGAACGGTTATAAACACCGTAAAGTCGCTTCGTTCCGCAAGGCCTGCGACGCCCGACAAGCGAAGCGGCAACAGCGACGAGTCTGCTGCACCGTCACAATATTGCTGGCCTGGCAAACGACTGGACGAGCGATGGGCGCTGGGCTAACTGAAAACGCTGGTTCAACACTGGTCATCCGCCAGCGTATGCTGCGTGGCGGAGAGTTTGTTAAAACCCGCTGATTTCTGCTGGCGGTCAGCTGGCACGGGCGCTGAACAGCGATCAGGATCTGGGGGCGCGATCAACTTTCTGGGCAACAATTTTGAAAAGAGAAGTCCAAAATTTGGAATTTAATTAAAGTGACATTGAAAACAAAAAGATATTATGTTTTAAAGAAAAAATAATTTTTATTATTTAAAATTTTCGACAAAAATAATTTTTTTTTTAAAATTTTAAAATTTTCGACAAATCGGAATAAAATCGTTTTCAAAATTTTTTGAAATTTCAACAGAATTTTGAAAATGAGAGACAAAATAGGACGCAATTCGTTGATATTATTGCACAAGAGATTCCAAAATTTTTACAAATAGCACAAAGTTTTCAAGAATTTTTAAAATGTTGGAGACAGAACAAAATTTGATTTAGCGGGCAGAAAAACACAGAACAGTCCCGATCCTGTAAGTATTTCACGAAATTTGAATAATTTTGGCAAAATCACAGACCGTCAAAACGGCATGAAGCGCCTATAAATTTGACATTTTTCCTTTCGAAATGCAGTTTCTGCCAATATAAAAGATAAATAGAGCACACAATCAGTCATTTCGACGCGAAGCGCCGTTAATTTCTGCGAATTTAGACCTTTTTTTAGTAATTTTGGTCTCTCCAGAAATCTTCGTACATGTACAAAGACGGTCCGAAAAGTCTTTGCACATCGGGAAAAATCTTTGCCGAAGACAAAAGTCCGTGGCGCGAAGCGCCGGAAATTTTGTGAGATTAAGACGGATAAACGTCAAGAAGCATAATTTACAGCTTGATCTACTGTATTTACAGCATTTGATGCGAAACATCGAAATTTTTAATTGGAAATAGAAGAAAACTATGCAAAAATAGCTGTTTCTGCTGCTAAAATTGTTTTGAAACCTACATGAACAGAAAATGGCTTCAGGTGGCCAAAAAAGTAAATAAATGTCATTAATAGGTATATCATCCGGCGCGTAGCGCCGAAAAAATTTGAGAAATTGAGGGCCAAAAATAATTGCACATTGTATATCCATTCTTTATCTCGCTAAATATTATTGGCAAATAGAGGCGGCCCCCCGCCCCTTAGATTCGCCCCTGCTTGTAGCGCCAGCTGAGCGTTCCATCGGAACAGCTCTTCAGTTGCGCTGGAATCATTTACGACCCTCTCAGAAACAGGCTACATGGCGAAAAAGCAGAACGACTGTTATTTTTAAAATATAATATACTCGGAACAATACTAAGTTTTAGTCTGTAAACTCTTGGGTAATAATAGGTTGAATGCTGTTGCTTCATGTCTTCACTAAATTTTATGAAGTTCGCATTTTAACTCTAATTTTAAAAAACCGATAACCGACTCCAAAAAAGATCGGTTCCGGTTCCGGTTCTTAGAAAATCGAAAAATCGGTTCCGGTTCCGGTTCCGGTTCCGGTTCCGGTTCTTAGAATATCAAAAAATCGGTTCTCGGTTCCGGTTCCGGTTCCAAAAAAATGGTCGGTTCCAGCCGGTTCCGGTTCCGGTTCCGGTTAACCGGCACATCCCTAATGCGCAGAGGCCATAAGAATGTGCGAAACAGCTAGACTTCCATTGAACAACGCAAAAATCGAAGTATATTCTGCGGCCTGTGAAAAACCAGGGTGTAGTCACAAAACGTTTTTACCTGTTTCGCAAAAAGGCATTGATGACACTTTCATAACTCTTAAATAATTAATGCATTATTTATTTCATGAAATCTCGACCTTCCACAATGCTTTGGCGTAAAAGATGATAGTGTAAACTTTACACCTCCACGGCCAACTCAATGGTTTGCATGAAAAACCACAAAAAATTTCTTTAAATTTTCCAAAATGAAGTAAATCAAAATACTCGCCATCGTAATCGAAATTGCTACAGAAAATCGGCAGAAACGCGCATAGGCCGCAGAATATACTTCGATTTTTGCGTTGTTTAGAGGAGGTCTAACTGTTTCGCACATTCCTATGGCTTCTGCGCATATAGGGAAATTTTCCCTAGTCCCCTCCTTTTACATCCTTAACAATGAAAAAATTCAAGTATATTCACCTGAGCATTTTGTCTTGCTAGTTGTCTATATAAATGAAGAAAATATGAGTTCAGCACGACGACTTGACGGGAGAAGCTCTTAAGAGAAAATAAATAGCAAATGAAGGAATTGCTTTTCGATCTCTAGTATTCCTGAGCTACGAGTACAACCAAAAAAGACATAAAAAATTGTTTAATTGTAAATGATTTCAATCACTCGAAATCCCCTTTATTCATTTTTTGCCTTCTTTTATGGAACTTTAGTGCAGTAAGGTCAAGAAGTTATATGTAGGTTACCTTATTTGATGCGCTTTTGCAAATTTGATTGTATAACACGTGACCAACGACCGCCTAAAGTGACCTACGAATGGTATTAAAAATATACACTTACAATGCAATCAATAGCTTCCGGGTGATTGTGTTAGGTGACCGACCGTGCTCTGAGTGTAGTAGCGTAGCTGGGCCTTCTGGATTTGGGTGACAAAAATATTGAAGTTGGACATTTCAAGAACCAATTGTAGATTGGCATAAGTAATGGTGTTTATGAGCTTTTCTCAGCGAGATCTAAACATAGTCCTAGAATATTCAGCATTTATTTCAATTATATTAAAGAAACATGTTGTATTTTAGGCTTATTACCTTGAAAGGTGTGCTAAAATCTATTCTATCGTTCTATCAGATGAATTTTCAAGAATTTCTAATTTTTCTTGGGATGGACCATAGATTGGCAGCACCGAAATTCTGGGGGTGCAAGATTTTTCAAATGTCAAAAAATGGTCTTGAAAATGGTAGTATGACGAAAAAACACCATTTTTCAATGTTTCCAATCGAGCACTATTCATTGGCATCAAAAAATTGCGAAAAAACAAAAAATTTAAAAAATTGAATTCTTGGGGTGGGTATTTTGGTTTCTTGGGATGGGAGTATTTGGTCTTCTGGGGGTGCATGCCTCCAACCCCCACGCCAACGTGTGATGGGGACCCTTATTAAGGTATTCATACTTGAAAAATTTTTGGGGACTAGTCCCCTTATACCTTCCACAGCTAAGCTACGCCCTGTCCAAGTGGCCGGCAGTATTGGGCGACTGATAGAAGTGGACGATCGATTATTAAACCTTGCCGACTGTATCGAGTGGCCGACTATTTTCAATCGATAGAAAGAGCACTGAAGTGGTCTTGTACAATTTTTGGACTCGCGTTGTCGAAAGTGATCGTACACGATTGTCAACAGATGGCCGACTAATTGTTCAGGAATCTGTTTTCTACTGAACGATTTTTTGCTTAATAACTAATTTGACTATCCTAACCCTTCGTGAGAGCGTCTGAAGGCATCTTTTATTAATAATAGCACCGCAAATTTATTTGAGGCAATCTTTAGCATACAACGCTAGCTAACTCCAGGCATGCACGTTCTAGAGTCTAGAACCCTCAGAATGAAAAAATAGGACAATTTTTTATAAAAACAATCACGCTAAAATGGTAACAAAAATAGACGAAAATATAAAATGTCCCGCAAAACTGTTTAAAATGATCATAAATTATGAATTAACGTAGTTTTTTTTAAAGCTATCTTAACATTTGAACCAGTTTTTCATGCCATTTGGGATGAAAAAATCTCTGGCCAATCCCTCTCCAGATCGGATGACCCCGAGACCGGTCACGCAGTGCATTTATATGGTCGTCATACTAATCGTAACATCTGTCATTAGCTTCATACTTACATAAGTAGCTATACGTTTATCAACCTAAATGCCGAAAAAACAGCGATAAATAAGCGCATTCAATTTTTAATCGAGAATTATTTTTTAAATTTCTACGCACACTTCGTGATTGTAATTGTAATGTGCGTACCAGATTTTTGAATCCCTTGATCTGATGTACTCAGTTCTTACAGCAATCAATCTTCAACGCTGTTTTCAGAAAGATGCAAGTAATTTACTCGATTATGTACGAGTACACAGTTCACTCTTAAAAAAACATTTGCTTGGTGGACATATAAAACATCAATTATTTTATATTTATGCATACGTTTCGATGCACAAAAAAATAAATTTTGAATTATTGTTGCTTCTGATTTCCTAATTTCCACTAGAAAATGGATTCACTGCTATTATTGCCTTTGCGGTGAGATCTTGGATTTGAAAGATAAGTACAAGACCTGAACATATGAATCATGACGAGAAGCCGAAGAAGCATTTTCGCAAAATGAATTTGTGGCTATCGACCCGACATAAATTATCTCTTGCCAAAATATATAATGATTGATTATTATATGCGCTCATTCTATATGAGCGTTATCAACTTTGGTCACTTGCTAAATTTAACTTCTTGCATATATAATATGTCAATACGACGATCATTTGTCACATTAATTAAAATTAACATTCAAATTAAATACTTTTGAATCAATTTCAAGTTTGACACACGCTAAAGCATTTATGACCATCACTTCATAAAAATCTTACCGTGGTCAATCTCGATGAGCTGCAAAGATGCGGCGGTATTTAACAACTCCATAGCGTCTAGTTTGCAAGAAGACGCCGTATTTTTCTATACGTTCAGAATCTTGTCTTCACCAGAGCACTTCAAGAAAAACTTTTCATCTATCCATTCGACACTTCTAATGCTAGAAGTTAATAAAGTAAGTACCTTCTTCTAAAGAGAAAAAGTATAAAAATTTAAAACGAGCTAATTCATCGGAGGTAGGTACCTTAGTTATTTCTATGAAGACAAATAAATGCTCGCACACGTCTAAATCGACGGGGACATGACACATGAACTAAGTGAGTAAGTAGGTACGCAATAATTTTTAGCCGACGAAATAATGCTATCGAAAAGTATGAATACGCCGATAGCTCAATGAAAGGTTTTCTGATTTTTCCATATTTTTAAACCGCCGTTAATACTCGAGCTGTGAGTTAATTGGCATAAGCTAATCTTATTTAATACTATATATTCCAGTTGTAATTTTAAACGGCACTCTTCATCAGTCTGCATTTTTTTAATCTAGTGATGCAACGTAAAATTTAGTAATGTTTCGAAAGTTAACATACGATGTATAGGTGCACGAGTGGTTCGGGGGTCAGCACAGAGCTTTGGTAAGGTAAAATGACCTTTTAAAAGTATTTTAAAAATAGTGTATAAAAGCACAGTAAACGCAAATGATAGTGCCAAACACATTTGCACAGAAAATTTTATTTTTACTTATGTTCAACACTGACATTGCCTTATTTTCGTCGGAAAGTTTCCTTTTCTCCTGAGGCGTCTATAGTCTGTTTCACAGGTTTGGGCATGAACTTTAAAAATATACACCGGTAACAAACTGACAGATTGCGCTAAATGTGTTGAGTAGATCCATAATTACCGTGAGCTCTCGGCTTACTGTCTTTAAAAATTCATAAAATTTATTTACAAAGATAAGAAACAGACTATAGATCTCCAAAATCTGTAAACGCAAAACCCACTGTCTTCCTGAGAATTAAGGGGAAAAATTGTTTTTTCTTCACTGATGCCCGGTTCTTTGCAAAGAAGAATCAACCTTTATTACAAAAAGACGTCCAATTTCCTAATGGTGTCAAAGACTGAATATTCGTCCATTTTGCGTAAAGCGGCGCTTTTCGCCATCTTTTGAAGAATTATTTATATGCGAAAAAATTGAAAATTTTCAGAATTTTTTGAAAGTTTTGTACGAAAAATGCGTAGTCGGCATTAAGCGACGAGAGAGAAAACGCATAGGGCACTAATGCTTTTAAGCTTACTTATGTTACTTACATAAGGAGGCTGGGGGGCAGACGTTCATCTGCCGTTAAAAATAGTCGGCGGAATAAAGGATTCATGTGAATCTTTCAATGATTTCTAGCCATTTTTATCACGATTTTTTATTTTTTTCCGGCGTTCTGCTGGATAGAACACATTAATGACATTATTCTGACCTTCTTGGCGCTCCTAAAAATCTCATCAGAAGAGTATTTTTTGTAAAGAGCAAAGATTCGGTGAAGAACGATTCCTTAAGTAAAGGCTGTGTATAATATGCAATTTTATCTTATTATTTTAGCGAAATTTCTAAAACTATGGTGCCTGGCATCACATTCTTTGATTGCATTTCATTCATACAAAGTTTTTAAATTTTTTAAATCTTTTTGCATCAGAAATGAATTTTGCCTAAGAAAATATGGCAAAAACCGGCAGTTTACGCATAGAAGACGGATTTTTTGGATTATTTTTGATACTATCTGGAAAATTTCGAATTCCGCTCCTGTCAGAAAATATGGATACGCCACACATAAAAAACATAATCTTTGGTTTGTATAAAAAACTACTGTGCTGACGTAGAAATAAGGGTTTTAGAGCTTATTGGGAGTAAATCCTCAAATGCCTGCAGATTTTCTTGCCCAAAACAAATAATATAAAATTTTGCACCTAATAAAAAGTCAAAACTAACGAAAAATTTATTTTAAAAGAAAGTCAAGTATAGCTACAATTTGCGCCATTTATCAGCTCAAGTACACACATAAAAAATTTCAGAATATGCAGAATTTCAGTACAGTACTCGTCTTACTTGATAATTGAATATTTTCTTGTTTTTTCTTCTGTTCATCACAACTTTCACAATGCGGTAGGTTTACATGCATATTGAACAAAATTCATCTAATACTTGAAGAGATGCAGCGAAAAGAGTCGGCTAAAGTTATTTATAATAAGGTCTTATGTGCTCCTAAAATTTCAGGGAACATATTCTAGGAGCAGCTAATTTATGACAAACATTTCTGCTTTGTTTGCGAACATCAGTCAGAAGGTAGATGTGGCAGCAATCATTGACTCAGAACAACAGAAGCATAAGTTTATAGTATAAGAGTTGATGAGTTAATATCGGGAATAGTTGCTTATTGACTACTAAATAAAGTTGATAATTCGTAAACAGAGGAAATGGCAATTTTGGCTCTTTACACGAATGGTCAATGTTTGATATAGATAGGAACTAGTATTATTTTCTTATTGTCTGCAATGCTTATAACTCCAGTCGTTAGGTCAGCAATAATTGTTGAAAAATAAATAACTGAGTTAGCTTCAGATTATAGAAGGTATTGCATAATGATTACCCTAGTTTAAAAAACAAACAGAAACTTCAGAATATCAGCTGTCCGTTTGCTAAATTATCCAGTTTTTAATTATAGCGTGCAATTCGCTTAGCAAACAAATATTTATTTCACTTTCGGTTGTCGGAAAAAATCAAAAACGCAAGGACCCTATCCCTTTTATTAGATTTGCTTCATAAGACAGGCATTTGTGAGAATGTAAGTTTTGCATCGAATCTTACAAAGTCAATGTGATATCAAAAAAACCGTAAAGAAGTAGCATTTTCCATAATCATAAGCAACAAAAATCCTGATGAATGAAAAATAAAAATACAGTGTCCACGTGCTTTTCACGTAAAATCTCAGCGTTTTCCGCCAAATGTAATGAAAAGACAGCCAAAGAATTTCTTTGAATACTTGTACTAAAGAATAAACACGCTGTCAGGGAAAAAATTTTGTTAAGATAAAAATTTCCAAAACTTAAAAGAGGTCGAAAATTGATGAAATGGGTAATAAAATATAATTTTCTCTGACTACATACTTGTACCGAAAAATCACGAAAAACTCATTCTCAACGGGTCGTTTGGTCTTGCAAAATTCCAGACTTCAAGCCCCTCAAACTCATACGTCAGCTCGTCATTGAATACCTTTTTTTGAAACAGCTTACATTCACAAGCTTAAATCTACATTATGGCAATATGGGAATTCTAGGGGTTATCATCGAAAAATTTTTAAAAAGTGCTCTTTTTAGGCTCAAAAACTAGGTACACACCAAAAACACTGTTTTTCTATATTTAGGACGAAGCTCGTTCTAGAACATTAGAAAAAGTTTGAAAAAGTAATTAAATTGAATAGCATAGCACGAAAATATTGCTAACAACGCTTGAAAAAACACATTTTATACTATTTTTTTCGATAAATCGACTATCCTGGGGGAAGATCCACCATAGGTGGGCAGGGCAGCACCAAAATTCTGGGGGTGCAAGATTTTTTAAAAGGTCAAAAAATGGTTTCGAAAACACCATTTTTCAACGTTTCTCATCGAGCACTATCCATTGGCATCAAACAATTGCGAAAAAACAAAAAAAATTTAAAAAATTGAATTCCAGGGATATTCTGGTTTCTGGGGGAAGGTATCCGGCCTTCTGGTGGGGTCCTTACCATATACATGTACAGCATGGGAATCCTGGGGGGTCAAGAACAAAAATTTTCTAAAAAGTGCCTATTTTGGGCTAAAAACGATGGGTACACGTCAAAAACAGTGTTTTTTGACGTCTCAGACAATGTTCGTTCTTTCTAGAACATGAAAACGTGAAATAAATCTCAAAAAATTTGAAAAAATTGAGTAAATCAAAGAAAATATAAAAAAATGTGCGTATGGTGCGAAGCGCTGAAAATTTGAGATTTTTGAACCAGATATTAGCTAAAAACGCCTAAAAAGGCACACTTTTTACAACTTTTCCCAACTTTTACAACAAATCGACAATTCTGGGGGGTCGCAGTCATTTTACAGGGGAGTCAGTTGCCATTCTGGGGGTCAAACCATTCCAAGAACACGTCTAGTGAATACCCCCGAAACCCACGCTCAGCGACCATTCTGCGGGGGATCTAACTACCCCAAGAACACGTATGTTGACGAGGCTAATCTTTGCTAAGAGTTGAGCTGTTCAAATTTCACAAAATAGTATATAGAAATATAAGGGTTACTACAGTAAATTATGTTAGCTGCCTAAAGCGATTTATCTTTTATTTACAAATTATCTCCTTCTTCGCTATTACAAACATTTTCTCGTTAGCAAGAGCGCTAATTTTCGCCCGATGCTAAAAATATGTACGATCCATAATCACTGGTTTGGCGCATGTGATCATAACATTTCGATTTGGAATCCTCCGTCTTTCTCTCAGATGAGTGACCAGCAACAGTCGAAATTCGATTGGTAAGCAGTTCGCCGTTATTTTCTGGTGATTCATCGGATTTGTTCGTTCTTACTGCGTTTAGGTTATGAATGATTTCACTTCCAGCTGTATTACCATTTCTAGAGTTATTTTCTTCATCGTCGCTCAATGCAATGTCCTCGAATATTTTTGACTTAGGCATTCGAGCGTCTTTATTACAGCCACTGGCCGCCAATTCAACGCTCGCAAGACTGGCTTCTTTCAGTGTAACATTAACACCGTCCTGGAAGGTTACACTATCTTTACTATAGTTTTTTGTTTCACTATGATTAGCCGAATTTTCAATGCATTGCGGATCACGATGGATCATATCTGAATTGCGCAAAAAAACTCCGTTGTAATTGTGACTTGTGTCAAACGCTTCTGATTCGGTTTTCGCTCTATCGACTCTAGCATTTTCCAGTGAATTATCAGGAAACTGGACTATGTTACCTCTACACGCAGCTGCATCGAATTCTGGAATAAACCCTAAATCAGCATCAGCTCGTTTGTTAATAGGTTCTCGAATATCAACGCCGACATTTTGATGCTCATCGTGATCATCTTCAACTTTCTTATCACCGTTTAAATTCCGATACGAAGATAAGTTTCTGAAAG
Source organism: Mermis nigrescens (assembly GCA_036768485.1). Lineage (NCBI taxonomy): Eukaryota > Metazoa > Nematoda > Enoplea > Mermithida > Mermithidae > Mermis > Mermis nigrescens. Next base: position 13,460,919 of record JAVLUZ010000157.1, on the reverse strand, counting down.
TTCCATCCGCGTTGATCACAATCGGCCCTTGCCTGCTTCCAGTTAGTGCCAAAGCACCCAAATGACATTCGATGGCCCGATTAACGCCGCAGCAGCAAAATTTGTTACGCAGTCGTTTGCGAATTTCCTTGGCGTAGCACAGGGTGACTAGAGGAAAAATTACCGTGAAACAAGAATAGATTAAGGTCAGGCTGGTCTCCAAATTTCCGAAATCCGCTGAATTCACCGACGAATTTGTTTTGCCATGTCCTGGTTCGTTAGCTTCGGCAGTAACGAATTGAGCTATGAATGTGAAAACGTAGTAGGGGCCTTGAGTGAGAAAGTAAAGGCAGAATACGAAAATGCTATACTTGCTCAAGCAAACGAGTTCTTGATTTGCTCGCACAATCATGATGAAATCCGCCGTGTTGGATCCATCTCTGAAATAAGAAATAGTCTATGCTGATCATGTTGTGAATGAGAAGCAATTTTCTCTCTCATTCTTTTTTAATTATTACAAACTGTGTCGACTTAATGCGGAATGAGTGTAAATGAAAAATGCGAGTAGCAGCTAACTATTCATTAATAAATGTTGTAGGATAAGTTTTAATCTTAAATTCCAATCGTAGGTAAGATTATTTATAATGCGTCTTAGAATATTACTTCAATATTGAAGAAACCACTTTTTTATTACGAATCATACCTTTTAGCTATTTTAAGTGAAAAATGTAACGCCACAAGATTTCCATGTTCTTGAGCTATTATTTAGAAATAATAAAAAACATAATATATTTAAGACATGATAAAAAACCCAAATTAAATCTTTGAGCCTTCGAACTGACCTTTTATGAACTTCTCTTCTACTATCATAGTGCATTTTTTTGATAATGTATTGTGCTGTGATTTCTCCTTTTGTCAAAAATTGCAAAATATGCTCATATTTAGTTTTCAACGGCGAAAATTTAATAACGCCGGCAAAAAAGTTCTATTGCTACATCCTCAATCAGGATCATTATTAACTAAAAATGTCACGTGAATAAATACTTTGAAGGGAACTCAGAAAAATCGTCAAGATCACTAATAGTACCTATCTTATCTTATCACTATTCATTCACAGCTGATCCGCACCTGTCAGGTAGTCTGGGCTGAATTCTTTCCTTATGCATTTTCCAAAGTATAACACCAATCGACCACAGAATAATCAGCAATGGCACCACAAATGAAATGAAAAGTGTTGATAAAATGTAGATCAACGAGTTGCCAATAGATGAGCAAAAAAATCTGGACGGCATAGGTTCAGAGTGAATGCTATCTGTTGCAATAGGTAGGGTCAATGTTAGGGCAATTAACAAGCAACTTGCGATAGCAACCGACGTCTTTATTTTGTTGAGTCTGAATCCGTACCTAAATCAGTTTTGCCATTACGAAGAGCATCAAATTGAAAATGCAGCTTAAGAAAATCGGAAAATATCTATGATGTCAAACTTTTAGTGGATCCAGTCCATATACCCGATTTCAACAATCCAAACTGACTATGATTGTTCGTCATATTGCGCAAAATTACCTGATTCGCTTCTTCAAATTTAAACGCATAGTATTTTGTCTTTAGTCTGTTACACATTAGCTTTGAATATACATTTTAAGAATTCTTATCGACAGTAGGCCGACAGATTACGATAACTATATATAGCAGAATCTGTGAGCTTATTGTCGGAGATGGTTTTTAAAACTTATGCTCAAATTTATTTGAAACAGCAAATCATAACATGTACATAACTTAAAAAAGTATTCAAGAAAATGTTCTTAACGCGGGATCTTCATTTATTCGACTTTTGTTATTTTTTAGCGGGAGTTACGATCTGAAAAACGGTTTGTCCAATTAAACATTCTCTGGACGAAAAAGTGCAATCGGAAATTATTCTAAACACTTATGGTACAGGAAGAGCAAATTTTACTGTGATGAAACAAATAATGGTATAATACCGAATGATTTCTCGCCCTACTAGTTATCATAGAGACATTGCTTTGTCGGTCTGAAAGGCTAGCTGGTCTGGGGTAGTCAACCGTTACAATAGTCTAAAAACTGGAATAAATAATAAACAATTTAAATGCTATTTTAATCGAAAGTTTCTGATCATTTTCAGACACTTGCAATTTTTTTCTGATTTCCCTTAATTTTTGACCTTCATTTTGCCTTATTTATCCCCAGAAAAATTCATTTTTTAATCTTGGGGGTCTATACCACCATGTTGGCACGACAAGGGGATTCTGTTTCTATAAACTGCCTTTTGTGGTCTTATAACAATAAGGACGCGTTCAAAAACGCATTTGTTACGCTTTTGACGATGTTGTTTCATTCTATAACATAAAAACAAAATTTTTTTAAATTAAAAAATCGATTGAATTGCGCGAGACGTTGAAAACTTGACACTTTGCGCCAAAAGATCGCTAAAAATGGTTTAAGCAGCACGTTCCCTGCAAGTTTTCGGAAACAGGAAATTTCGGCGTGTAAGAAGCAGACATGCACGTGGGGGGGGGGGGGTTTGGGGCCCAGAACCATACATAGACAGCAAGAAAATTTTGGAGGGGCGAAATCGCCTAAAATTGCCAAAAATCGACAAAAGTGTTACTAAAAATAGAAATCTGAAGGGGTCAACAGTAATCTGTGGGGGTTTTTAACTTCTGGAGGGGTGTATACCCTCCGAGACCTCCCCCTCCAAAGGCAATGTGTGCCGAGAACCACCAGAATGGAAAAATGGAAAGTTTTGTGGGGAAAATGAGGCAAAATGAAGGCCAAAAATGGATACAAATTTCATTCAAAAGTGCTTGAAAATGACCAGAAAGTGAGGATAACGTAGTTTTAACGTTATTCAGGCATGTATAGCAGTTTTTGAGGCCATTTAGTTCAAGAAAACTCAATTTTTCACCGCCCCACCTCCAGATCGGCTGATTCCTCCCATATCGACCAAGCTGTGCATCTATGGTCAGGAGCATTTTTGTGAGCGTCAGCAGCCATTCTGCGACTAGACCCCGAAAACACGATGGTCTAGACACCCCAACTCCCCACTTACATGTCTTCAATTTGCTATACGTAAAAGAAGAGGACACTCTATTACCTACTAGATTGCTTTAGAACAGGATAAATGCATTATATACAACAACAGAGTTGGTCAGCAGAAATATCAATGAAAGATTTAGCCTTTGCGCATAGCAGTTTACCTTCGCATACAACTTGTCTTGTCTTTCTTTTTATTTTTGTTTTTTGTAGTTTATCCCTTTTAACTTAGGGTTATTTTTCATTTATTGAAACAAATAGGTCGGCTGAATGACTTGCACATGAACACCGATCGGAAATTTCAAGCTTTATAAATATGTAGAGTTGCACAAGTTGGACATTTTTTCTTGCAATATCTTTCATAAATTATAGGCATCAGACGAAATTTTCCTAAATTACCGTGTGGTATATGTATGCACACATTGGCATCTTTTTGAAAACTTATTTTTTCTTTCTGAAGAACAAATACCTACGATATATCCATCGTCAAAAAAATATAACTTCATTTTATAGTGGTTTGCGGATTGAGTAATTCACCAACCTGTACGCAGACAGAATAGAAACGGCTCTATCTACCATTAGCAACATCACAGCGAACATGGTCGATATTCGTAAAAATTCGCCAAAAAAAGCATTAAAGGAACATGCAACGCGTCCAGCTATCCATTCTCCTGACCAAACATATATAATGCTGAAGAGATTGATAACCAAGGCGTGAGAAACGTTTATCAGAGAAATGTGCAGAATATGATAATAAAAGACGATGTTGCGCAGGCCAAATTTTGACAAAATAGCGACAATCAAACAACCATTGCAAAGAAAGGCGCTAATACTGAAAACACTGAGCAAAATAGCCGAAAAAGCATTCAAATTGGTCGATTTCGCTGTGTTGTCCATAGCAGATTTCTCGTGAATTAATGTGAGCCAAAGAGCAGTCTGAAAAATACACTAGTCAGTTTCGCATATAATTTTTAGTTTCGCGGAATTTTTTGACAGTATGCTACCATTTCATCGCTAACAACTATCGTGAACCAACTGGCAAAATAATTTATGTGCAAGTTCGGCACATCTGTATTAAAATTTGTTTTTGAGGAAACCTGCTTAATCAATCATTGCTATTTATGCCTACCTTCTGTACCTCAGCACTATGAAATATTTTTATTACCTATAAACTCGAAGCTTTATTGTATTACTAGACCATTAGCTGAGTTTGTTTTAAAAAAGAGGGCGGTGCGCGAGATGAAAATCATAAATAACTTGTAGAAGAGCATCCTGAAGGTTTCACCCACTGACCTACTGGAAATCTTGCAATAAAATTGTGTTTGCATAAATGAGCTCTCAACCTAACAAATTTATGTAGCTTAGACCAGAATATAGTTCTCAGAATTCGAAAATTACGGCTAATAGAAGATCATTTGCATTTTGTTCAAAACCCCTTTGCAATATTTTTTTTAATTTATGCCCAAACCATCTTTCGGTCACCCTGAATGGGACCGTATAACATAAAATCTGTGATGGGGACTGTTTCCTTATTATTATGCATGCAATCTGATATAATATGTGTGCCAATATTCACGTTGTTGTTCTATACTCTTGTTTTGCATAACTATCTGCCGTTTACTAATTTTATATTTAGCGACGCTATGCAATAATTGGAAATCTCTAGTAACATTGAATTGCTTTGTCTTCATTCGTGTTCCATTATGGTAGTCCGAAAGATTCGCATATTTACGATTCGGTTCGTTAGTATTTGCTGAGCTCACAAGCCATGAATTATTTTTTAAAGTTAGCCCGTAATGTAATAAATTAGTAGCCAGTATATATATCATACGTACGTTGCACTGCCGAAATTATTAATCAAAAGAAGTGGAAAAAAGGATAGATACAGTCGCGGAGAGTCGATTCGACAAGGACATTAGTTACAAATCTTTGACGCAAATTGCGCTGGGTTTACATAAAGTAGCATTCAATGTTTCTGCTAATAATAATCAGTTTTCATAGTAAGTAAAAATATGTCTATATACAAAACATTAGTCGATATAATTACAAACATATGACTAAAACTGACTATCTGGAGCCCATGCGATGCAGGACTAATGGTCTACATACTACTAAGAAAGTTTCAAATAGTGCTGAAGGCTAGCGACCATAGATACACAGCATCGCCGATCTGGGGGTCAGCTGGTCTAGGGGGATTCAAAAATAATGGGTCAAAATGAGTTAAAAAACTGTTATAAGCGCTAAAATAGCATTTAAACTACATTATTACACAGTTTCTGACCAGTTTAAAGCACTTCTGAAGGAAATTTACAATTTTCATCAATTTTTGACCCTCATTTTGCCTCATTTTCCCCAGAAACTTCTCAGTTTTTCTATTCTGGGGGTCTAGACCCCAAACTTCCCCAAGTGCATGTCCGCTGAGCGACTAAATACATACATACATGTAAAGTATGGGAATTCTGAGTGGGATCAGCCCGAAAATTTTTGAAAAGTGCCTTTTTAGGCCTAAAAACAATAGGTACGCGTCAAAAACACTGTTTTTTGACATTTTAGCAAGTCTTTTTAGAACATGAAAACAAGAAAAATAGGAAAAATTTGAGAAAATCTTAGTATATTGAGCAGAATAACAGTCAAAAAGTGAGTATATGACGTGGAACACCAAAAATTTGACTTTTTTGAGCCAAAATATAACTAAAAACGCATAAAAAGTGCAGTTTCTACGATTTTCCAGAAAATCGATAATCTGGGAGTTAGCAGTCATGTTGAGGATGGTCAAATCCTCCTCAAGAACGCGTATGCTAGCGACATCGTGTCTGATAGGCTGGAAGTCATTTTATTGGGAACGTGTAGAATTAACCCCAAAAGACCGTGTTTTGTGGTACAAAACGCAATATTCGGTGTATCTATGTACGTAAAATTGAATTTACCTACCTTTAATAGGATTTAAAACATTATTTTTGTATAAGTCCGTTTAAGAAATCTGAGCATAAATTTAAAGAATTTTCCTAAAAACTTTGCTCACAGATTATGATTTAAGCTATGCATAATTTCCTCGCAGTGTCAGTAAAAATAGAATCCGCGTCAAAGAAACTAATGTACAAAAAGATTGTTTTCATAGCTTGCGCTAACGGAAAAACGATGATCATTGAATGATACGTAATTCAAGAACATCGCATAAATATAGCTTCGTTAAAAAATATTGATACCCATAATCGAAAATTCAGAATAAGAAGACGTCAATGAACTTATAGTTGATACTTCCGTCAGGACAGAATCCGATACGCAAGATTTTAGTCAGGAAGAGTAGCTAGAAAACTGAAGGTGCAGACTTTTATTAAAGATCGATCTTTAAGCTAGACTAAGAGCATAACTTTGAAAACAGGAAGGAAAAGAAAATTTAACAAGAGTAGAAAATACAAACAATTCAGACTTTCCAGTTCACTTAAAAAAATTCAGGTTCGTTCACAAGTCCGATGCGGCCATTCGATTCATGAGAGCCACTGGTACGCGACAAAGATTTAGAGGTTTGTACAAAGATTTTTGGAGCGATCTAAATTCACCAGCTGAAAAACCATAAAAATTTCGGCTCTACTCGCCAGACTATAACCATAGTGGAAACAAATTTTTTTTGCTCGTAAAAAGACCACGACAGAGATATTTGTACATGTGGAAAGAGAGTTATACAAGCAAAAAAACAGTGATGAGAGGATTATCAAAATCATTTTTACCTTTTATTGTAACACTGTAATCATTGTTAATCAGATGCAGTGAGTAGCTAAATCAATCTAGCATATTCTCGCTGAAGAACGTTAATGCTTAGAAAATCGATGTAGGTTCCAGTCGCTAAGAACATTTTTGCATAATGAAAACCCAGGTTTCATAGCAACCGATTGCATTTTTAGCTCGTTTTATTTCTGTTGAGTAGAGCAGGTATTCATCAGTAGACTTTAAAGCAAGCGACGTGGCGTTGTAGCATTGAGCATTGTATATACATAGGTATGTTACACTGCTCCCTCCACTAGCTGATATAAGTTTCGTGAATGAGCAGAAAAAAACATGACAATGCAAGAAGGTATATGCATAGTCTGACTAAATCATGAAATAACAATTAATAAGAAATCAATTCAGTAAAGTTGGAACTTGGAAGGAAGGTCTAGCATACCGACCTGATTTCATCTGTTGTGTTGTGTCTCTCTAGAGTCCCACACCAATAATCACAACAGTCCGAGCAGTATAAGCGTCCCACCGTGCCAACCCAGTCTTATCAGTCCCTGCCCCACATCACAAATGTACATTGTACTTTAGTGAAACAAATTCACGTAGTATCATAGGTATAGAATCAAGCTAATCGTGGTTTTAGCTGCGTATTAACTCAAGTAACTGTTTTTAGATAATTTTTCTGTTTCTTCTTCGTTAAAATGGTTTGGTTTATACATGGTTTGCGACATGGAAAGTTAATCAGCGCAGCTCAACTCTGAAAAGATTTTTAGCTACTCAATTGCCAAGAAGAGATAAGAGAAAATAAATAATTTGACACGAACCACCGGAAAATTTGGATATAGGCATGCCTTTTTCTAACTTGGGGCTGCATAGAAGATAAATTATACAAAAGCACCGGAGCGTGGGACTGGAGGGTCAATTAAGACGGTGGGGCTGTTGGAGCATCACTATTTCAAAGTTACTTATGATGCGTACTCCCTGATGTCTTATTAAAAAAATTCCTTTGCAATTCTGCTACATACATCTTAGGTAGCGCGTTAGCGCGTACCTATAATATACTTGGGTACCCCCAACACCTGTGCACCCCCTACAGCTATAACGGGACATTTCTGGAAGGTGCGGTTTTTTTTAAAAGAAAGATAATAAAAAAATTTGCTGCCCGTGTTTTTTTGTTTTTCTTGAAACTTAAAATTGACTGTGTAAAGAAGGTGTAAAGTTTTTGTGTAACATTATAACATAGGACAAATTTTGGGACCTTTTTACTGCGGCATGTGGACAACTGAGTATTGATGACTCGAAGGATTGAACAGGATAGGATAATAGAGGGATGAATTCTTCAGATGACACTTTTTTTGTTTTTTGAAATTCGCATTAGTTATCGAATGGCAGTGTAAAGAGTGCGAAAATCTGGGGGTGAAAAAGCACTTTTTGGTCGAGTTTTCAACCTGCCTATGTCCGATACTAACTCCGGTTATGAGTTATTTAAAATGTTTTCTGACAGAAATGTAGAGCGGATTAAGGGCTACATTCTGCATATAAGCAAAGTCTTCTATGCTCTATGGTGAGTTAGATCCTGGGGTTTAAAGTTTACACTCTAGTGGATGGTGTAAAAAAACGGATTTTAACTAAGATTTCTCTGCCAAATTTTTCCGCTTACGAGTCAGTGTAAATCGAAGACAGCATTAATAAAGTGTCTCTCAAAGGCTAAACATTGCAGCAAACCGCATTTAAAAAACGCAATATTGAGTTATTTATGGGGGTGTAAAGTTCGAAATCAGAGGTAAAAAATGGGCGAAAAAACACGTTTTTTACGAAGTTTGATTGATAAATCATACCAAATAATTTTTGCAACAGAATTTTGGCACACAGGAATGTACTACGATTTAAAAGCTACAAATTGTACCAAACCGAATTTCTTTAAACTCAATGGGGAGTTCAATACGGAATTTTAAAGTTTACAGTGTTCTAAATGATGGAAAATACGTTTTTGTTGCGTTTTTTGTTCGCCACTTTCTCCGTCCAGAAGTCGGGATAAGTCTAATAGAATAAAAATCAAGTGCTTTATATCGGATGCATGTCAAAGCAAATTGTCTATACATTAATATTTAGCGAGTGTAAAGTCAAAAATTTGGAGTTTAAAATGCGTTTCTGTCTTGTTTTTTCTGCCTGCTTCTCCGGTTACGAGTCAGGGACACGTTTATCAAGTCTAGAAATGGACCAGGAATCAAATTTGATATGCCAGTCTGGCGCATATGTTTACACTCTACGGTGTTGTAAAGTAGTTTACACCAATTGTTAGTTTGCCCATAGAACATTATGTAGACGTAATTTTTTCATAAATATTAATCGTAATATCGGAACAATATCAAAATTACGAATCTGACTAAAATCTTCTTTACACTAGGTGTTTACATGAAGTTTACACTACATATGTATTTATCTTCGTTTTTGAGCATTCCAGAAACCTAATTTTTTCCTGGAGTCTAGAAGTTTTCAAAGGATCAAATGTGAGACGTCACGTAGGTGCGTTTGTTTACATCCAACAGTGATGTAAAGTAGTTTACACTCATTGTTTATATGTCCTCAGACCATTGTAGAGACATAATTTTTTCATGAATGTTGATCATAATATCCGAGTAATTTTTTACACTGCATGTTAGCCTTTGTTCTAGAGCATTGCAAAAACCGAAATTTTTTCCTGAGATATAAAAATTTACAGGGAATGAAATATATACGTCAGTTGGGCGCGCTTGCTTACACTCAGCAGTATTGCAAAGTGGTTTAAACCTAATGTTTATTGTCTTTAAAACATTATGGACTCATTTTTAAATAAATGTTGAAAGTAATATGAGAGCAATATCAAAATTACGAATCCGACTAAAATATTCTTTACGCTATGTGTTTGTGTAAAGTTTACATTACGTGTTAACCTTAATTCGATAGACTTGCAGAGACTTTGTAACTGAAGTCAAGAAATTTTCAAGGATTCATATGTGAGACATCAATTAAGTGAGTTTGTTTACCCTCAAAAGTAATCTAAAGTGATTTAAAAATTATGTTCAAGTGTCCTTAGATCATTGAAGAGATGTAATTTTGTCTTAAATGGGTTGCATTAAAGTTAAATCCTTCTTAGCCGTGTTTATAATATGTTTCACAAAATCTTGCACATGGAGAGCTATCGTTTAATTGATGTAAATTGCCTGCAAAAGTGATTTAAAATGAACCAGCAATCACACTACTGTGCACAGAAGTCGACAAAGATATGCAGCTTTATTGTAATCATGTACATTAATAAGCCGTAAACTGTTAGTATTCTCTACACCTAGTAGTTGTGTAAAGTTTGTACTATTCATTCGTTGTTAATATGTAGTCTATACTACAAATTTATTTTACTACCAAATCAAAGCGTTAGTGTTCCTTACATTTGATATTTGCGTGAAGTTTTTGAATTTTTGCCGAAAAACTTTGCCTTCTAATTTACCAACATCCTGCCTTTTCCATTTTCTTAAAGTTTAAAATCTTTTATAATTCTCTTAATAATTTAATGGTAGGTTTTAACTTTAAGTTTCTCTTGGTTTACAACTCTCGCTTAGCAAGCTCATTTTTCAAAACTTTTTCATAGTGATCAGATTAGTTGCGTTTAGTTTGGAATTGGTGGACGGTCGTTATTTTATTACTCGGCTTAAATAAACCAAGTGACTATCTTTTGATTATTTTCTTTATCGCAAATTCAAACACCCAATTTTCAATTTGAAAATTGACCCAATTTTCAATTTGAAAATTGATCCAATTTTCAATTTGAAAATTGAAAATTGGGTGTTTTCAATTTCAAAAGTCACAACACATTGTGCTTGTGTATTGATTGAGTGAGGATTTGCAATGTGAATTCGTTGGTTAAATATTTGTGCTTGATTATAAGTGAACTGTACATTAAGAAGAAATAACTTAATGGAGTTTTAATTTGAAAATGGATGGTGTCAATAAGGTTGTCTTGTTTAAAAAGGATAATGCTGATGTTAAGAACAATATTGTTTTCCGCGTTCTTGGACTGTTGTCATTATTGTGGCATATTACTGATTGTGTTTACTGACTGATGTACTGAAATCACGCTAATTAAAAGTAGTGTACTAGCAAAGAAAAATGCTCCGATGGAACAAAAAAGATGAATATACTTGGAATTGTGGATTATTATGGATGTAAAAGGAGGGGACTAGGAAAAATCTACCTAAAGTCGGAAAACCTGCTAAAAATCACACTTTCTCTAAGCAACGCAAAAAATCGATGTATATTCTGCGGCCTCTAAAAAAGTGTCTTTTTTAAATAATGTTCGAAGTTTCAGATAAGAGTGTATAAACGTAATCTATCAAGGTTACTTTTTTAAATTGCTGGCACCTGATTGATAGAAAACTAAGAGGTATTGTATTTAAAGTTGTTTTATTTTGTTATGAGCATTATAGCAAGCAAAGCAGGAGCCGATTGATTAGTGCACACAATCGTTTCGGGCATGCTAGTGTATCTACATTTAGTCTGTTTCAAGTCAACTTACGCGTTTCCTACTGTTTTAAACCAACCATGTCTCCAATTGTCTTCGATGTTTGCTATTTCATTCAATTGGCTTGGAAGACTGTTAGTTTATTTAATATCATTTCCCATAGCTACTGCATAGCTAACGTGCTGCTGTTTCAATCATTGTTATGGTTGAATATTTATTTTAATCTGTTGGCCGCAGAATATACATCGATTTTTTGCGTTGCTTAGAGAAAGTGTGATTTTTAGCAGATTTTCCGACTTTAGGTAGATTTTTCCTAGTCCCCTCCTTTTACATCCATAATAATCCACAATTCCAAGTATATTCATCTTTTTTGTTCCATCAGAGCATTTTTCTTTGCTAGTATGTATGTACTCGTACCTACAAACATACATACGTTTTTAGCCATTTATCGAAGGTTCGTCAATCGTCATCCGAAACCGCTATTATATAACTTTCAAAATCGAAATTTTTACATTTTATATGGTAATCGACCCTGCTCATTTAAAAAAGTGGTTTTACTGCGCATAAGCCACTTTTGGCTGTATTGCTAATCAAAGTAATCTGGAAATTTTGGTCGAATGTGATGCGTTCCAAAAGCGCTTGCATATAGTGCTCAAAAACTTATCTGCGATTATGCTGCTGATTTTGCATGTGAAAACAACCTATGCATGTCAACTGTACTAAAATGCAGATACATTAGCTCGTTCCGGATTTGAGACAATTGGCTTTCGAATGTAGACTGCACATAGATAGGTAAATTTTTCTCTTAAAACTGAGAGCTTCTAGTGAAAATATGTCAATCCGAAAGAATTTTTCTAAGTGTTCACGCTTCTCATCAATTGAAATTGAAAATAAGTTGCACCATTAGAAAGAAAGTAAAAATTTGGATCAGCAGATAGATATAACTGATTCTTCTCATCAAAACTACAAAACATAGAAATTAGTTAAAAAACAATTGTAAAATACATTTTTACATTTTTATCAGAAAATGTTAAAGTGCAGTACATGGTTATGGATGGATGGCGACCATTACATGGTCAGCAGCCAAATTCTGCGGAGGGGTCAGATGGGGCAAAATTGCCAAAAATAGCAACAAATATTCCATTCTGGGGATTTATCGATTTGGGGGTTCAGATTCTGGAGGAGGGGGTTATGACGACCACTGTCTGTTATGTAGTTCACAACATTTAGAAAGATTCAAGCACACATTTTTTATTGTTGATGTTGTAATCAAACATGCACTTACTGCCGGAATCTGCAGATTTTCTGCTCAATAAATAGCCAAGCCTTGTTAGACAGACTCAAGGCTATACTCCAATACGAAGTGATGACAAACAATGGCCGGTTGTCCCCCCTTTCCCCTTGAATGGATAAGGGGGTGGGTAAAATCCGGAAACGGAGGGTAAAAGCCAGAAACGGAAACGTAAATGAATGTGCCCCCACGGTTCCGGGGGTTTCTCCGCCTGGGTGTGGTCTAAAGTACTGGAACCGGGGCTCCCCAAGTAGGGCCGATCAGGGTGAACACCCCCAACTCAGTTCCCGGCAAAATTTTTCCCACTGTAGGGGGTTTCAGAAACAGGGTACTCCGTTATTATGATGCTGATCCCGATTGTTCGGGGAGTTTTTCCGAGTTGGAGTGGTCCAAAAAGCCGCAATCAGGATTCCCCCAGTAGAAACTATCAGGGAGAACACCCCACGTTCGTTTCTAGGACCCATCAGGGTAAACAACTCTTATCCCGATTTCGGCAAAAATTTTTCCACTGAACGGAGTTTTGGGGCTCGTAAATGGGGTACCATGTTACTTGTATATGTGATGTTTCCCCGGTTCCGTCGGGGGTATCTCCGCCCTGTGGGTGATCCAACGTGCCTAAACCGGGGTCCTAAAGTGAGGCCCATCAGGATAAACAAGCCTAACCCCGTTTCCGGCAAAATTTTAACAATTGAAGGGGAGTTTCGGAGCTCGGAAATGGGGTACCCCGTTATTTATATGCGATGCTGACTCCGGTTCCGTCGGGGTATCCGCCTTGGGGGTGATCCAAAGTGCCAGAACCAGGGTTCCCCAATTAGGGCACATCAAGGTTAACAATATGCCTTGCTTCCTGCAAACTTTCTCCCACTGGAGGGGGATTGTGGGGCTCGGAAATGGGATATCCGTTATTTATGTTTATTTGATGCTTCCCCAGTACCATCTCCACCCTGAGAGTCATCTAAAGCAGAGGCGGATTTAAGGGGGCGGAGGGGTGGCCGCTTCCTCCCCCGCCCGTTGGGAAAACAATATTTGGCGAATTTTAAGTTAAAGTATACAATGTAAAACACCGAACAAAACGCTATTTAACGTGTGAAGGGCAAATTTGTGGACCTACATACTGTAGATGGTGTATCTACACGGGTCTTACGATATCGAGCAAAACGTTTTTTATCGCTTCGATTTTGAACCCGCCGAGTTGCGAATTCGGCGCTCTAGCCGAAAAGAGGCAAATCTTTTGCCGTCGGACCGCGACTCCGACCGTAGGAAGCGCCGTGGCGATCTAGCCACTACGTGCTTATTGATCCTACTTAGCAAGTCACGTTGCGAGAGGTATGCAATGTGAGCTATCCTGTGGATTTATTATAATTCCCCTTTTTTCTTACCGTATAAAACATAGGCGACATGACCGCTAATCAAGTTAAGCCTGTGTTAAGAACGGAAATATCAATATTGTATGTAGACGCCGTCTACGTTAAAGTCACATCTATGTAAAATTATTGTCATGATATATTGAGCGTCGTATGGTGAAAGATTCGTATTTTTTGATATATACTCGTATGATTCTATTGGCCGTATTTACGCTAGGCAGCTGCATTTGGTCGACTCGTCGTTTTTGCCATATTCATTCGTCCTTTTCTTTTACATATTTTTTCTATTTATAAAAATTAGTTGTTAGACTGCCTAGAAGCAGTGGCGGATCTAGGATTTTCCTAAGGGGAGGGGAGCGGAACCCCTGAGGGGGGGGCGGAACCCTGACTTGGGCGGAAAAATTAGCCGTTTTAACCCGAAAATCGCTAAAAATCGCTCAAAAATGCTTAATTTTGCGCACTATTTTGGGCCAAGGGGGGCGGCCGCCCCGCCCGCCTAAATCCGCCCCTGCCCGCCCCCCTAAATCCGCCCCTGCCTAGAAGTGCACTATACTGCAGGTACAGTCAGGTTTGGTATGGTGGACGGCCCTGCCCTTGATTCAAAGTCCCAGCCTTTGATTCCGGCCTCGAAATATTTTATTATTCGTCATAAAATTAAGGTGACTAACCATTTTTGTTTTTCACTTTATCGGAAATTCATTCATCAAACTTTCTATCTAAAAATCATAAAAATTATACACAATTTTGATATAGGATGACTGCCCGGTTGAGAGCTCTATGTTGTTGTATTAATAATTCAGTGTGCTCATGGAAACCGAAAAATTAATAGTTTTAGCCATATGTATTTTGCTCGCGATAATTATTATTTTGGTCCAAAATAGGTCAACTGACCTAGGGCAAAAGATCGGGGCTACTTAATTACTGCTGCGTTAGGTATCTAGGGCGTAGCCGCCTAAATCTCCCTAGGTACGGACAAATCTAGGTCCGAGGAGATAGTCTGTTTCATTTATCCGAGAGCTTTTTCAGTAAATGTTTTTGGAGGCTACAGTAACCCTTTTTTCTTATTTACCGTGGGTCGCTAGATCTTACTGTAGCTACGTAGCAAAGAAGGATTTATCAGTTACATTTTTTGCGGCATAATTAATTCTCGTCTTCCAACAGATGAATCAACTTACAGATAAAATCATGCATTCAGCTTATCCTAAGTTGACACTTTAAACACAATAGACTACGATGCTAAGAAACGCCACGAACTTCCGCATAGCTCAGCGGTAGAACGTCCGCTTGTCGTCGAAGCAACCCATGTTCGATTCCACCGAACAGCTTTTTATTTAGCGCACTTACTGTAGTATGTCCCAGCACTGATTAAATGCCTAAATTAAATTTATATGGACGGATTAGCGCATTTAAAATGGAAGAATTCCAGCCACTCGCCCTCACCGAGCTGATTTGCCCAATCACAGTAAATCGTCTTGTTTCGCTTACTGTAGCCCTTAAAGCAATTGACTGAAAAGCTCTGGAATAAATGAAACAGACTATATGTAGGTCTTAAGTATTTTGAGGGTCAAGCGGTTGAATAAAGGCAAATCGCCGTACCAACCTGACCAGCGCTAAGTGTAGCCAGGTACTTAAGAGTCCCGTATGTACATTTATTGGGTTCTGTTTTTTCCTCGGGCGGCATGCTGTCCGTTTAGATATCCGTACATACATCCAGTTATCCCAACAAATCCTACTATATTTACAACACGTACCTACATATTTTTGACAGTTTTTGGAAAAGTTCTGATACTGCCCCATTCGCCCTATGTGGAAAATCCTAGATCTGCCACTGATCTAAAATGTTGGAACTGGGGTTGCTCAAGTAGGGCCCGTCAGAGTGAACAACCATAACCCGTTTCCGACAAAAAACTCACACTAAAGGGGGATTTTGGGTCTCGGATCTAGGGTAACCCATTATTTATATATGATGTTGACCCCGGTTCCATCGGGGGTATCTCTGCCCTAGGGTTGGTTCAGAGTGCCGGAACTTGAATTCCCCAAGTAGGGCCCATCAGAGTGAACGAACATCTCTAACCCCGATTCCGGCATCCATCCAACTGAAGGGGTTTTTTTGGACTCGGAAGAATACCTCGTTATTTATGTGATGCTGACCCCGCTTCCGTCGGGGATTTCTCCACCCTACAGATTGTCAAAAGTGTCGGAACCGGGGTTGGGGGTGTTCACCCTGATGGGTCCTACTTGCGGAACTAACGAATCCGTCCTTTTGGACCACTTCCAGGGCAGAGATACTCTTGACGGAACCGGGGTCAGCATCATAGAGAAATTTTGTCTGAAGCGGGATTGAAAATGTCCATACAAACCCTACTGAAGGAACCCCGGTTCCACCACTTTGAACTACCCCTAGGGCAGAGATACACCCGAACGGAACCGGTGTGGGTATCACTATATGTATGTAAATAACGCGGTACCCCATTTCCGAGCCCCAAAACCCCTTAAGTGGGAGAAATTTTGCCGGAAACGGGTTAGGGTTGTTCACCCTGATAAGACCTACTTGGGGAATTTCGATTCCGCCACTTTGGACCACCTCTAGGGCGGAGATATCCCCGACGGAACCGGTGTCAGCTTCACATGTACAAATGGAGTACCCATTTCCGGGCCCCAAAACCCCCCTTAAGTGGGAGAAATTTTGCCGGAAGCGGGCTTAGGTATGTTCATCCTGATTAGCCCTAATTGGGGAAACACGATCCGCCATTCTGACCAATCCTCAGTGCGAAGATACCCCCAACGGAACCGGGGTCAGCATCACTTATAAACAATGGGGTAGGCCATATCTGAGCCTCCAAACTTCCCTCCAGTGGGAGAAATTTGCCGGAAGCGGGTTTGGGGGGCGTTCACCCTGATGGGCCTTATCTGTTGAACCCAGTTTACGCCATTTGGAACAATAGGGCTTCCGACGGAACCGAGTTGCACAGTCATATACGTTTCTGGATTTTACCCATCGTTTCCGTTTCCGGATTTTAATATTCCCAATTGATAGTGCCCTGTCCTCTCGAACGTCCTATTTCATGTCCCATCTTATAAAATATTTTCACCTCTTCGAATATCTTATTACCTTTAATGCGCGTCAGCGATTCATTCCTCGCATTTTCGCCTTAGTTTTTATTCAGGCAGTGATCTAATGCCAATGCTACGTCAGCATGCTATTCAGATGCTTTTAACGTCACCATGCAAATTATCAGATATGAAGTAAACTTTAGTTTCATATTTCTTCGATATTTCTCTGATGTAAAAAGTACTTTTTGATGAACAGTTGCCATGGCAATTCTAGCCTTTCTAGGAGGATCAGAAAAGCCTTAAAGCTAACCATACATACATAGTTGGAGTTAAAGTGACATTGAAAATTGGTAAAAACGTCGAAATTATATAAAAATAGTCTAAATTGATAGTTTGTGCTGGTCTAAAAGATTTTTACAAGAAAGTTATGATTTTTTTGTCCGTCTTAACCTTGGTTTACTTTCGCCTCGCTTCTGTAAGCTCGTTCACATATGTGAGCTGCTAAATGATACTCAAACGAATTTAGACAGCAAAAATGACAATCGCGTCAAAGTATAATTTGCAAGTAATTGTGCAATTCCCCCGTTTCCTAGTCAAATCATATAATAAAACAATTAACATTTTGTGTAGGTAGGTACATACTATACCCCGTTCCTTCCAAATGACCTTTTTCATTAATCGAAGAGATTAAAATAGTTTATAAAAAGCACTAGGCAGCTATAGTAATGCGCTTTCGGATAAAGAAATTTTATGACGTCTCAACGTGGGAATTCTGTAGGGGGGTCAGGGTAACCAAAAAATTTTTTACGTGCCTTTTTGGGCTAAAAAACAATGGGTACACATTAAAAACAGTTTTTGACGTTTAGAAGAATGCTCGTTCTTTCTAGAGTATGAAAACTCAAAAAAATTGGAAAAAATTGACTGGTAGTCAAAAAATGTGTATTTGGCGCAAAGCACCGAAAATTTGAGAAAACGTCAAGAAAGGTGCACTCTTTACAATTATTACGAAAAATCGACAATTCTGTGGGTCACAGCCATTTTGTGGAGGGTGAGTATCCATTCTGGGGGTCAAACCTCCTAGAACACGTGTATGCTTGTGATACGCAAAATATAATGAGCGCTGCGCATGTTCTAATCGTCACATGACACTTGGCAGTCTGCTTACAATCACTGATCATTTTCTAGCAATGAGTAGTTTGGAATGGAACAGAGTCAGATTACAGTATAACTCACATAGTACCGATAACATACACAAAAATCACAATCGAGATAAGTAATAAAATACAAATCGCTATCATTATTCGCCTTTATTCCTCTCCACATAGCGGGCAATGGTTTTTGGATTTCCAGCTAAGGCTATGAGCATATTCAGCTACATTCCTTGAGATTTCTGAATAAATCTGATACAAATCGAAGTCCAACTGAAAGTCAGCCGCACTGATACAACACATTTGAGATATTGGACGAAATGATAAATTTGAGTCAGTTATAGAGAAGCCAGAGTCAGCAGCACGATTGTCTGATTTTGATGAACCGAAGAATGAGTTGCTGAGCTGGGTTGATTTCTGAAAATATACGTCGGCAGATCCGGACAGGCACAATAAGCAAGCGACCCATTTCATACCTATAAACATTTAGAATAAAAACGACGAAACAGATGCCAAATTTAGCATTAGAAGAGCAAGGAAGATAATTTTAAAGTATTTTTCTGCATTTTTTCCTTATCAATACAATTATTTCAATATCAAAAAAGCTCGATTATCCGTAATTATTGTTGCGTAATATAAATGGGGAAGAGAGCTGCGGTTTTTCATATCTTTGACTCTGTCCAAAATTTTCAGATGTCCTGGCGCTTTGCAACGGGTTTTACTTTGACAAAATTCTTGCAAGTATGCACGTTTTTCTTACAAATTTTCTGAAAATGTCAACATTTTCTGTCTGTACCTGCAATAATTCTATTGACAAGAAAGTTAAGGAAAGACGCTATTTCATTCGTAATGAACGGATTCATGGCACAATTTTTTTGATAGACTTGAAAAAGTTAGAGTAGTTCCCCTGTTAGGAAATCCTGAGTCAACCACTAGCCTGAGCCAAGCGTTTTCAGCATACTACATTCAAATAAGTTCAGCTGCAAGGAAGCAATTTAAAAGCGATCGATTTCGTACTATAATTTGCTTTCTTGGCGGCTTGAACGACATATTTTTGCTCAGAGAATAGGTTTTAATACGATTTTGAGCAGAACAGTTTTTTCAGCAAAGTTTTCTTCAATTTTCAAGTATAACTTATGAAATTTTCTGAGGTTCCGCGTCAATCGTTACAAATACAGGAAATCGAGCAGTCATTCAAGCTTCTGAACAATGTTGCGCATGAAATTCACAAATCTTCCAGCGCTTCGCGCCAGATCTTCGCTATAATCAAACAAATTTTATGATTTTTTTCGAGCCAAATCCTTCAAAAATTTGAAAAATTTTTCGAGAAAAAGTTGCGCCAAAAGCGATTTTAAATTAAAACAGACAACGTAAAACGCCGAAAAACGCTATTTTGCATGTGAAGGGCATATTTTTAGACCTATTTTCGACTGTTTTCGGAAAAGTTGGGGTACTGCCCCCTTTAAGAAAATCCTAGATCCGCCACTGACTACAAGAATGTCTCTGATTAGAATTAATAGATGATTAAAAACCAAAAGTAAACAGTGTTTCAAATAAAAATTTTTTCTACGAACCAATTCACATGACAAATGGAAATTTAGTTTCTTGGCATTATTGCTATTCAAATTTCGGTTTTGAGTGTTCATGTTCGAGAAAATTATTTCCGATAATGATTTCTACTTTTCGTATCATTTTGTTATTTCTTTCCAACAAAAAGGTACTGTCGGACGATTTCGAGCTAGCGTAATGCTTTATGCATCATTTTTTAAAGCAAAAACATTAATGTCAAAAATTTTCCGATGCAGCGCCGGATTTATAGTTTTTCTTTTATAACCAAAAAGCAATCAAAATCGTGTCGCAGAAGCGTCAGCGTTGCGTTAAATCAGTTGAGGTTTCAGAAAAGAAAAACCTTCTGGGTGAACACTGAATGTAAATTACATCTAGCTCGTACCTTAATTAAGTAGGTACATTTGAGTAGGCAAGGGCGCACTCAGGCCCCTTAGTTTAAAAATTATTTTGGAAAGGTAGGCATAGGTGGGCAATGCCGCGCCACCCGCGCTACCAGGTGGCGCCAGAAGGCACTTCGGTACCTTCAGAACCCCAGCTAAGTGGCGCCAGGAAAAACAGTTTTTGATTGGGGGGGAGGGGAAGAATTTTTCGACCCGAAAATAAAAAAGTGAGAAAATGATACAACCAACCAACTAGCCAACCAATTAATCAACTACCGGTCAACCAACCAGCCAACTAGCCAACCAAACAACCAACCAACCTGTCAAACAACCAACCAACTAGCCGACTACCAACCAACTAACCGGCCAACTAGCCAACCAACCATTAAACAACCACATACCCAACCGAACAACTAACCAACTGGCCTAACAAACAAACAACCAACCAACCAACCAACCAACTAGCCAACCGCTCAACCAACCAACTAGTCAACCAACCAGACAACTCGCCAACCAAACAACAAACCAACCAGCTAAACAACCAACCAAGTAGCCAATTAACTAGCCAACCAACCAACCAACCAACTAACCAATCAAACAACCAACCAAGCGGCCAAACAACCAACCAACCTCAACAAAAGGGACTCCGGTACCTTCAGAACCAAAATCCATTGCCCAGGTATGAAAGTAGGGTAATGCATGAAAAATTATTAAAATTGGCATTTTTTCATCGAAAAATCACAAAATTTTCGGCACTTCGCGCCGCAGGACCGTTATTTTCTATTAGTTTGGCTCAAGCGCGGCCAAAAACACGTTATTATTCATAGCCTATTGAGAGAAAATAAAATTTTTTCGAAAAATTTCGAATTTTATGAGCTTAATTGTTAGAGCATGTTCGGAAACGTCAGAAAATGCACTTTATTTTGTGCTCAGGCGAACAAATCCCAAAATATAGGGTCACCGATTTTAGACGGCTCCCTTTATAAAATCCTGGTACGCTCCTGCGAGAAGGCAGATATAGAATTATTTATTATATCAAGTATTAGATTTTCCTAAATTATATACAAGTGGCTAGTCAGTTCATGGTCGCCCTTGCCTTGAAATTTCGCAGTCTCAAGCAAGAGGGGCTGGCTGACTCTTCACTCCCCATTAAGTGCTCATGCTCGACCTGAAAGACGATGTATTTTCGCAACTACAAAAATACATGTGATTGGTGCGAACTAGTAAATCTATCAATGATAAAAATAAAGTAATATGATCAAATGTAGTACTTCTTTACTGCTATCTGTACGAGAGTAATATTAAATCGCTACATAACATGATTATAATCATGGATGTACACAGGGGCAGCCCCCACCTTTAGTCCTTAAAAAAATCTATAAAAAATAATGAAATATGGCGTGCCGTAGGATAATTATTTTCTATAAATTTGGCTGAAGCGCGGCCAAAAAACGTCATTATTCATAAATTAAATTTTTGTAAAAAACCTTGAATTCTATGGGCTTAATTTTATAGAGCCTGTTCAGAAACGTCAAAAAATGCACTTCACTTTGTGCCCCGGCGAACGTATCCCGAAATATAGAGTCACCAATTTTGGACCGCCCCTTCCCTTAAAAAATCCTGCGTACGCCCCTGACAATAAATTATTATTATGGTTATGTTATACTATAATTATCATATCATTAAACGGATGCAAATATAAATTCTATTCAAAATACATTCACCTTCTCTCCTTGCGAGAAATCGGACCCTTTGTCCTACCTTGAAAGCTTCTTCAAGTTTATCCGTCTTTGGTCTTACCGCTTCTACAGAAAAGATGATGGTATCGTCAAAATCAGTTTTGATTAGCCCATGTTCAGAACCAGTCTTGTGAATAAGTCTGTAAATACGACCTTCACCCTGCTCAACCGGACCCGATAAGATGCTATAAATCTGACGACTAGCGTGCGATGAAACGGACTGTTCATCCTCTAAACAAGAGGCGGTGCTTTTCACTAGCTCTGCGTCAAATTTTTTTCCCTGAGCACTCATATATTATTTTTTAAAGATTACCTAAAAGTTGTACGCAATGTAGGTAAATAGCTTATACGTCGCACAGAGTATATAACAAAAGTATAGATTAAGCGCATTGGGTAGATACCTAGATGAGTTCGAATAATCATTTTAAATCCAGGCTAAGAATGCAAAGTAAAAGTAAGCTCAATGACCTTGAACAACACAATCAATAAAGTGATAAAAAGAACAAGCAACAATTGAAATACACAAAAAATTAAACAATCATGAGCCTGTATTTTCCACAGCGCGTTATGAGCGTGGCAAGGCTGGACAGCCTGACTAAGCTGACATCCTGATTTGCATCAGTGATAACCATACGTGGGCAGCAAGAAAATTCTGGGGGGGGGTGTGCAAGATTTTTTTGAAGGTCGAAAAATGGCCTTAAAAATGGTGGTATGGCGATAAAAACACCATTTTTCGATGTTTCTCATCAAGCACTATCCATTGGCATCAAAAAATTGCGAAAAAAACGAAAAAAATTTTCAAAAAATTGAATTCTGGGGGGTATTTTGATTTCTGGGGGGGTATTTTGGTTTCTGGGGGGGGTGCATACCCCCAAACCCCCACGCCCAGGTGTGGTGATAACCGATTAAGACATTTTAAGTCGCGACCGATGAGCTCTCAGCGCATCTTATCAAGAAATACGCATTGTCACTTATTTGAATCAATGACGGCTTAAAAAATTTTAAGAACCGCTTAGAACTCATTTTGCTTTATGCAAATTATGCTTATTAGGATTAAGTAATAATTCTGATGGCAAAATTTTGCATCGTTTGAATTGAAATCATCAACGCTCTTCAGCGTACATTATTGTACAGTTGCTTTGCTGTGCTAAAATGTTGCGAAGGTCCTCCGACTAAGTTTGGATCGGCTGTCATTAATGTAATGAGGCTGTCAATTCAGGCTGCCGATCTTTACCATGCTCATAAAACGCTGTAGAACGTATGGTCGGTGATTGCGCATATCCATGAAAGCTTTCATTAATAATCAACCAGCAATTGAAAAGTTGCATATGCAGACAGGATGGTCCGCAAGTATCCCTACCATAATTCAATATTTTGGTCATTATTGACTTTGTTACGTAATATTTTCAGAGTAAATATGTAGCTCATTAGGGCGTATTTTACATAAATTTAAATCATTTCCATATTTTGATGAAACCAGCAATTGTTTTAAAATTGAAGTATTATTCAGTTAAAACAAAAACTTGTTGCTAGAAATCTAAGTTTTCGATGCCTTTTCAACGGAGCTTTACATTATAATAACTATGACTAATCTTAAAAATAGGAATTTAAATCACAGAATATTAATCTTAATTCGATTTGTGCGTAATCGGCTGAAAGAGAAATTTCCGCGAAGGCGAACTAGTCACACTCGTGATTCATCTGCAATGCCCTTGCCGGCTAATTCACTGAATCAAACCACATGTGACTTCTCCTATTGGAGCCTCATTAAATCGAGGGCCCACACTTTGCTGGAATATCTTGAACAAGTGTATGGATTATATAAAATGAATAATCAAAGTTTGAATCATACAACATTTGAACGTTTAATTTCTATAAAACTTAGCTGCAAGCTATCCTATGAAATTTCATCGACAATCAAAAAAGTTAACGTAAAACTTACATTATATCAGCCACCTGTACCTACATTCAAAATGATGATATGCTGGTGATGCGTAACAATATCGTGACAGAAAGCAGATCGAAAAATAACAGTTACCTACTTATATGTGTAGCGACCAAAGAGAAGACAATGCAGATTTTCATTCGTATTATTCCCAGAAACTAGCAACCGTACCCAAAGGATATTCCTTAAAAATTTAATGGCGTTACATTCAAATAAATTGAATGCCTCCGATAGATATTGATAGTAATTGTATGGATTTGATAAGAAAATGAGCAATAAATTCGAAGCGTAAATGTAAAAAATATAAGAAAATTTATAAATATGCGCTGATCAGTCTGGAAACAATAAAGTTTGTTTCAGATCACAAAAATGATATGGAAGCTGGAAGCAAACTTTTACTCGTCGAACGCACCTGCACAAAACAAGATAAAAGTTGCTCACAATACAATGAAGATAAGTATCACAACACGTGAAACAAAAAAGTAACAGGAAGGAAAAATGCAACGAAGGTAATTACGGAAAAAGTTATGCATTGTACAAATAAAAGTCACATGAATTAGCAAAGATTTTGGGTACATTAGACAGTCAAGAGCGCTCTTATGTCGGGCTTCTCGGCGCATTCCGCATATGGTCGACCATCTGGAGACGTTGCGTCTTTTTCAGCTCCCTTGAAAAAATATTGAGGCGTCGTAAAAATAACTTATCGAGAATTCGAAAAATTAAGAGAGAAAAGTTTATTACAAATACAGGACAATGCTATAAAATTGATACTACCGGAACAGGCTGCGCCAAAAGCATAAATTATTATTCGTGTTCTAATGCTCAGCTGAAGCATACGCAAATTCCTTTCAAGGCTCTTCTTAATATCTTAAAGATGCAGACATGCGGAAGATTCGCTGACATCAATAAAAGTTATGGCTTTCACTCTTAACTACGAAAGTTGTGCAATCCTGATGCAAGACAAAATTTTTCTGTTCTCCGCACTGATGCAAATCAAAAAAAATTATATCTCTGCGCGAGCCGACTTACTTTTCTAATGCATAGCAAACGAGGATGGACGCAAGATAAAACACTCTACTAGAAGCTTCAACTCCTGTTTTTGCCAGAAATTGAATGACATAACGCAGGTTAAGATACATAATTTAAATTGCTATTTAGGACGCTTTCAATATTCAATTGCTTGTTCAACTCTCAGTTTACGAGTTGTTCATTTAAAGAAAACATTTTAAAACATTAATATTCAATTGAGAACTCATTAGAATTAAAAAATAAAATCGATCGCTCCGAAGTTATCAGCGATTTGAGCCAATATAAATTCAACAACTCGGTGATGTTATTGTATTGCACATGAATATTAGATCCGCAAGGTAAATAATATGTGTTTAGTTTTCTCTCGTATTTATAATAAGTCAGTAAATGAAAAGCTTGTCTGATATGAAAAGCGTTCCAAAAAATTTATTATATCCTGAAAACAACATGACATTATTCAAAAAGCTGACTTTGTAATTGAAACATTAATTCATACATCGTTGCGATACGAAGGCTGAAAATTAATTAATGTTGCGTAACAAAGAAAGTGACCCCAAGATCGACAAAAACTGGGGTGTAAAATATCATAAGTATAAATTTGAAAATAAAAACAAATTTTCCAAAGATCAACCAAGCACCACTCGTCGGCGTGTGCGCAACAAAGTGAAACATCAAAGTCATATAATACAAGACTCAACTGCGTGCTAATCAAAAACTTTAATTATCAATCATTTCTTTGCTTTGATATGCAGCATCAGTTTGTATTCAACGTTGCTTGAGTTTTTAAAAGATCTTATGCGCACAGAATTGCAGCTTGTAAAGACAAGGGCACATGATTGTTCACTTAATACAAGCATACTATAGTGCCCTCGATTAAAAATCAAAATTAAGTTTCAATACGAATAGCCTGAAGATGATCGATTCCTTGTTGTGACTTTAGAAGCACAGCAGGGCCGATTAGGGAGGTCAGCCGGTCTGGGGGTCAAGAATTGAGCTTTTTTGGGTCAAAATTACATAAAAAACTGGTACAAGCGCTAAAAAACGTTGAAACTACGCTGTTACACAGTTTCTGGCCAATTTGAAGCATTTTTGAAAGAAATTTTCAATCTTTATCGGTTTCTGGTCTTCATTTTGCCTCATTTACCCTACAAAATCTTCCATTTTTCCATTCTGGAGGTCCTAGACCCCCAGCCCCTCTCCACGTGCATATCTGGTTGCGATCATTCTTTCTGGTGATCAATGTGTAAATGATACCATGACGTTCAAGTGATAGCACTGTCCATGATTCGCAACACAAGGAACATAAAAATAAGTGAATATTTTAAATTTAGATTGCAATTGCGACTCTAAAATGACGATGTGTTCTATTACTCGTTTATGCGAACCTATTCTTTCGATCATTGGAAACTACACAGATTTCCCAAGATATACTTGCGTAAAATGAGTGGCGGATCCAGGATTTTCTAACAGCGAGGGGAAGGCGAAACCCTAATTTTTCCTAATACGGACGAAATTGTCTGAAAATTCGTCAATCATGCTAGAAGTATCATTTTTTGTCATCTTTTAATATACAGAATCATTTGTGATCCAAAAATTTAGAAATATCCGAACGTTTATAAAAGAAAAACCCGAAAAATTAGTGCAGAAATCGGGGCAAAGCATTGAAAAAATCATTATATGAATTAGAAAATCCTCATTCTAAGAAAATAAACTATTCAACTGACTTAAAAATATATTTCTAAAGCGCCAAGTAAGTCAGTAAATGTCATTAATCAGTACTACCTGGCCCGAAGCGTCGAAAAATTCGAAAAATCGTGCAAAATATAGCTTAAATCATAAAAAACACTCATTATTCTCTATTGCGCCCAACTATTTTTAAGGACTGGGGGCGGCCGCTCCCCGACCCCTCTGAATCCGCGCTAGCTTAAAAAACAGTGAAGAAATGTACGTACGTACAAACGAGAACTTCATTAACAAAGGACCAGACATGCATTGACATCACGGGTCTGAGGGAGCTCGAAAAATATGTTAAAATCAGGAAAAATAGTCAAATTTACAACCAATGTTTAAAAGCTTGACGATTTAGCGGGGAGGAATGAAAAATCATTTTGCGGAGCTGAAGAAGTTCTAGCGATGGAGGGGTCGACGACCCCAAAATCATGTAAGCGTACTTAAATTTTAAGGTAATCGCAGAAACCACTTTACTGATACAATGGTATGTACAGACCGCTACGAATGGCAGACTAGATATCTGAAGTTATAACGACGAACATACATGGGCAGCTGCAAAATTCTAGGGGTCAGACGAGGCTAAATTGCCAAAAATAGTACCAAAAATTCAACGCTGGGAATTATCGATTTGGAAGGGTTCAGATTTGGGGGGGAGGTAAACCCCCAAATCCTCCACTTCCATGTGTGATGACGACCGACTAATATCTTATGCTCAAAATTTCGCAAAAAATTAAAATATTACCCACGAGCTAAACATCAGTTAGGCGTATATTGTCTATCAGATTCAAGCTAAAAATATTCAAATATTCCAGTGTTGAAAATAAATTTTAATTTACGGGTATACATTAAATAGCGTAACCCAGAATTTCACGACAGCACAAATATTCAGTCCTAGTATTGCAAAAATTGAAGAATTTTCATAAATACTTAGGTGTTGAATTTCACATTCGTAAATGCTCTAGATCTAACCAAAAGAAAATCAATAAGCAAAAAGTATTTTACCTCATTCAGAAGTAGCCGAACAGTTTCCGTATGACCTTCGTACACAGCAGTAAGCAGGGCAGTCAAACCATGACAATCCACAGCCTAAAAAGGGATAGAAAAGCAGATAGACGTCGGAAAAAAAGATGAATGTCGCAATCAGAGGCGTAACCAGGATTTTGTTTCGGGTGGGGGGGGGCTACCCAAAATTTTTAAAGTTCTACGCAAAAATAATGGCACTTTTGAGCATTTCGAAGAGATCTATGCCATGGTGAAGATGAAAATCTAAAAAATTTTATCGCTTGATTTCAAAGATGGATATCAAAAATCTATCCTTTTTTAGTGGTTTTGCAAACAAAACTAATCGGCGCGAAGCGCCGAATATTTTTGACATATTATTTGCTATTTTTAAGTCAAACCTGGGTCTTCTAGGATAAGGAATGAGATAAAAAATAAGAAATTCGGGGCGAAGTGCCGGAAAATTTTGAGCTCAATAGCTCAAAAGTGCGCTAGAAAAAATGCATTTTGGCTGTCCTTTTAGTAGAGTTCGAGAATTTTAAGGTTTTCGAGACCCTTGTGAAAAATAAAAATAAATATTTTTTTCCTTTCGCGGGGGTAGGGAGCGGCCCCCGCCAGCTTTTTTCGTTCGGTAAAAGTTTTTCCCCGATGTAAAAAACTTTTTGGGACTATCTTTGTTCATGTACAAAGATTTTTGGGAAAGCAAAAATTGTGAAAAGGTCTGAAATTCCCGAACATTTTTGAATAATTATGTGTTCTATATGTCTTGATAATGGCAGAAATTGCAATTAAAATGGGAAACTCGAATTTTTCGGCGCTTCGCGCTGTTTTGAGACGATTTCTAGTGAATTTTCTCGTCAGAAACTCAAAAATTAGCTAAAATAAACTGCCAAAGGTCGAAAAAACCACTTTTATCGCACACAAAGCGCAAATTTACAATATTTTAGTATCCCAAAATTTGCATGTAGGTACAAAATGTACAAAGACTTTCAGGGACATTCTCTGTACATGTACAAAGGGACTAGGGATGTGCCGATACCGCTTTTTTGAAAATGACCGATTCGATTCGATTCCGATTCTTTAAATCTCAGAAAAGCCGATTCTGATCCCGATGCCGATTCTGCAAATCTCAAGACAGCCGATTCCGATTCGATTTCGATTCCAAAATAACAGGAATCGGCCGATTCCGTCCGGTTCCGATTCTTGCGACAAACATGTTAAATATATAGGTAGCTAATCAGTGTTTTTTTTGTACGAGGTCCGTTTGTACATGTACAAAGATAGTCCCCAAAAGTCTTTGTACATTTTGTACCTGCATATTTTTGTGTACTATAATACAGTACAGTAGCGATTTTAGTGTGGTAAAACAAACTTTTCGATCTTTGGTAGTGTATTTTAGATAATTTCTGGGTTTCTGACGACAAAAGTTACTGAAAATATGCACATTCTGCCATTTTAAGGATATATAGGACTAACAATTACTTATCTCAGCGCGAAGCGCCGAAAATTCTAGCGAATTTTACACCTTTTTACAGTTTTTGTCTGCCCAAAAATCATTCTTAATTTTGTACACATAAATTTTTGGGTACTACTATATGGTCCAGTAGCGATTTCAGGAAGGAAAAACAGAGTTGTTCGACTTTTGGTAGTGTGTTTTAGCTAATGTCTGGGTCTCTAAGGGCAAAAATCACTAAGAATCGTGTTAAAACGGCGCGAAGCGCCAAAAAATTCGATATTCTTCCTTTTGAAATGCAATTTCTGCCACGCTAAAGATATATAGAACACACAATTACTCATTTCGGCGCGAAGCGTCCAAAATTTTTGCGAATTTCAGACCTTTTCTGCGATTTTTGCCTTCCCAAAAATCTTTGTACATGTACAAAGATGGTCCCGAAAAGTCTTTGTACATCGGGGAAAATCTTTGCCGAGTACAAAAAAACACTGCAGCTAATCCGTTTATTTATTCACTGTTCATGTAAAAGCGTATCGTTTGATCTAAGCAAGGTATAATCTGAGTCTCAAGGCAAAACATTTACCTACACTGTATCAAGTTGTAAAACTTTTAAGGAAATCGAATCGTACATCAACTCGAAGCGTCTCTCTCACGAGCAAGACCCGTTGAAATGGTGGAAAGCAGTGGCGGATCTAGGATTTTCCTAAGGGAGGGGCGGTATCCCATTTTTTCCAAAAACAGTCAGAAATGGGTCCAAAAATTTGCTCGAAACGCGCGAAATAGCGTTTTCTCTGTGTTTTGCATTGTATACTTCTACATAAAAACACTTTTGACGCAATAATTTCTCTGAAAATTTTTAAAATTTTAGACAATTTTGTGCGAAAAAATCATTAAATTTCTTTGATTTCAACAAAAATCTGGCGCGAAGCGCAGGAATATTCGTGAAATTAAGGCGGATAGACGTCTATAAGCATGATTTACTGCTTGATTTCCTGTATTTATAGCATTTGATGCGAAACATCGAAATTTTCAATTGAAAAGAGAAGAAAACTGCAAAAATAGCTGTTTCTGCCGTTACATTTGTTTCGGAACCTACAAATGGCTTCCAGGCAGCATTTTTTTGTACAATACATGTAAAAAGATGGTCCCTAAAAGTCTTTGTGCATTTTGTACACACAAATTTTTGGGTACTATGATATAGTACAATAGCGACTTTAGTGAGGTAAAAACAGAGTTGTTTGTTCGACCTTTGGTAGTGTATTTTGGCTGATTCCTGCTTTTATGAGGGCAAACATCATCAAGATTTGTCTTAAAACGGCGCGGAGCGCCGAAAAATTTGACATTTTTCCTTTCAAAATGCGATTTCTGCTATTATAGGACATACAATTACTCATTTCGGCGCAAAGCGCCGAAAATCTTTGCGAATTTCAGACCTTTTTTGCAGTTTTTGTCTTCCCAAAAATCTTTGTGCATGTACAGATACGGTCCAAAACAGTCTTTGCACATCGGGAAAAATGTTTGCCAAATACAATAAAATCGTGCTTCCAGGTCGCCAAGAAAGTCGCCGAAACAATTTGAGAAATTATGGTCACTGACGGCCAAAAATCATTTCAAATTGCATATCCATTCTTTATCTCGCCAAATATTTTTGGCCAATTGGGAGCGGCCGCCCCCCGCCCCTTAAATCCGCCCCTGGTGGGAAGAGAAGCGATCAGCCTATCTGCTAATGTCGACTTTAGCAAGAAAATATTTGGCAGCCCCAGCTTTGAGCGTCCCATCGGAGCAATTGTTTAGTGGCGCTAGAATAATATACGATCAGCTAAGAAACAGATTACAAGGCAAAAAGGCTGAAAAACTATTATTATCTAAAATATAATCTGCCCGAAATTAAATTTCAGTATTAGACATTAGTATGCATGTGACGTTCAGATGAATAAAAACTTGACCAGTACCCGCGCGATCTATTTTTGTCATAATGTGATGTAGAATTGGGTTACCATTACCTTACTATAAGGGAAAAATTGTTTATTTTTACGTTTTAAAGGTTAAAGTTGTTTTTCCCTATTCTAATTCTGCTATAATTAAAATAAAAAGGAATCGAATCGATAATTGGACCAATTTTAGCCGATTCCGATACGATTCCGATTCTTAAAAAGCTAGGAATGCCGATTCCGATTCCGATGCCGATTCTCCAAGATTTATTATCGCCGATTCCGATTCCGATTCGATCCCACAAAAAACGACCGATTCCAATCGATTCCGATTCCGATTAATCGGAACATCCCTAAAAGGGACCTTGTGCAAAAAAATCTCACCCTCAATATGTGCAGTTATGGCGCACGGAATAAAATATAAAAAATAAATGCGTCAATTTCATATTGTAATGGCTCAAAATTTTGGGTGGGGAGTCCTGGCCAATTTTAAGGGAGGGGTAAATCACCTCTAATTTTTGACCAAAAACGGCCAAAAACACATAAAAACGGCCGAAAAATTGCAAGTTCTTCTAAAAATCGGGAGGTGGGGGGGGTCAAAAATCTTCTGGATTTGGGGGGATGTGACGACGACCAACGTTGTGTGGGGGCATAAATGACCTTGGGTTTTTAATTTTTCAAACAATAGGATTTGCGATTTTCTAAGTTTTCAAAAATTTTTAAAAAATTCGAAGGCGTTTTCAGGTATCTATGTATTTGCTCAAAGAAGTCAAATTTTCGGTGCTTCGCTTCGCGCCATATACTGATATTTTGACTCTATTTTGTTTAATTTGCGCAAATTTTTTTGATTTTTCTCAAATTTTTTTGTTTTTATGCTTTAGGGGCCGTATGACAGAAAGCGGAATAAGTTATTCCTGGGATAAGCCCTATTCCGGGAATAGCTATTCTCGTAATAAAACTTATTCTCGTGATAGCTATTCCTGGGTTAAGGGACGGAATAAGCTATCCCAGGAATAAGAAAATTCGGTATTACAGAACGCGAAATACGCGAGGAATAGCTATTCCTGGGATAACTGAATCTATCCCAGGGTTAAGCTATGCATTCCATTGGTTTTGTGTATAGATTGCCCGTCTAACGCATACTGCATACTGTAATCACGTCACGTTATTCGTTCGAAATCATAGGACGTAAATACAATGTTGTGTGTAGCGCGCGCGTGTAACTTGTGCATTGATGCATGGAATTGACTTGAGACTTCTGAATGTTACCAAATAAATTTTTTATAATTCGGTTCAATGAAGGCGCTTGCTTGCTTCTACGGAAAACAAAAATAAAAATAAACCATTACCATCGAGATCAAAAAATTTATCATAGTTTGCGCATGGAAAACTACTTTTTTGTGTACTCATGGTGAATATTTCTGTCAACTTGTTGATTATACTTACTACTTACTGCATTAATTTTTTAAATCACTCCACTCGGCGTGTTAGTAATGCATGATCAAAAAATTTTAAAATCTCTTTACCAAGAGTTCAACTAGACGAGCTGCACTCGTGGAGCAAACGCACCTTTAAAAATTTCTGCATCTTTTTGATCGTAAATACAAGCGAGAACAACACTATTGAATTTCTGGATGAAGAGGAATTGATTAATTATCTTATTAAAATTTTTCGACACATTTACAACCTTTTAGACCGCGTTAGAAACGATTTTTACTACTATTCCGCTGACTTATACCTGCTCTGACCAGGTATAAAATGGCGGAATAAAAGCGGCTGTTTTTATTCCCGAGATAACTTATTTCGCCTTCTGTCATACCGCTTATTTTTATTCCGCCGTTTTATCCCGAGGTTAGCGCCCGGAACGGCGCTATTCCGCGTTCTGTCATACCAACTTTATTCCTGGAATATCACTGTTTATTCCGCTTTCTGTAATACCGAAATATTTTATTCCGCCCGCTTATCCCACTGTTTTATCCTGGAATAGCACTATTCCGCGTTCTGTCATACGGCCTCTAGAAAGGTAGAGCATCGTCAAAACGCTGAAAAACAATGTTTTTAAGCGTATCCACCATTATTGGGTCCAAAAAGGAACTTCAAAATTTCACCCATCAAGAATTCCTATGCTGTGCATATCTGGTGGGGGATCCCAGATACCCCTATTACATCTCTAGCTCAACGTAAAATCATTACAATTAGCGAAACCTTGACATTTGCAAGAACTTAGTAGATACTTGTATACCAAGAACCAGTGTTTTTTTATGTACACGGCAAAGATTTTCCCCGATATACAAAGACTTTTCGGGACCGTTAGCTAGAATACACTACTACCAAGAGTCGAACAACTCTGTTTTTACCACACTAAAACCGCTACTGTACTATGTTATAGTACCCTAAAATTTATGTGTACAAAATGTACAAAGATTTTTGGGAAGACAAAAACTGTAAAAGGGTGTTAAATTCCAAAAATTTTCGGCGGATCGCGCCGAAATGAGCTATTGTTTGTCCTATATATCTTTAAAAAGGCAGAATTTGCATTTAGAATGGAAAAATGTCAAATTTTCCGGCGCTTCGCGCCGTTTTGAGACAATTTTTAGTAATTTCTGGCGTCACAAACCCAGAAATTAGCAAAAATACACTACCAAAGATCGAAAACCCTGTTTAAGTAAAATAAAATCGCTATTGTACTGCATTATAGTACATAAAAATTTGCATGTACAAAATGTACAAAGACTTTTGGGGACCATCTTTGTACATGTACAAACAGACCTTGCACAAAAAAAAACACTGCCAAGAAAAGAAGGACGTAGAAAAGGTAATAGAGGAAATGATTCTCGACGAGAACAATGTAAATTATTAGCGCTAATGGATAAGAAAAAGATATAACATGTGGACAAGGCGCCCGAAATGTACATATGCTAGAATTACACTTGATTGAAGTATTTAATACTACGAGGATTAGAAAAGCCCAATCTAAGATTTGTCAAGAAATGGCGGACTCTGGATTTGCAACCTATTTCTGGCATTATTCTGGGATGAATTAAGTAAAGTAGATTCTCAAACGTTTTAATTTTTTTCAAAGAATTCCTATTTAATTTTACACGCATGTACGATATACATATGCGAACAATGTTGTTTTTAGTCATGTTAAAACGGAATTATAAAAAGTAATTCAAAAGCAGCGCAAAGTAAACGAAATTTCGAAGCATAAGCAGTGAAGATATGCGATGTTTTCAAATTTTTCCGTGTCATAAACTTTTCTTTTAGAAAAATTTATGAGGGTAATAGGGCAGCTGCCACTTTGTTTCCTTGATGAAAATCTGCGATACTTCAACATGTGACTCTTTCCGCTAAGAGTTCGAAAAGAAGCAAAACTATTCATAAAAATTTGAAACTTGTTCTAGTTTTTGCACAAAAACGTTGAAATGTGGATTCCGGGGATAACAATAACAAAATGTGGAGGCTAAGAGGGACAGTACGGCCGACATTAGGAAGAAGATTCTCAACCACCGTTTTTTTGTATTCGGCAAAGATTTTCCCGATGTACAAAGACTTTTCGGGGCCGTCTTTGTACATGTACAAAGATTTTTGGGAAGACAAAAATTGAAAAATTGCAAAAAAGGTGTGCGCCGAAATGAGTAATTGTGTATTATATATGTCTTTATAATGGCAGAAATTGCATTCCAAAAGGAAAAATGTCAAATTTTTCGGCGCTTCGCGCCGTTTTAAGGCGATTCTTAGTGATTTTTGCCCTTAGAGACCCAGAAATTAGCTAAAATACACTACCAAAAGTCGAATAACTCCGTTTTTACCACACTTAAATCGCGGCTGTACCACATTAAAGTACTCCAAAATTTGTGTGTACAACATCTACAAAGATTTTTGGGAAGACAAAAACTGTAAAAGGTGTAAAATTCCAAGAAATTTTCGCGCTTTGCGCCGAACTGAGTATTATCTGTCTAATATATCTTCAAAATGGCAGAATTTGCATTTAGAATGGAAAAATTATGAAATTTTTCGGCGCTTCGCGCCGTTCTGAAACAATTTTTTGTAATTTTTGGCGTCAGAAACCCAGAAATTAGCTAAAATACACTACCAAACATCGGAAACCCTGCTTTACACAAACTTAAATCGCTACTTTTTTATAAAAGAGTGCACAAAAATTTGCATGTACAAAATGTACAAAAACTTCTGAGGACCATCCTTGTACATGTACAAACGGACCTTGTACAAAAACCGCTGTTCCCAACCACGAAGA
The DNA here is from genome assembly GCA_036768485.1 of Mermis nigrescens. Taxonomy (NCBI): domain Eukaryota; kingdom Metazoa; phylum Nematoda; class Enoplea; order Mermithida; family Mermithidae; genus Mermis; species Mermis nigrescens. Next base: position 13,425,782 of record JAVLUZ010000157.1, on the reverse strand, counting down.
ATGACAAATTCACTAATAGAAAGTTACACAAGTGTTATAATTTTTATAAAGCATGACTGCAAACATTTAAACAACTTGTAGACAACTTGGATTGAACAATTTTTTATTACATCATTTTGATGGCTGTAACATGCGAATTTAGAATGTCGTTACGTTCTCCGAGGAAAATGCTTAAAAGCTGAGTGCAACACATGTAGTAACGGTTCGAAATTTCGGGTGGGGACGTCTCTGCCATTTTTAGGCGGGAGGATATATGACCTTCAATTTTTGGCTAAAAGACACCTAAAAATGGTCAAAAAACGAAATTTTCTGAATGGGATACTCAAAAATTTTCTGACTTGAGTTAATGAAGGGACGTCCAACTTTGAGTAAGGTGATCCGCTTCCCAAACCTCCTGTTACAGGCTGAGCGCACTAGAAAATTCTACAACTGACAAACATTAAAAATAACGTACGTTTATGTCAGCGTGTATAGTCAGCAAATACTTAATGACGTCGTTTTGACCAAAATCTGCAGCAATGTGGATGGGCTTCCTGCCCTCCAAATCCATATTAACATTCTCTGCATTCTGAAATATGAGAGTTACAGAACCGAAAACTAAAGTTCCTTAAAAAGAATAGTAACACGTTGTAGAACCACAAAGTCAGGTCGTTATGGAGGGGTAGAATCAGAATAAAAAACAGTAAAGAAATAATATATAGTAACAGTAAATCTGTTTGACCCCGCTTCTTGCGAAAAAAGCAAGAAAAGCGCTTCAACACCGATAAATTGTCTGAAAATGAAATATTTCTCGAGTTGAGAGAACAAAATGCGTTCAAGATTTGAACGAGTTTCAGTCAGCGTATAAGCACCCGCGTAGAGCACCCACCATAGACTATTTTGGTACCATTAGTGTGCAGATTCGTAAACATAAAAAATAGGCCAGTCATATTGCAATTTAAAAAAATTGGTCTTATGAAAACACCAACGAAACGAACCTCACCGCATTTAATTGGACGATTGGCTTGTTTACATTGCTTTCACTACCGTGTTAATTGCTGACAGCTAAAACTTTTAAGTAAATACTAAGTTAGTGCGCTTACGTTCTTCAAAATAACATATATTTTCGAACTATGTTAAATATTAATTCCTCTTTTCCGTTGTTATATTTTTGGCTTATTTCTTCTAAGAGTAATTTTTCAAGGTGTTTAATTATCACTTCATGTTTAGAAAATCGAAAACGGAATTTTTCGACTTGCGCAAAGGTAATTCACATAAAAAAGGAAAGCCTTTCGAAAATGCGACGTTTTGACGTCATTACTTTTGGCATCCATATTGAAACCGAAAGCATTCGAAACATAGGTGCGCAAGATCAAAGTTTCAGAGGGGGTCAAAATCGAAAATTGCTAGATATACGTAGCTATATGGTTCGTAAAAATGGCTCTATAGTCCTTTTGGGGTCAGAAAATTAGTTATATAGCCCTTTTTGTCTCAGAAAACAAGCTATATAACCTTTTTGGATTCACAATTATAGCTATATAGCCTTTTTGGACTAAAAATAGGTATTAATCCATTTTTGGAGTCGAGAAAATAGCTATATATCCTTTTGAAACTCAGAAAAGACAACTAAATAGCATTTTTGAGCTAAAAAAGACTATATAGCTAGTTTTTGAGCCCAAAAAGGCTATATAGCTAATTTTTCGAGTCCAAAAGAGGATGTACAGCAATGGTTTTTCGGCGAAAATCGCTGTGTAGCATCAGTTTTTCAAAGCTCACAGGGGTATTACCCCCTCACCCACATGCTCATGTATGATTCGAAAGCATCAGAGAACATAAGTGCATCTGCAAGTCAAGCGGAAATTTATTTAATCTAAAAAATTAAAATCATTTAAAAACATATATTTGAAAAGAATGGATTATCAAAATTGCCTATGAATGGCATCTACTTAATTTTCTTCCGCAAACAGGCCTAATTTATGTAAATAATATAACAGGGTATTGATTAAAGTGCACTGAGTTTCATGAATTTTCAGCAAAACTGATAAATCATATTAGATTCAAGAAGCTGAAGGAAGTTTCAGCACACAATCAAAAAGTACTACAATTTCCGAATGCTAAGCGAATGTAGCAATAAATGCGATTCCACTAAACAATTAAATGCAGCAAAATGGAGCTAACTAACATACTCAGGCAACATTAAGCAGTGCTACATTGTAAAATTAGTTCTTATCATTTGCATGGTATGTTAAAAAATGGATAGATAAACGTGAATGATATCTACAATCGTGCTAAGATCGATTACAAAGCGCTCATGGCATACAAGTCGAGTAGGGAGACAGTAAAGTGTTGAAATTAATACCTATATTTCTCGCCCCAAAGTCATTACACATTACACAAGACTCCAAAAATACATGTAAATATCTGCACCGAGCTATATTTGGTATACGCTAAAATTACACCTGTACAAAACAAAGACTTTGTACAGTCTTTGTATATGACATTTACAAAGGACTCTTGTACAAATGAGCTGCTTAGTGCTTATGCCTTTGTAATGAGGGATTCCGTATGGGTTAATCCAAAGCTGGTCACCCCTCATACCCCAAAGTCGGCAAAATTTTGACCCCACTCGATTCTTGGAAAAACTTGCGATTTTTGATCGTTTTTAGATGCTTTTTGGCCAGAAATCGGAGGTAATTTGAATCCCCTCCTAGAGAAGACCGGGGACCCCCTCCCAAATTTTCGAGCTGTTATATTGCAAAGAAAGAAGATGAAGTGGCCTCAGCAAAGGCGATTTGAAATAACCTAGCATAGTTGCGCGGATAAATTTTTGGTTTTCCGATTTTTCTACGTACCTATTCTTGAAAAATTTTTACGACTAAGCTTGGAATGCACAGAAGGATAAAAATTTTGAGCATTTTTTCGTGAGAATGGATACGGGCATATTTATGAGGAAAGATACTGCTCTTCACCAGCTAACCAATCCTAGTTTGCTCAAGACTAAAACTGCCGAGCTTAAATGAGAAAGACAGCAAACTCGCTGAAAACATACCATATAATGTTTGACGGCATCCAGATCACCATTTTTCAAACTCCAGATCAACGTTGCGCTGGAAGCCATATACACAGGCCGGTAGGTGCGTATGTATTGATATCTATAAAGCAAGTGTGTAAATAAACATAGGGAAAATACAATTCTATACTACATTTGGCACATATGAATGTATTAAGAGAGCCAAAATACGGGTATAGCATGAATTATGTATATTTAGGGGCGTACGCAGGATTTTAAAAGGGGGGGGGCGGTCCAAAATTGGTGACCCTATATTTCGGGATATGTTCGCCAGGGCACCAAATAAAGTGCATTTTCTGACGTTTCCGGACATGCTCTATCCAGCGTGGCCACTGGTTTCCCAAAATAAAATTCCCGGATTTTTTCCCGGGTTTCCCGGGTGATTTATGGACAATTTCCCGGTTTTAAATCATGCTTAAAACGCACACTATATACGAGGAAGTGACATGATAAGAACATGAAAAAGGATAAGACACAAGCAACTTTTGATCAAACAAATGCAAATACTACACGAAACGTTTTGGAACAATCATAATTTCTATTTCAATGATGCTAACGAGTCGTCGATAGCAGTTCTCACAGCCTATTATATAGTACAGTAGCGATTTTAGTGTGGCAAAACAGGGTTTTCGATCTTTGGTAGTGTATTTCAGCTAATTTCTGGCTTTCTCACGACAAAAATTACTAAAAATTGAGTCCGCCAAAAAATTTGGCATTTTTCCATTCTAAATGCAAATTCTGCCATTTTAAAGATATATAGGATCAGTGGCGGATCTAGAATTTTCTTAAGGGGTGCGGTTCAGAAAAAGTGAAAAATAAGTCCAAAAATTTGCTCTTAATGCGCTAAATGGCGATTTTTCGGTGTTTTACATTGTATACTTTTACATAAAATCACCTGACGCAATATTTTTTCAAAAATTTTAAAATAATAAAAAATTTTGTGCGAAAAAATCAATAAATTTCTTTCGACTTGAAAAATTTGTGAAATCAAGGCGGATAGACGTCAAGAAGCATGATTTACTGCTCGATTTCCTGTATTTATAGCATTTGATGCGAAACATCGAAATTTTTAATTGAAAATAGAAGAAAACTATGCAAAAATAGATGTTAAAATTGTTTTGAAGCCTACATGAACAGAAAATGGCTTCCAGGCGGTGTTTTTTTTGTACAAGGTCCGTTTGTACATATATAGTGCTGGCCTCTAAAAAAAAATCATTTTCTGTTTTTGGCTTATAACTTCAGAACAAATAGCATTGAAGAAGTCAACAAACACCTATTTTTGACAGCTGCCCCTAGGCCTATAACTTGCCGCATGGAAGAATTTTAAGCGCCATATTCCATAGTGACTTGCATGAAATACGAAATTTTGAATAAAAACCACTTTTTCCTAAAAAAACCATGGAAACTCAAAAACCACCCCCAAAATGTTATGCGAAGTGCATGGTTGGCAGCGTAAAACAGTTAGTTGACCTTAAATGATCACAATTTAATAAAAATATTCATTTTTTACGATATTTCCGTTCATTTCATCACATTTATATAAAAGTCAATAATTTTTTCTGAATTTCATTGAAAATTCTATAAATTTCACAAATAAAGTCTTCAAGTGATAAAAACGACTCTAGGTAAGTCTCTTCTACATCCTCTGCAAGAAATCAGTGCCAAAATTATGCAACTTGATGAAAAGTAATTTCGTTGCCATGGCAACGTATACTTAGCATTGGTCTTTTTTAGCTTACAGTGGTTTTTTGTTAGGTTACAATCGAACTTTTTTGGCAATTTTTGGGGTGATTATCATTTTTTGTGAAAATATAAATATCAGGCATCATGAAAGGTGCTACAAGGCACATTCCTGCTAAGTTTTGTAAAAATTGGCGCTGGTTTTTTTAGGTTGCAACTGTTTTTAGGTTTGGCTTTGAAGGTATACTGTAGCTATGTGGATGACATCGGAGAACTAAATTTTTTTCTGACATTAGTCTGCAAGGGAGCCTAACGTGAAAACATAAAAGATTCCACCAAATATGAATACGGGTAGAAATACTGACCCTCAAAAATGCTTTTAAAAAATCATAAAAATGGCAATTTTTAGTAACTTTTCGACAAATTTATATCTCAAGTTTCTGAATGATCCGGAAAGCGACCAGGGTCCGTTTTAATCCTCACAGCATAGCTTGTTCGCCAGCATAATATCATCAGTCATCTCCTTCTGGTTATGGAAAAAAAGGGGTGGTTTTTTTTAGGTTACAAATCGACTGGTTTTTTTTTAGGCCAGCACTATACAAAGATGGTCCCTACAAGTCTTTGTACATTTTGTACACACAAATTTTTGGATACTATGATATAGTACGGTAGCGACTTTAGTGTGGTAAAAACAGTTGTTCCACCTTTGGTAGTGTATTTTGGCTAATTCTGGTTTTATCAGGGCAAAAATCATCAAGAATCGTCTTAAAACGGCGCGAAGCGCCAAGGTCGACATTTTTCCTTTCGAAATGCGATTTCTGCTATTATAAAGATATATAGGACACACATTCTCATTACGGCGCGAAGCGCGAAAATTTTCGTGAATTTCAAACCTTTTTTGCGGTTTTTGTCCTCCCAAAAATCTTTGTACATCTACAAAGACGGTCCCGGAAAGTCTTTGTACATCGGGAAAAATCTTTGCCGAATACAAAAACGTGCTTCCCATGTCGCCAAGAGAAAATGCAATATCATTAATAGGTATCATCCGGCGCGTAGCGCGGAAAAATTTGAGAAGTTATAGTCACTGACGGCCAAAATCATTGCAAATTGCTTATCCATTCTTTATCTCGCCAAATATTTTTGGCCAATGGGAGGAGGATGCGGCCGCACCCCCACCTCCCCACTTAAATCCGTCCCTGCATACGGCAAACAATTACTCATATCGGCGCAGAGCGCCGAAAAATTTTGGGAATTTTACATTTTTTTACAGGTTTTGTCTTCCCAAAAACCGAGTTGTTCGACTTTTTGATAGGGTATTTTAGCTAATTTCCGAGTCTCTAAGGACAAAAATCACTTGGAATCGTCTTAAAACGGCGCGAAGCGCCCGAAAAATTTGACATTTTTCCCTTTGAAATGTAATCTCTGCCATTATAAAGATATATAGAACACACAATTATTCATTTCGGCGCTAAGCGCGAAAATTTTTGCGAATTTCAGACCTTTTTTGCAATTTTAGTCTTCCCAAAAATCTTTGTACATGTACAAAGACGGTCCCGAAAAAGTCTTTGTACATCGGGAAAAATCTTTGCCGAGTGCAAAAAAACACTGTTGCAAAAACGTCTTAGCGAACAATAGTACAAATAGCTACTAGCTATATCAAACAAAGAGAATACACAAATAGCAATCAATGATGTGACAATGGGCGAGAGGAAAAACGGAAATAAATGCTACATGATAAAATACAAAAACACGCAAACTAGTATGATACTAAAAGCGATAAAAAATGTAACATTGTACTATTAATTCAATATTTTTGGCCTCCAAAAACTGAGTTCAAACTACATTTCTTGACGAAAATCCCGGGTTTTTCCCGGGTGCCGAAAAAATTCCCGGGCTTCTACCGGGTTTCCCGGATTCCCGGGTGAGTGGCCACCCTGTCTATCCATTAAAAATTAAAACTTTTCTAAAAAAAATCATTTTCTCTCAATAAGCTATGAAAAATGACGTTTTATTGGCTGCGCTAGGGCCGAAATTAACGAATATAATGATTCTACGGCGCGAAGCGCAGGGAATTTTTAGATTTTTCGATAAAAAAGTGACAATTTTCATGCACTTCCTTACCTCTCCAAAATTATTTTTGGGCTAAGGGCGGAGGCGGCCGCCCCTCCCGCCCCTACCCACGCCCATGTGTATATTTATTATTTAGAGAAGAAATCCGAATGACATCGAAGGAGATAATAGCGTGAAAGCACCATATGGTCCAAACAACTACCAAATAAAAAACCTATCGATATAAATCAATCTATATTAAAACAATCAATGGAAAAGAAGTATGACCAAAACTTATGTTCTGATTGTGAATAATGACTGGCGTTCGTCAGAACTACTGCAATGCAGGAGAGACAGGAAGTTATTCATCTAGAGATTTCAATCCTTCTCTCACATGTTTGAGAAGATGAGAGTAATAACCGCATATGTAGCCAAAAATTAGTTATCTTTATTCGAGAAATTTTGATCAACATGCATTACATAGATTGATACGGCAAATCACTAGTTGCTCGTACATCGAAATATTCTTTACGTGCAAAAATTCAGCGACCGAAAATTTGAAAAATCTAGGCTAGAGCTGTACAGGGGCCTGGCAAGGCCGCGGAGCCCTAAAAGTTCAATACTTTTGTTAGACGCAAATTTTTGCTCTAGTTAATTGAATTAAGTTAGCTCAAAACTCAGGTAAAGAGCGGAAACTGAGGTAGTTCCAACAACAGCTTTTATTTCGTTATGAAAAGTTAGCAAACTAAGGCATTTAATTCTTTTGAGACAACTAATGGAATTGATGTTCAACCAATGAAGCCAATAGGTTTGCACCTAACAACAATAATTGTTGAATTATGTCGAGTTATAAATTTCAGTCAGAGTTGCGTTTGCTTAGCATAGTCTGGGATCAGTCTGGTATGAGTTTCATAGTTTTTCGAGCAAAAAAGATTTCAAAAACGGACAGAAAAGTTTAAAAAGCATTTCTCAGGTTCTGGTCGATTTCAATCATTTTCACGAAGAAACCATTCTTTTGTCCGTTTCTGACCTTAATTATCTACCACAATAAATTCACTCTTTACCCCGAACTCCCATGTGCATTTCTGCATGCAGCTTCAGTAGATGCGAGAGCAGTTCTTTATAAATCTCGCCGCAAAAGATAAGGGACAACCTGCCACAGGATTACCGATCACCATTTTTCCCTAGCGATTTGGTTGACATTATAGACCAGCCCCAAAATGTTTCCCCACATTTTCCACCTTTTCCGCCTTCTTTGGGAGGACTAAAATCATTCAAAAATAGAGCGCCCTTGTTGAAAAACTTTCCGCTTTACTAGGAATATCAACGTTATTTCTGTTAAAACTTGATTTTCCTACTTTCACAAAGAGCATTTCAGCTGATTCCTGAAGTCGCTTTTGACAATAGAAATCTTCTGAAATTCTCTCTAAAACGCGCTTTTCGCATTACAAAATTGTCCAAACCGGCGCGGCCTAAACATAAAAAGACAATTAATAAAATTGAATCAATTCGGCGCGAAGCGCTGAAAAATTTTTGACACTTTTAACTCTCTAAAACGCATTTTTGCATCACAAAGCCGTGCAGAAGATGAGAATTTTCTATTACAGTGAAGCTCTACAGCAAGTTAATACTAATACCAATAATTTATTGGAATAAACGCAAGGATAAAACGTCGCGAGGAAAATAAGATAGCAAAGTATAAAAATGCCAATGTCCTGGACACATAGGCAAATACAATTGCGCTAATGTGTGCCCCACCAAAAAATTACTGAAATCAATTCTTTTAGAATGTCTCTTGAATGTCTCAACAATTTGAGTTCCGAATATATTGTGGAAGATTGTTCCAAATTCTAGCTGATCTAGTAGCAAAGAAATACTCTTTACAATCAAGATGAAATTTACCTAAATAGATTTGATTTGCAAATGCATTCCTGATACGCGAACGACCATAAAACTGATAAAAATCTTCAGAACGTATCAGATTATTATGAATAATATTATATGCAACTATTTAATCAAAATAAATTCTACGGAGTTCAAGCCTCTCTAAATTTGAGGCTTTTAGCCTTTCATCATAAGAAAGCTCAGTATATCCAAATAACCTTTTAGTAAATTTCCCGCTGTACCCGTTCTATCCTGTTGATATCGGAAAGCAAATGAGGGCTCCATACACTTGGAGTATACTCTACTATAGGCCGAATATAATAATAATAATAATAATAATAATAATAATAATAATAATAATAATAACATTAGTAATATTAATATTTATTAGCAAATTACTACCGTAGAATGCAATAAAAAATTACATGAAAGAAGGATTCAACGAAAGATAATGTCGAAAGAACGAAAGAAAGTTTAAAGCATAGCATAGTAATGGCTGAGACGTACAGGCTGATCGCGCTCACGTACGCCCCTTTAGGAACTCATCTAAACAAAGTTTAGGAATCAAATCCTCAAACCGTGTAAAAGATCTACAATCAACAAAGCTTTGGGGCAAAGTATTCCTGATTCTGGCCGTCCTATTTGCAGAGTCGTTTTTCCTACAGTCTGAATGAAATTTGCGGATATAAAGCTTTATGTCACTTACCGATCTGGTACACCTTTCGAGAGCTAGTTCAAAAAAGTCTTCAAATGAAAGTAACTGTCTCTTGATTATTCTGAAAGCAAAAGTAAGATCAAAATAAATACACCGAGTTTCGAGTCTTTCAAGATTTAACAAACCCAACCGTTCATTGTAAGACAAGTCACCTTGTCGCCATAGTATTATTTTCGTAAATCTACGCTAAACGTTTTCAATACAGATAATATCTTTAATCAAAAAAGGTTCCAAACTATTGAGCTGTACTCCAAAATGGGTCTTACATAAACTTTAAAAGCTTTTACCATTATTTCAATATTCTTTGAGACAAAGCTTTTCTGGATCAGTGATGCAACTCGAGAGGCTTTAGACGCAGTGTTTACACAATGAATGCTAGAAGATAGGTCATCACTAATGTATATACACTCCCAAATCCTTATCCTTAATAGATCCTTTAGAAACAGTTAAATCTTGAAAACCCAGTTTGTAGTTGTTTCTAGGATTTCCATACCCCAAATACAACGTTGCAAATTTACCATAACTTATTTGCAACTGCCATTTTTCGGTCCATGCGTGCAAGGAATCCAGATCCGATTGTAAGAGATCAGCATTACATGAAACATTAAAATTTTTTGCATCATCAGCAAACAACATAATATCACTATGTTTAATACAATCTAATAAATCATTTATAAACACTAGAAACAATATAGGCCCTAACAAAGTCCCTTGAGGGACATCACTAATTACCGGTTGTGGTTTAGAGAGACTACTATTTATCTTTACCTTTTGTGACCTTCCCGCTAAAAATGATGTAATCCAGCTTAATAGAATACCCGAAACTCCCAAGGATTTAGGTTTTAACGAAAGTTTTGAGTGGACAACAGAATCAAAAGCCTTACAGAAATCAATATAAATAATGTCCATCGGAACGTGATTGTCAAAACTTTTAGTCCACTTGTTTTCATACTTAAACAGCTGAGATGAACAAGATTTGTTCTTCAAAAACCCAAATTGTTGTTGACTTATCAGACTAGTTCTGTCGAAATAGTCCACGATGGCATTATTAATTATTGACTCCATAACTTTACATAAAAGGCAACAGAGAGATATAGGCCTATAATTTTCGACTGAGTGAGGGTCTCCTTTTTTAAAAATGGGTGTAACCAGATACGAAAATTTCCACAAATGCGAACCAAGCCAAAAAATATTTACCATGCACCAAAATTTTGGTTGACAAATAAACCAGAAAGTGGAAAAAAACGGTGATACCGAACCGATCCCAGTCCCTTTGTTTAAAAAAAAACTTGGTCGGATACCCTTTCGAAACAAAATCTCGCACATGGGTCCGATGTTATTCTACAAAATCATGACTCCGGAGAGAACAATAAATAAAATTATCTTGACGTTGCAATAGATTTTCCGTTTGGCGGCGGAGAAGTCTGAAAATTTTTAACATATTTCTCTCATAAATGAGTGTTGCCAGGTCCCAAAATTCAGATTCTCCTGCACAGAGGTAAAATTGGGGAAAATTTCCTGCAATTCTCCTGAAAATATTTTGATTCTCCTGAAAATTCTCCTGGCTCATATTTAGCAGGAAAGGTTGTACAGCAGATCTACAATTGTATGTACACATGCATATCAAGCATGCTCAGGCCAATTTACCTTGGTTCACCCAACTATTTTATTCTGATCTCTTGCCTGTTAATCCTAAGGACACTCAAGGCTAAATAATGAACATTAATTCTCTCACAAAAAGCTCATGGAGCATATCTGCATTATACAGGCAGATGCAAAAATAATGGAAGACTAATGCTGCACCACAAAGTATAACATTTTATTCAACATCAACAGCTGACAAACATTCAATAACAGATTCCTGATCTTCATCAGGAGCTACATTTTTGGTCATGTAAATAGAATCCGTAAAGCGCAACAACATCTGTTTTGATGGCTTAAAGCTAGAAAGAGATATATTCCATAAGATAAAGGCATAACGAACAGTGATCACAGCATCAACTGAATGGCACAATAAGCGATTTCTTAACTTATTTTTAACGATATTCATGATTGAAAATACGCGCTCAGCTGAAGCATTCGATATAGGTAAGCAAAGCAGAGCTAGAGCAAAATCACAAATGTTATTAAATCGACTGCAGCCACCAGCATCTTTAAGGCAGTGATCGGACCGAGGGTACTTTTTGGACCCTCGGCCTCGGCCGAGGCCGAGGTGCCTTAAAATCCTTGCCTCGGGCCGAGGGTAATGCCGAGGGTCAAGCTTATATACCTATACCTATAAATAGTGCTCTTAGAATATTTTGTATGCACAAGAGCTAGAGAATAATCGTAATATTGAACACTTTATCGAATGTCATTTTCAATAATAGTAGATTAAATGTGTGAAGGATTTATTGAATAAAGTCAGCAGAATGAAAGCATATTTAATTTAACAAGTTGCCGTTGAAGACTTGGAAAAGTATAATAAAAAATATGGCTGAACAAGCACTTAAAAACTTTTATTACTATACATAAATAAGAAAACAGTGTCAAAGAAATAAACGAACAAACGAAATAAGCTAAGTAAAGACAGAACTGTAGCCATTGTTGTGCTCGCTTTTGCAGTAATGCATGTTTAAACACGCTTTTTCAGTCATCCAATTCTGGTGTGGTAGGTAATATGACAGAAACTGCACTGTACTTTCCGATCCTAGTTTCCCAAGGTCCAGAGTTGAGGGAAGGGTGAAATCCCGAAATGGGGACCAGTAAATTAAGTAGTGTCTTTGTATGAGCGAACAAATTTTTGTAGATATTTTATATAAATATATTTTTAAACATACACATTTTTACATACTGCCAGTGTGTGACCTGCAACCGGCATGCAGTCCTAAACAGTGTTTTTTTTATTTTGTACATACAAATTTTTGTGTACTATTATAGTATGGTACAGTAGCGATTTATTGTGGTAAAACAGGGGTTACCTTCGTAGCGTATCTTAGCTAATTCCTGGGTCTCTGAATATTTGGCATTTTTCCATTCTAAATGCAAATTCTACTATTTTAAAGATATATAGGACAGACAATTACTGATGCGCCGAAAATTTTCGGGAATTTTACACCTTTTTACAGTTTTTGTCTCTCCAAAAATCTTTGTGCATGTACAAAGACAGTCCTGAAAAGTCTCTGTACATTATGAAAAATCTTTGCCGAATACAAAAAACCGTGGTCCTAAATGTGATAATTCGGCCTGGATATAGTTCATAAGATTATTTGGCGCGAAGCGCCGGAATTTTTATGAGCTTTTGATGAAATTTACACATAAAACTTGACAGAGAAAGCTAAAACAACTTGCACTACAAAATCAGAAATATTACAGATATTGTAATATGCCAATTAAATATTGTAATAAGCACTGTGCTTAGAAATCCAATGCAACATCAGGATAAATTAGTCAATTTTATCTTTGAACGGCTAAATGTGCTGAGTTATTAAATAGTACTTGTTTTGCATAAAATTTTTAAAAACAGTATAAATGGATACAAAAGATATTTAAATCTGCATAAAGATGCCTAGATTACACAAAAATTGGTTTTTGAGTGTTTAATGCCTCTGCTTCAATCTAAATACAGTATATTAGCGATATTTTGCGCGAAGCGCCGAAAATTTTTTGAAATTTCCTAAAAAATACTGAAAAACGATATAATTAATATCACTTTGTCCAAGGAAGTATTTTAACATTGTATAAAAATGGCTCCAAAAAATGCACGAGCCAAAATTAATTTTTGGCAAAACCTGCATTTATTGGCCATTTTTAGCTGCGTTTTTGCGATTTTGGGCCGAAAATTCGTAATCATTTACGCCCTCTCCCATAAAAATGGCCGAAAACCATACGTGTAACAGGAAGGGCTTTGGGGAATTCCCCACCCACGCAGGGTTGGACGTCTCCCCTAGCCCTTCCCTCCAACGTCAGAAAATTTTGACCCACCCTCCCCATTTTTGGCGAAAATTTGCGCTTTGTTGGCTATTTTAGGTGCTTTTGCCATTTTTGACATAGAATTAGAGTCGCTAATCCCCCACCCGAAATTCCTAGCCGTTATATGTATGCCGAGGAGCCCCTCCCGAAAGTTTTGAGCTGTTACATGCATGTTTTATAGTGACACTTTGTCTATTTACTCTTGCTTACATTCAAAAATACTGTATCACTTCGGGAAATTCTAATAGTTAGCTGCACTTTTGCCATAGTAAAAATTAGGTTCAAAAATATTCAAAAGGTTTCCACCAAAAATCGTCTGACAGTGACTTGAGTCTTGTACCCTGAGAGGGGGTAATAAACCTCCCTCACCCCTCCCTTCGGGAATGTGTGTTTCCGATCCATGTAGCAAGCATGAGAATTAAAACTTAGTCATCACATGAATAATAAATTGGCACTTTGCTGTATGTAACTTTGTGTAACTGGGTACGCGACTAAAACCACAAGAAAAGTCTATAGATAAAAAATAGCCTTTGTACTGCAGATGCATTCTAAATAGTTAATATTCAACGGACATATTAAACTTATTCAAATTTGATTTTAACCCTCGGCGCCTCGGCACTTTTTAGCTTCGCCCTCGGCGCCGAGGCCGAGGCTCCAAAAAACGCCGAGGCTTGCCGAGGCCGAGGCCGAGGCCGAGGCCTCGGTCCGATCACTGCTTTAAGGTCTCGAACTTTAAGCCAAAACTGTACAACATCGCTTCCTGGATCAAGGTCATGCTCAAAAGGACAGAGATCGAAATTCATCTTCTGCAGCACCAGGATCCTTTGTCAAGGTCGGAAATTTTACAATCAATTTTCCAATATCCTGATATTTTTTTACAATATGCTCCGGATTCAAAGATTTCCAAAAGACAAAGTGAATCGAGTGAATCAGGCAATCTTTTGCGGACCTAAAGCAATATACGTATAAGTGATTTATGCAAGATCGGTAAATCGTGAAATAGCCGGAACTGAAAGTAACAATCATTTTAAGCAACACGAAAAAATGCTGCTAGCTACATAACTAGTGTTAAATTAATAGAAGCCAAAAATGTATTCCTTAACTGAAGGCGAATAAGGAAGTTTATTTTTCAAAGTAATCACTACACTGAAAGTTAAAGGAATTTAAAATAATTCAATTACTGACATAAAGCATTTGTGATATATTATGTATCAAGCAAAGTTTAAAAAAAAAATTTCAGATAAAAACCTAAAAACATACGTAATTAAAAGATCCTGAATTTCCTAAATTACGAAAATTAGCATATAAACATTCCAAATTCTCGTAATATGAAACTCTTTACACAGCTATTTTTAAGTGCCCTTCAGAATTTTTGTCTTTTGCAAATATTTTCCATATTTACAAAGCAATTTTAGGGCCATCTTTTTGCATGCACATATACTTTTGGGAGAGAACACTGAAGATGTTTTAAGTAATTTTTCCAGTTTATATCTTCTGAATGCCCAAAATTGACTTTTAACGATAAAAGTCAGACTTTCTCAGCATTTGTGGCGCTTTTTCTATAAGCCTGTAGCGCTGCATTTAGTCGCCACATAAGATTCAAAAACTAGGCAAAAAATGCAAAATATCAAAATTGCCTGGCATATTTTTATTAATCAAACACACTAAGAACGGCTTAAGCACACTAATACAGGTAGTAAATCCAGTTTTAACAAATTGGATATGCAAAAAAAAATAAATAATTTTGAATGGGCTCGTAGCACTAGTTCTGTCAGATCGTCTGCAGCCAGAAAAGATGTATGCTTAGCAATAAATGCTGCCATAACAAGCTCCAATTCTTTTTGGGTATCCGAAACAACAGGCTGAATGAAATTTTGCAGTGACGAACTAGATACCAAAGCAGACTTGGCATTGCTAACTGCTGTTTTGTGAACGTCTTTGAAGCTGCATGATCTTTCAGAGTACGTAAATGTGCATTTAAATTAGCATCTGCACAATATCGACACTTGGCTTTCTTTGGATTACTGGCATGAATCATAAGCCATTCTAGATTAAAACAAAAATTTCAAGTACTCATACAACTTTTATATCAAAATTTAGCAGGTTGTATGATTGGTTGGCATGTCATGCTATTAAAGATAAATAATAATCGATTTCAAGCATTCTATGAAACCACATTCCTATGATGCAAACAATAAAATAATTTCAGAACCCTTTACTCGAAATGTACATGATTACTGACCAGATTTTGCACTTTAATACTTAAAGGGACCTCCAAAACTTAATTATTTAGAAGACTATACAAAGTAAAACCTAAAACCTGCTAGTGTCAAATACTTTTAATCAAGGATTTAGAAACTAATAAAGAATAGCACAAAAACAATAGATGTCTTATTTCGGCTACCAAGGAAACAGAAATGTTTGAAAACAAAATATCACAATCTTTAAAAATTATTCAATTCAGATAGGATCTATTGAAGAGTGTGTTAAATATATTCTGCGTCTTGTCTAATTTCATAAATGGGTACCTTTCAATTCAGAAATCTTTTCCCAATCCTTACGATAGGCCTGAACAAATTTGCTCCGTTTTCGTGCTGTGGTTTCAATTTCACCGCTGGATTAGCCTGAGCTAACATTTACAATGGCAGTTTCTTTCGACATAGGAAATTTAAATTATAACATGGAAGAGCCGCAATGCGTTATTTTAACTAAATTTGATCAATATTGCAATTCTGCCTACGTATTTCTTTGATTTTTACCATGGGTAAAAGAAATTGCGCTTCGAAAAATATCGATACCAGTTTAAGTGCCAGGTCACCATCACGTACGTCTAACTTTGCTGTATTAAATGCTGCAAATGAAAATTCTGCCGACTGTGTTATTTGCTACAAGTTAGTCACTGATGACAATACTGCTTTATTATGTGATTTTTGTGAACACTGGGGTCATACATATTGCTTAAAAGTTGACGATCATGACTATGAAACTTATTCAAAGCCCCATTCCACTTTCTATTGTTTCCATTGTAGACCGATCGTGAAAAACTATCTTCATATTGAACAACATTTAGACAATTTTGCTACTCAGCTTGCTGACTTACAAAATAAAATTGATCGCCTTGAACGTTCACAAAATTGTTCTACTGATTATGATAAAAACGATTTGTCTGCCATGATAAATGATGCGATTGAAAGGGATTCTAAAAAGTGCAATGCCGTTTTATTCAATTTGCCTTTATCGAACAGTGTCGAGGACATAAATCAGGTAAAATCTCTGATTGACTCTTATTCTGATGGTCACGATCTAGTGTCGTCCGATGTTACTTGCGTCTTTCGTGATGGTCCCATTCACGAAAATCGCGTTCAATTTGTCAAAGTTTGCCTGACTTCGGCTCAGGCAAGGCATCGCTTTATCTCACTGATTAATAAGACAGTCCGTGTCCAATCCAAAGGCCCACTTTCGCATCTACGTTGTCGTCCTGACCTATCCTTTCTACAACAAAAACAGCAACGCAAACTGGTTTATGAGCTGAATGATCACAAATCTCGAGGTGAACAAGGATTATACATCGATTTTCGTGCTGATTGCGTTAAATGTAAACCTAATGTAAATACTAATAGCCCGCGACTCGCTCATTAGGTATCCACGCCCCAAGATTATTTAAAATTTCAATGTTTTTATGCTAATGCTCGAAGTCTTTTGAACAAACTTAGCAACTTACATTTTTTGCTGAATGAAGAAAGTTTTGATGCTCTATTTTTTTCTGAAACATGGTTTCATATTGATATTTCCGATGGATTATTGTGCCCTGGTAAAAATTATCGCATTTTCCGCTGTGATCGAAACTGTAAACGTGGTGGGGGTAGCTTTATTTCTTAAAACTTCTTTTAATGCTATTCAAATAAATCCTCCACCCGCTTTTAAAGCTCCCGAAATTCTAATAACTGATATTTTTGATTCTAATAGAAAGATCAGATTTATTTTGGTTTACCGACCCCCTGATTTTGATCTAGCTGATGCTGAAATTTTATGTAGATGTATTGAATGGGCTTGTTCTGTTTCTTTCCCTTTTGTAATCTTATGAGATTTTAATTTGCCAAAAATCAATTGGTGGATAAGTTCGGTTCCTACTGATAATCTAAATACCCTATTTTTCGACACACTTTCGGGCACTGGTTTACATCAATTAATAACAGAAAATACTCATGAAAAAAATATACTAGATCTTCTCTTTGCATCTGATCAAATTTCTAAGGTAAAAGTTGATATTCCTTTTTCTAATAGTGATCATAATTCAATTATATTTGATTGTCTTTTGATGCCAGTCCGTAATCCTAGATCATCTTTTTTAACTTTCGTAAAGCTGATTTTGATGCGTTAGGTCTAGCACTGTCTCAGATTTCTTGGCCTGATCTTTTTGATACCTGTGCTAATGTAAATGATATGTATAATTTGTTTGTTGGAGTGCTTCACTCTTTAATTTATGCATTTGTTCCATTAACTCACCCCAAGCCCATGGAACGTAAATATCCCAAACTAATTAAAAGAATGTTAACTAAAAAACGTATGCTTTGGAAGAAACATAAACTTTATCACTCCACCGATACAAAAATCAAATATAAATCTTTTTGTAGAAAATTGGATTTTGAAATTAAAAATTTCTCTGCTTCTGAAGAAATTAATCTTCTTTCTGACAAAAGTTTAAAATCATTTTATAAATTTGTCAATAATCGGTTGAATAATCATCGCTCTTTTCCACCTCTTTTTCATGACCACAAAATCTTTTCTGATCCTTTAGAAAAGGTAAATTTGTTTAATAACTACTTTTCTTCTGTTTTTTCTGTTGATAATAATCATCTTCCTTTTTTAGATTCGATGACTGGTTTTGCTTTGCAAACCATTCATTTTGACGCTTGGAACGTGCAACTGGTTTTAAATCAAATAAAAGGTTCTTTTTCTATTGGTCCCGATGGACTCTGTCATTTTTTCTTGAAAAAACTTTCAAATTATCTTGCTGAGCCTTTAGCTAGTATCTTTAATGTTTCTTTTTTGACTAGCACTATCCCCAATTTATGGAAATTGGCAAATGTAACCCCAGTCTTTAAAAAAGGTGACGCGGCTTTAGTGAGTAATTACAGGCCGATTTCTATTTGCTGCTCATCAAGTAAAATCATGGAAAATTTGATTAATTCAAAAATTGTCGATTTTCTCACTACAAACAGACTCTTATCTTCTTCTCAGTTTGGTTTTCAAAAATCAAAGTCTTGTGAATTACAACTACTTAAATGTAAACACAGTTGGACGGTATCTTTGAGTAATAGGACTCCTGTCGATGTAGCTTACATCGACTTTTCTAAAGCTTTCGATAAAATCCCGTTATCTAAGCTTTTATATAAGCTCTCAAAATATGGAATAAAAGGTCTACTTTTTAATTGGCTTGATTCCTTTTTACATGGTCGGTCTCAGCGTGTTTGTATTGACGGAGTTTTTTCTGATTTCATGCCTGTTGGCAGTGGTGTCCCCCAAGGTAGTTGTATTAGTCCTACTTTATTCTTAATTTATGTTAATGACCTATGTAATTTGATTGAATATAGTAAAATTTACCTCTTTGCCGATGATGTCAAAATCTTTGGTCCATCTTCTGATTATCATTTAATACAAAAAGATCTGGACAATATTTATATTTGGTCTATAAATTGGCAACTTCCTGTTGCTTCGGAAAAATGTGCAGTTTTACATCTTGGTAAAAATAATCCAAAAAAGCTTTATTCTTTGAATAATATAAATATTCCAAATGATATTTGTTCCGTTCGTGATCTGGGTGTTTATTTTTCCCACAATCTCAATTGTAAGGAACATTTAAATCACATAATTAAAAAAGCTGTTTCTCGTTGTTTTCTAATACACAAAGCTTTTCTTTCTTGTGATAAAGAAATTTTAGTTAGGGCTTATACTACTTATGTAAGACCTATGCTTGAGTATGCTGTTTCTGTATGGAATCCATATTATGCAAATGATATAAATCGTCTTGAAAATGTTCAGCGTAAATTTACTAAACGTCTTTTTGGTTTTAATAGCAATTTATCCTATCTTGAACGCCTAAAGCTTCTTAACCTGCCTTCTTTAGAACTTCGTCGTCTTCACATATGTCTATGTCTCATGTATCAAATTATTAATGGTTTATCTTGTATTGATGCTAATGAATTCTTCATTTTTAGTCAAGGCACTATCCGATCAGTTAACAGTCGTAAAGTTACACTACCAGTTGTCCGTTCCAATGCTCACCTCAACGATTTTTCGCAAAGATACCGAAAAATCTGGAACTCCTTACCTGATCAAATTGTCTCTTCTCCCAAAATCGGTTTGTTCAAAAAAGAGCTCCTAAACATTGATTTTACAAATTTATTGTTGGGGCATACCTAGTTATATCACTTTCGTCATCTGTGTATGTCCTTTTGTTCAGTCGCTATTTTATCATGTATTTGTGTTTTATCAATTTTCGTGTATTTTTCTGACAATAAACACTTTCTTCTTCTTCTTTTCTTCTATATACACTGATATATTATACAAAGGCACTAATCGGCATTCCTGAACAGAGAACAGATAATTTTACATATACTGCTCAAGGGCCTAAGCTAAAGAGGTCGCATTGTTTACAATACGCATTATTCGAAAAAACAGTTTCTGTGCTTAAAACAGTAACCGCCAATTTTCAGTTGCACTTACATCATCAAAAATTTCTGAAAAGAGCCCTGTTTGCAATGTCTTTTGAAAAAATAAATAAAACTTTATTACTAATTGTATGTACTTCAGCAGCAAGGAAATCCTTACGTTTTGAAATATATAAAAAAAATGTTTATAGGCGCTTTGCAAACGTCTATGAAACTGATAAAAACAATTAGACGGTGTGTAAAGCTATGTATTTCTGCACTTCGTGATATTAAGTGAATAAATAAATGAATGAATGAATGATTTACTACGGAAGCACGAAACTTATTTGGATATAGTTATAACTTAACACTTAGGTCTTAACTGTGAACGAAATAAATTCTTAATGTGAAAGATCTAAGTATAAAATTATATACAACTAACTGACTACAGTAAGTACAGTAAGAAGGTTAATGTATGATAATCATTATAACTTGCTGTTTAAGTTTTGAAAATTCTCCTGAATTCTACTAGATTTTCAGGATTCCACTGAATTCTCCTGACATTTTAAAATTCTCCTGCATTCTCCTGCATGTTTACAACTTCTCCTGAAAAGCCCATTCTCCTGCTCCTGCTCCTGAAAATTTTAAATTCTCCTGAATTCAGGAGAATTCTCCTGCACCTGGCAACCCTGCTCCAGTGTTGCCAACTCTGAAAAGACCAACCGGACATACCAACATATAAAACCGGACAAAACCGGACATGAGCGCAGTAAAATTCCGGCCAAAACCGGACAAACAATGTATACACTTGATAAATAACAAGGTGGCTAAAATTTATTCAAATTAACTATTGCACTTAATTATCTATC
Organism: Mermis nigrescens; assembly: GCA_036768485.1. Taxonomy (NCBI): domain Eukaryota; kingdom Metazoa; phylum Nematoda; class Enoplea; order Mermithida; family Mermithidae; genus Mermis; species Mermis nigrescens. Next base: position 13,404,935 of record JAVLUZ010000157.1, on the reverse strand, counting down.
ACATTAAACGCATTTTGCACATTAAGCAAGGCCTCATCAGAAAGTGATAAGGATTCATCAAGGCATACGATATCATCATCACAAATGCTACGACCGTACATTGTAGTGTTAAATAATTTGAGCATTGGATCAGTAACAGTAAAGGTGCAACAATTCTCGTCCTTCCAACATAGTAAAAAACGAACACGTAATAAAGCATCAGTAGTTTTGACATCTAAGCGATTTTGTAGTTTGGTCTTCAGCAAATTTAATACAGAAAAAGCACGTTCAACGCTAGCATTAGAAAAGGGAAGACTTAAAGCAGACAATGCAAATGAAATAATGTTTTGAAAGCGCTGACACGTCAGTACACCCATCAACAATTAACGAAAAATACACGCTCTTACGAACATCTTCAATCAACTCGGCCCGCAGTACAGGACTTAAAACCGACGTGATCAAAGCAGTACACTTTGTACGGTGCAACTAAACAAACAGACATCAAAAAAGTTCAACATTCAAGGCTTTAAGGCTTATATCAAAATTAGAATATAATTTTTAAAAAAAATCAGCTGTTGACAAACAAACTTTGGTCAGATTTATATAGGGTAGTATTCATCAATTTTCAATGATACTTTACATTAATAAATTCTTCATGACTGTTCTCCCAACTGAAACAAATGCGTTAAAATAGAGAACAATGGGTTAAAATAAAATCGGTTTTAAATAAGTGAGCCACCCTGTATTCTGGAAGCAGTAAGTATGATTAAGCCTATTGCGCCTAATGTCTCCAACAACCAAATCATTAGGCGATAACCACTTAACCATTTCACCGAGATGATCAATTGTAAGTATAGAGGAATGTTCAACGATAAATACTGCTAAATTTAATTCAGCTTTCTTAACTGCCGCAGTAGAGCTCGCCTGCTCTTTTCGATATTTAAATCCGAGGGCACTCGTTAATGGGCGCAGGTGTTCACAACTTTCAAAGTCACCAATGGCTTTAATGTGCTTGGCCGTTTTAACATCATCAAGAAGAGCATTGCGTTTTGGGCGTAGATTAGCAGAACATAATTTACAGTGAGCAGAACCGTCTGAGCTTTCTACTAGCCACAATTTGAAATTTGGTTCCCGAAGCCAAGACTTGACAAATGCATGGAGTTCCGGACTTGCGTTTCTTTTTAACCGGTGATGGCATAGTTGACTAGAATTATGCCCTGAAAAGCAGCGATCAGTTTACATAGGTAAAAAACCAATAGCGAGTGACAAACAAAGTACAGAATTACATAAAGTACAAAGACACAATATGAGGCGAGTACTGACTGAATAACAACAACAACAACAAAGATTTATTGCAAAACGTACAAGACATGGTAAAAATAAAGACACAGCGTACGATACAAAGATATGATAAAACGAAATATGACTAAAACGTCAGCAACGGGACACGCAGTCACGAAAGTGAAAACTTACGCGTGCCCCTTCAGATGAACAGAAAAATCAAAAGCATTAAGTTTGCGTTTAAAAATTTCTAAGCTAGGTGAGTTTACAACATCAACTGGAAGTGAATTCCACAGATTCACATATCTATGACTGAAATCATACTTGAGAATATCTGAACGAGCTACTGGAACAGTCAGTTTAAGGTTATTGACAGAGCGAGTATAGTTGCGATTAAAAGCGAAAAACTCGTCACAAAGAATGTGTGATTTTCCATTAATAATCTGATAATAAAGGGATAAAGCAAAACGAATACGGCGTATTTCGAGACGTTCTAACGATACAAGGGGTAAACTTGCGCTGAACTCGCTCGATACGATCAATATCTTGAATACGATAAGGACTCCAAACGGTACAGCAGTACTCTAAAAGCGGACGAACATATACAACAAAAGCGCGAGACAAAATTTTATGATCACGAGAGAAGAATAACTTCAGTATCAGACTGGATCGCTGAGAAGCTTTTTTAATCACTTCATGATAGTGCTGCTGAAATTTCAAATTTTGAGACATTAGAACACCTAAATCACGGACACAGTCAGAATCAGAAGATAAAAGTTGATTTCCAATAAAATACTGATGTTTAGGATTTTTATAACCCATGTACAAAACTGTGCATTTATCAATAGATATCTGAAGCTGCCATTCACGCGACCATGTGTAAAGCTTATTAAGGTCGTTTTGAAGTATAGTTTTAGAAGAGGACAAATTATACATCTTAACATCGTCAGCAAATAACCGAATACGACTACTCATATTATCACATAAATCATTTATGTAAATCAGAAAAAGGGTTGGCCCTATCACGCTCCCTTGCGGGACGCCGCTAGTTACATTAAAGCTATCTGAAAAAGAACTATTAACAACAACGCACTGAGATCGAGAGGATAAAAAAGATTTAAGCCAGTTGAAAAGAAAACCATTTAGACCATATGCAGAAAGTTTATGAAGTAATTTTGTGTGCAATAAAGAATCGAAAGCTTTTTTAAAGTCGATAAAAATTACATCGACAGTAGATTTTCTATCAATAAATTTTGCCCATTCGTTTTTACACTTTAGCAATTGCATTTCACATGATCGACCTTTTAAAAATCCAAATTGGAGAGGAGAAAGTAAATTATTCATATTTAAGTAATCCAGAATCTTTTTATTAACAATTTTTTCCATAATTTTACAAGGAGAGCAACACAACGAAATCGGACGATAATTTTCTACACAAGCAGAATCACCTTTATTTTTGAAAACTGGAATTACGTTTGCTTGATACCACAATTTTGGAATTGAACCTGATCGAAAAGAAGTTTCAAAGATAGAAGCAAGAGGAGAAGAAAGCAAATAACCTAGTTTTTTAATAAAAAATGAGCATAGGCCATCAGGGCCACATGCAATACTTGGTTTAGATTCGCGAATAGCTCTGTAAACGGTGTCTACATCGAAATTGATTTCTGCTAACGAAGAAAAAGTACGAGCCTGAAAAACAGGAAGATTTTGATCATCAACAGTGAAAACAGAGGCAAAATATGAGTTAAAATGATTAGCTTTTACATGATCGTCATCTAATTCAGTACCATTAGATAAAATCAGGGGGAATGAACTTTTCCTGATTTTTAAACGAGAATTAACAAAATTGTAAAAGTTACGGATATCGCCTGATTTTAAAACGTCTAGTTCTTCTTTAGCGTAAAAATTTTTGGTTTCTCTTTTTATAGATTTGCAGAAACTAGAATAGATAGTTCGATTTGTTCGAGTTTTGAACTTTTTGTAATTTTTCCATAATTTAAGTTTTTTTAAGTATAACTTACGGATGTGTTTAGGAAGAACTTTCTTAAAATTTCTATGTGCTTTTTTAGGTATTAGATCAGAACTAATAGTTTGAAGAACTGAAACAAAAACATTATACATATCATCTGCCGAAGTACACTGATTAAATAAATCGGGCCAAGAAACAGTGGCTAATCGCATAGAAATTAACTCGTAATTGGCTTTCCAAAAATTTAAACAAGAGGGCATGTGATTTGTCTCTTCGTACCCTTGAATTTCGAAAGCAATAGAATTATGATCACTATCAGAAAAAGGAGGTGAAATCTTCACGTTAATGGCTTGATTAAGTGAAAAAAGCAAATCTAATATATTATTATCGTGAGTTGGACTACGGATTAGTTGCTCCAAACCAGTTGTACAGAAGGTATCATAAAATAAAGTATTGATGGGATCAGAAGGAAAGGTGTTGGAGACCCAATTAATTTTAGGAAGATTAAAATCACCAACAATTAATGAAGGATAAGGTACATTAGAAGCCCATTCAATAGAATTACAAAGACTTTCAGCATACATAGTATCATAAGTAGGAGGACGATAAGCTAGAATAAATCTAGTTTTGAAATCAGTATTGCATAAATCAAAAATTAAAATTTCACAGGCAGGAAGATTAATAGGAATTTTAATGTGTCCAAATTTTCATACCCTAAAGTTTTACGAAAATTATTTGCCAAAAAACGGCTTTTAAGGAAAAAATACAAAAAATATTGTACAATTATATGCAAACAAAGGTATTGTAATCACTGTAAAATGTTATGCAAAGAAATTCATAATCATTTTTGTTTACAGGAAAGTAATTTATTGCAACATAACGATCTGAAATCCTTTTTTAGATTTGTGAATAATTGTTTAAATAATCCTCGAAGCATTCCACCTATTACTTCCACCGACAATAATGTAGTAACTGATCTTCATTGAAAAACTAATATGTTCAATCATTACTTCTCTTCCGTATTTACCAATGATGATATTAACGATTCTTTTGTTTTTCAGAAGCAGGGCGATTTTTCTATTTCAAACATTGTCTTTGACGAAAATAATGTCTCACAGGCGATTGCTAAGATGAAAAACTCGACTTCGATAGCGCCTGATGGTTTAAGTAACTTTTTTGTTAAAAAAATAGCTTATTATCTTCTTAAACCCCTTATCAGTATTTTTACTGTTTCTTTTTTATCAGGTGATATCCCGAGACATTTGGAGGGAGGCTTACGTTGTACCTATAATTAAAAAGGGTGACCCCTCATTGACTGAAAATTATCGTCCTGTTTCTTTATGTTACTCAACTTGTAAGATAATGGAAAGTATTATTAATACTCAACTATCAATTTATTTATCTACTAATAAGTTAATATCACCTTTTCAATATGGTTTCCAAAAACATAAATCTTGCGAATTGCAACTATTAAATTGTAAACATTCTTGGGTTAAATCACTGGAATGTAAAGAAACCGTTGATATTATTTATATTGACTTTGCTAAAGCTTTTGACAAAGTCGACATATCTAAACTTCTTGTTAAATTAACTAGTTACGGTATTCAACAACACCTGTTTAATTGGTTAAAAGCTTTTCTATCTAATTGTATTCAGTGTGTTCGCGTTAATCAGTGTTTTTCAGATTATGCCGCTGTTACAAGTGGAGTTATTCAAGGGTCCATTCTTGGACCTACATTGTTTTTGATTTTTATAAATGATATCTTTGATTACTTGTCAAGTTCGACTTTTATGTTCGCGGATGACCTAAAAATATTCAATCTTTCCTGCAATTATCAAACACTTCAGACCGATTTAGATGGAATTTCCATTTGGGCCACCAGAAATTGTTTACCAATATCATATTCTAAATGCACAGTCCTATATTTGGGCAAAAATAATCCTAAATTGTCATATACACTCAATACACAAGTTATTACGAACGATTCTGTCTATGTTCGCGATCTAGGAATGCTAATTTCGCACAACCTTAAATTTAAGGAACATTACAACAGTATTATCAAGAAAGCTTTCTTGAGATCTATCTTAATTAGAAAATCCTTCTTTTCGCGTGATAAAAAAAATCTCGTAAAGGCCTTCATTGTTTACGTCAGACCGATCCTTGAATATTCCTGTGCTTTATGGAACCCCTCTTATATTAGTGATATCAACAGGTTGGAGGCTCTTCAGCGTAAATTTACTAAATACATAGTTGGATATCATAGCCCTCTTTCTTACGACGAACGCCTTAACCAACTTAACTTGTGTCGATTAGAATTACGTCGCCTTCATATTTGCCTATGTATGATGTATCAAATTATTAGTCAAAAATCTTGTCTTTCCATGACAGATTTTTTGTGCTTAATCGAAATACTACTCGCTGCACAAATCGTTTCAAGCCAGTTGTTCCTCTTGTCCGTTCTAATTTACAAAAATTTGACTTTTTCTATAAGTATATCTCTGTTTGGAATCACCTACCTGATTTTGTAGTCTCTTCCCTAACTTAAATATATTCAAATCTAGATTAATTGATGTCGACTTATCCAAATTTATCATAGGGCGGGCTTAAATCGTCATTTTCATGACTCGCTCATCGCCTTTTGCTGTACGCTTTTATTCTTTTGACCGTACGTTTTATTACTCTTTTTACATCTTTCGTAATTGTCGCGTTTCAGTAATAAATTATTTCATTCATTTCATTTCATTCATAATATGTAGATTATTATTAGCAAAAACTATAAGTCCACCCCCACGTTTATTTAACTGATCACATCGAATAATTTGGTAATTATTTGAACTGCAAAGGAGACTATCTGGAATTTCAGGATAAAGCCAAGATTCACAACAAAGTATTATTTCAAACTGTTTGCTATTTAGTAAGAGTTTTAAATCACCTAGCTTATTTAACAAACTTCTTGAATTAAAATACAGAACTTTTAAACGCAAAGTAGGAGAAAGGGGCGCGACTACCTAGGTGAAGAGTTGGTTATTAAAATTACGGTTTGGTTTGCATTTAACACAATCGGCGCGAAAATCGATAAAAAGACCTTCTTCACCTCGAGATTTACGATCGTTGAGCTCGGAAACCAGTTCGCGTTGACGTTTTCTTTGAAGGAATGATAAGTCAGGACGGCACCGCAAACGCGAAAGTGGGTCTTTAGATTTAATGCGGACTGTCTTATTGATCAAGGAAACGAAGCGATGCCTTGCCTGAACCGACGTTAGGCAAACTTTGACAAACTGGACGCGGTTTTCGTGAATGGGACCATCACGAAAGACGCGTGTAACATCAGATGAAACTAGATCGTGACCATCAGAATGAGAATCGATTAGCCGTTTGACCTGATCAATGTCCTCAACACTGTTCGATAAAGGCAAGTTAAACAGAACAGCATTACATTTCTTAGAATCTCTTTCGATAGCATCATTAATCAGAGCAGATAGTTCGTTTTTATCATAATTGGTAGGAGAATTTCGAGAATGTTCAAGACGATCAACTTTCTTTTCTAAATCGGCAAGCTTAGTAGCAAAATCATCTAACCGACGTTCAATATGCAAATATTTTTTCACAATTGGTTTACAGTGGAAACAATAGAAAGTGGAATCGGGCTTTGAATAAGTTTCATAATCATGATAATTAACTTTCAAACAAGAAGTATGACCCCAACGGTCGCAAAAATCGCATAATAAGGCAGTGTCGTCATCAGAAACTAACTTGTAGCAAATGACACAGTCACAAGAATTATCGTTCGTATCATCAAGTACATCAAAGTTGGACATTCGAGATGGTGACTTAGAACGTAGACTGGTATCCGTGATCTTCGATGCGCCATTTTTTTTACCCATGGTCGAAATATGTAGGTATGTAGAGTTGAAGTATTGATCAAATTTATTTAAAAGTAACGCATTGCGGCTCTTCAGCTCAACAGTGTGTGTGGTGTGTATTAGTGATCGACTCGGCCCCGGCCCGGCAATCCCCCGGCCATTTTTCAGCATCCCGGCCCCGGCCGGGGAAAGGTCAAAAAATGGCCGGGGCCGGGGAAAAATTTAGTGTAATTCGTATTTTGTACAGGCTGTGATACTGGCACTTATTTATCAATGAGCAAGTGTTAATTTTGAGAACTGTACTAATTAGACCATATGTATACTTACTTAGTCCTTGTCATAAGTTTTCTACTGTGTATAAATGAGCTTTTAATGAATGAATGTTCAGGAAAATCTGCATATTTTCGATTCCTCCACTTAACTTATTTAAACTAAATGCTACTTTTAACTCATTCATTCATAGCTATGGCTAAAAGATTTAGAGTTGACAAATACGTTCTATTTCTAGTTAGAAATTGTACGTTTTTAACAAACTATTTCTACAAAAAACACTTTTACATTCATTTGAATGGGAACCGTGTGCTTTAAAACGCGTTTCCTGTGTAATAGTTATTAGGACCGAGGTTAATTATAGGCGAATATAAACTACGCTGCAGAATTGCGTCCGATCCGATAAACTAAATATGTCTCAAATAGTTTCCTAGGGTCCAGAGTTGAGGGAGGGGTGAAATCCCAAATTGGAGGACCAGAAAATTAGTGGCAAAACAGGGTCTTTTGACTTTTTAATTGTATATTTTAGCTAATTTCTGAGTTTCTAACGCCAAGAATTACTAAAATTGTCTCAAAACGGCGCGAAGCGCCTAAAAATTTGACATTTCTGCATTCTAAATTTAAATTTTGCCATTTAAAAATCATAGGACAGACAATTTTTCATATCGGAGGGAAATGCCGAAAAATTTTTGGAATTTTATACCTTTTTACAGTTTTTATCTTCCCAAAAATCTTTGTACATGCACAAAGATAGTCCTGGGTCTTTGTACATCGGGAAAAATCTTTGGCGAATACAAAAAACACTCTTTTGTACATGTAAATTTTTGTATACTTTAATATGGTACAGTAACGATTTCAGTGTGGTAGTAGAACATAGTTTTTCGACCTTTAGTAGTGTATTTGGCTAATTTTTGGGTTCCTGAATATTTGACATTTTTCCATTTTTCCATTCTAAGCGCAGTGTTGCTTATTACAAGATTTAATTCGCATATTACAATTTTTGTAATATTTCTCATTTTTGTAGCACAAGTTGTTTTAGCTTTCTCAGTCGAATTTTATGTGTGAATTCCATCAGAAGCTCAAAAAATTTCGGCACTTCGCGCCGAACTATCAACTAAATTCAGGCCGAATTATCACATTTAGAAGCACGGTCTTTTTGTATTCGGGGAAGATTTTTACTGATGTAAATAGACGTTTCAGGACCGTCTTTGTACATGTACAAAGATTTTTGAAGAACAAAAACTGTAAAAAGGTGTAGAATTCCTTATTTAAAATTCTACCATTTGAAAGATTTTCAAAGCAAAAGTAAGCGGCTGCAAAAATGGAGCCGCTTACCCCCCTTCCCCTCAAAATAGCCGAGGAATATACATGTGACAGAGGATTTGGGCCATCCCCCATCTCCGCTTTGAAGCCCCGAACTTCCTTGAAAGTCAGAAAATATTTAACCACCCTCCCCCATTTTTTGGCGAAAGCCTGTGCTTTTTTGGCTATTTTTATGTGTTTTTACCATTTTTGATCTAGTCGCTAACCCCCTCCTTCTAAAAATGGCGAACCTAGATTTCGCCGTTACGTAGGTATACTGAGGGACCTCATAATTTAGCGATTCATGCATGTTTTATAGTGATAGTTATCTATTTTCTAGCTCACATAATAAAATAATCACTTCGTGAAATTCTAATAGTTGGATTTGCCTACTAAAAATTGTTCAAAATTAAAAGTTCACCAAATCTCACAACTTGCTTGGACCCTGAGGTAATACCCATATGGAATGTGATGTCTCATTATACATCATACTATTGTGTGTATGGTTACTTCCTACAGTAAGCAAATGTGAAACAAGAACATGCAGCATGGCAATAACCTGATTCAGACAAAATTTTAAAACCGGACGCTTAAAAAACCGGACATCGAAAACCGGCCATGACCGTCGACCGGACAAAACCGACATCAAGCCTGAAAACCGCACATACATGTCCGGTTTCCGGCCAGGTTGGCAACCCTGCCCTGCTCATAGATTCATGCATTTTTATTATTAGCTACAGTACAAAAACATTATTTTTAAAATATCTGTTGTATACAACCTGCTTCTATTTCTCTGATTCAAGCACCCCAGATAAACATGGATTATGATTGGCTTAATCTTAGTCTGTTTCACATAAGTTCGAGCAAAAATCTTACGATTTTTATGGACAGTAAGCCGACACACTTCGATAATTATATATAAGATCGATGTTACAATTGCAATCTGTCGGCTTATTGTCGGTGATAGTTCTCAAGGATTTTGCTTAAACTTGTCTGAAATAGATTATAGACTGTTCCATTCCAAATGGCTTATTTTTGTTAAATTGTCATTACTGTAGTAATGTTTAACGATACGAATGATTTCTTTAATTGCGCTCCCGGAAAAGCTGATTGCTTTATACTATTCTTATTGATGCTTAATGTGCTTTGCTTATACGGCGCATCTGACAAATTGTCGGGACAACCTAAACCATGAAATATTCTGCCAAAGTGAAAGCCACGATGCGAATATGTGCTATTTTGAATGAAAACAGAGTACCTACATATAAGAAGAGCCTAAATCTTCGCGGTAAAAAATTTATGCGATCAACATATAAATAATACTAAAATTCTCTTTGAATCTAAACAAATTTGACAGTCGTGATGGACATTCGCTTCCTGAGTGACTTTATACACCAGATTACCTAAACTATGGTGACTCACTTTCATCTATAGATCCAATTATAATTGTAAGAAAATTTTATGCATATAATCGTCGCTATTTTAGTGTTTACCGCCGCTATTTGCCTCAACACGTTCTGCGTCTATAATGATTCACCGTGCTATCTCTCAACAGTCTTTTTCGTGCGTATTTGGTATGTGTAAGAGAGCTTATCAAAGGTTTATATTGCATATTTGCTAGTGATAAATGTAAACTAAGGACTCATTTTTGCATAATTAAATAACAGAAATTTGCTTACTGTATTCTATCAAGCTGAAATCTGATTGGTGGGTGAAGGTGAGGCGAGGAGGTGGTGACAAAATGTGCAGGTTTTAGGTACTTTACGAAGTGGCGAATTTGAAATCTAACGCGAAACGAATGATATTACATAGATGCTCCGTTTTTCCGAATGAATTAAAAATTTGCAAGTAAGGCACGGAAAACAAATCGGGGTGGAATCATGGGCGTAGCCAGAATTTTTTCCCGGGGAGCCCTAAATTTTTTTCATTTCAACAGCCGATAAAAACATATGAGAATGCGTCCTAGTTATTTAATAATGCGTTTTTGGACTTTTCACATGGTCTTTCGGCAATTAAAATGCACATGAAAACAAATTTTCTTTTGAACATGTTTAGAATTAATGCTCCACACTTTGCAAGAAAATTTAGCAAAATAAGCACTTAAATGTTGAATTTTTACGCTGAAGTTTTCATAAAATCGTCCGAATCGTGGTTCTGACTTCAGTCGATAGATACGTAAAATTGACTGGCGCGAAGCGCGGAAAATTTCGGATATTTATGCCAGAATGACTAAAAATTCTTAAAGCATGAGATGCAAATCTTGTGTAGATTGCTGTCATGCTATGCAGCTTTTTCTATTGACTAGAAATATTTGGAAATAAGTAATCTTCTCATGACAAAAGCTTTGTAGCTTTTTGTTGTTATTAAGTTATTATTATTATTAGCGTTGCACAACCGCACCGCATAGCTCCTCCATTTGAGAAAATTCGAAATTGTCCCCAGGGAGAATACCCCTTCCCCCAATGGCTACGTCAATGGGCAGAATGTAGAATACCACTATGATTGAAAATTTTCAACAACCGTGTTTTTACGCCATTCCAAGCAGAAATCTTAAACATAGATACGCATGATACAAATATTATTGATGTTATTTTTGCAGCAAATAATATATTTAATGTTAAAGTACTACCCTCCTTTTCTATAAGTGACCACAATTCCATATCTTTTGAAATTCTGATAACTTCGCTTGTTACTCATATAGAATCTCACTTTAATTTTTGTAAAATTTTTATATTTTTTATTTTTTTTTACTTCTTGTTAAATTAACTAGTTACGGTATTAAAAAACACCTGTTTAATTGGTTAAAGGCTTTTCTATCTGATCGTATTCAGTTTGTTCGCGTTAATCAGCGTTTTTCAGATTATGCCGCTGTTGCAAGTGGAGTTATTCAAGGGTCTATTCTTGGTCTTACGTTGTTTTTGATTTTTATAAATGATACCTTTTATAACTTGTCGAGTTCGACTTTTATTTTCGCGGATGACCTTAAAATATTTAATCTTTCCTGTCATTATCAAATACTTCAGACTGATTTAGATAGAAATTCTATTTGGGTCACCAAAAATTGTTTACCAATATCGTATTCAAAATGCACAGCCCTATATTTGGGCAAAAATAATCCTAAATTGTCATATACATTCAATACACTAGTCTTTACTGACGATTCTGTCTTTTTTCGCGATTTAGGTTTGCTGATTTCGCAAAACCTAAAATTTAATGAGCTTTACAGCAGTGTAATTAAAAAAGCTTCCTCGAGATCTATCTTAATTAGAAATTCCTTCTTTTCGCGTGATAAAAATAATCTCGTTAAGGCTTTCATTGTTTACGTCAAACCGGTCCTTGAATATTCTTGTGCTTTATGGAACCCCTCTTATATTAGTGATATTAAGAGGCTTGAGGCTCTTCAGCATAAATTTACTAAATACATAGTTGGATATCATAGCCCACTTTCGTACGACAATTGTCTTGACCAACTTAACTTGTGTCGATTAGAATTACGTCGCTTGCATATTTGCTTATGTATGGTGTATCAAATTATCAGTCAAAAATCTTATCTTTCCATGACAGATTTTCTTGTGCTTATTAAAAATACTACTCGCTGCACAAATCGCTTCAAGCTAGTTGTTCCTCTTGTTCGTTCTAATTTACAAAAATTCGATTTTTTTGTAAGTATATCTGTTTGGAATCACCTGCCTGATTCTGTAATTTCTTCCCCTAACTTAAATATATTCAAATTTAGATTAAATGATGTCGACTTATCCAAATTTATTAGAGGTCGAGCTTGAATCGTCATTTTTATGACTCGCTCGTCGCCTTTTTCTGTACGTTTTTACTTTATTAACCGTACGTTTCATTACGCTCTTGCATTTTTCGTAATTGTCGCGTTTTCAGCAATAAGTTATTTCAGTTCAGTTCTTACGGGTTCCGTCAGAAATTGTTAAAGCCATCTTAGAAAGTTTGGATCTTTTACAAACCTTGCAGAAAATGTGAAAAGAAGGTGCGGAAAAAAGTTTTACGAAAATCCGTCCATAACTTATTGAGGGAGCTATAGGGCATTAAAGTTCAAATTAAACAGTGCTTAGACAAGACAGGACAAGAAAATATTTATTTTTCAGAAGTAATACACGAAATTAGGTAAAAGCACGAATAAAAGATAAAATAGCGACTTGAGAATAGACAGTTTTGACATGTATCCTGTAAGTCGGTTTCCTCTTAATTTTTCTCAGGCCTAGGCTTAGTTTTAGATTAAGGAAAATCTCAGGCTGCTTAGGTCTTTATTACTTCTGTTTATGTTGACTTACCTACCCAGACCAGTATCAATATTTTGTTTCGGGAGGGGAGGACAACCAAAATTTTTTTAAAACATAAGGGAGACCAAAGGATGAATTTTAGTTTGCACACTTTGCTACTCGGATACCTTAGATACGGTGATAATCCAGTGGAAACCATCTCTTTCAGGGCTGGGGGAAGGGTTCTGGGTTGCGCGCTCAAGTGCCCCCATCGGGGTCTCGGGCAGAGCCCCAGAAAATTTTGCAAAAAGAGCACTTCAATTTTGAGTCGTGTCGTGTCAATACCTGATCTTGGGGGAGGGGTTTCATCCTCCAAGAAAAATGTTCTCCCTCATTTTTTTGTCCCCTCTAGAATTGGCGATTTTTTTGAAAGTTCCCAAAAAATTTCTGAAATTTTGTAGAAAAGATGCTTTTTTAAGCGTTTAGCCATCTATTTGCTCAAAAGTGCCAAATTTTCAGTGCTTCGCGCCATTACACTAATGTTTTGACTTTATTTTGTTCAATTTCTTCCGACTTTTCTGATTTTTTTCGAAATGTTTTTATGTTTTTATGCTCTATAAAGATAGAGCATCGTCAGAAACGCTGAAAAACGATGTTTTTGCAAAATACGCTCTAGGTTGTATAAAGACGAAAAATGGAGTGTTTAAACTGCGCGCTTGGGACTAAATAGACTCTAATTATAATTGAATAATTCGGTGAGAAATTCCGAAATTTTTTTGTGCGATTTTTGGCTTAAAAAGCAAAGGTAGGAAAGGAGTAAAGAAAAGAATATTCTCACATTTCATTTCGGAGGGGGCACGTGCCCCCTATCCCTCCTTCATACGGGCCTGTACCTACCTAACCTGTAGCTGCTTAGGTTGACCAAAGTGGGGCAACTTTGATATTAAAACGGCTTATTTGAGTTTGGAGTTTTGTAGCTTAAGAACAATGAGAATATTTGACCTGCAACTAGTGCCAATCAATGAGCTGTTCAATTTAATCATGGCAATTTATTGATAATACAGAGAATTATTATTGGATAAAATCATTATTGTTATTATTGGAATAATTATTACTGGCCATAATTATTATTGGCATCAACTTTCTGTGTAGGACAAATGCATCTGTAAGATACGCTGATTTTGTCAAGTTATTATTGATAATACGTGCGGTGCTGCCAGCAATGTTGAACACTACATGGTTCAAGCCTGCCATATATTTGAATGAATCTGAACGTATTTTTCTCCAAACACCCGCGGCGAGTACCACGTCAGGGATTTTTACTTGGCTTGCATTGCTCATAAGTGGCCATCATGTAATTTTAACAATTTGAATATTACAATATGGTGTACATAATAATTAAAGCTTAATCGGAATAGAGAATTGGCATTTAATTTACTAATTAAGCTATGACACATAATTACCATAAATATTTTTTTCGAATAACATTAAAAGTATTGACATATAATAATTATTTTCACCTAGTTAATATAAACCAAAATTAGTATTTGCAGCAATTTGTATCAGTTAAACAATAAATTAGATGCAAAATTATGGATTTTTGCATCTTTTAAGCTGAAGATAACGGCGGAATAAGAGAAATAGCACAATGAGAAGCGTTGGAAATACATTGTATGATGGATAATTAAGTGGATTAGATTTATTTTGGACCGGAATATTTTGGGTGTTTCAGATACATATTGAAATGCATGCATAAAACATATTTTTCAAAAATTTATCACTGGAAACAGCACATGCGAAAAATGGGTTGTACTAGCCAAAAATTATTGGTCCATGCAATAGTTTACTGAACTATAATTTTAGTGGACCATACAAAAATAAAGATAGCGGTCTTTTCATTTGGCGCAAAATGCCTAAAATCATTCGAAAATGATGCAACAATTCGATTGGCGGATTTCGGAACTGTATAAGTGATCGGTAACGCTTATATCGAAATGTGCCCTACATATGTAGCATACGGCGACAGACGACAAAATTTGAGATGCTGGATCCATTAGCATTGTGGATGCTTTCCTCCAAAATAACAGATTACACTTGCAGATTTTTGCAGCAAAAAGTTACGCTGTAATTTTTCATAAAAAAATTCGAATTGTTTCGATTTTTATTCATTCGTCAGTCTTTGGGTGCCTGAAAGGAAGATTAGTCCAAATTTAATTTTAACTTATTTTAAGATAGTTTTGTTGAATAAACAGATACGTATTGGGTACTTACCCTTTAAAAATAATTCGATAATGGTATTAGTATGTATATATTATCACAATGTCACCAGTTTTTTCTTTTTCATAGACCCCGATGTCAGTGCCATCCAAGTTCTGGTCCGGGCTGACGCCGAGGTTTTGCCCATCTCTAATAGATGGCTTGCAGATTCGAATCGCAACTCACAATCAAATCTTGCATGAAAATCCTTTTTGTGAAGCAATGTTGTTTTAAAAAGCTTTTCTCGCTCACATAATGTGTCAAACATATTTAACGGCTGTAAGCTTCGGATGGATGGGTAGGATAGTCTGCCATGTTTTCTGTGGTATCTTGAAAAACTGAAGAACATAAGTTTTTATCCAAAGGTCGGGAAAGGATAGTTTAGAAGAAATAGAAATCTTAAACTTGATGAGGACAAGGACATATTTTAGTTGAGGAATACTCCATTTTTATCATGTGTATGTAAGGTACACATGTGCATATCCTTCATATTTATCAGCATTTGCGATGGTATAATTGCCCGATAGAACAACGCTGGATCGTTCGTATTTTGTTCATAGTCCCCATATATTCTGTAGATTCTTGGCTGAGTTTACTTTTCTTTACGGATGATATTTATGTTTATTTTAACAGCGTCAGAGATATATATGAAGGTAGGTCTTTCTTTTCATGGCAGATTATTCATTTTTATTATTCATTAATTACTTAGACTGAGTTTTAAAACTGAATAGTCGTTGCACTGTAATCTTTTACGCCGGATTTTATCTAGTTCAATAGTACCCGAGGAATTGATTGACTTACCCTTATTCATGCATATGACTAAAATTTCAAAAATTTCAAAAAATTCGTATATCCATTCCATGCAAGGCTTTTTTGACAAAACAACATGCAAATTACATTCGCACCACCAAAAAAGTTATATGCTATGACGACATTATTTTAATGTCTAATCTTTATGATGACCGAAATTGTTTATAAGAGTAGCAAACTACGATAGAATGGCAATTGGCTATTTTATTTTTACGGATGGTTCATAGAAACTAGGCTTCCAGTGTAGGTTTAAAAATTTGTCCAACGCCAAAAATCATGCTGGCAGTGGCAAATGCATTTCTTTGACGCAGCATGATTTTCTAAAATTTTGATGTATTTTTATTCCAATCTTATTATTAAGGGACTGTGTACTTTTTATCAGCTAACTGTTTGTTCGAACGTCGCGTTCTATCTTTAGGCGCTTCAAAATTAACGTAGAGACAGAAATATTGAAATAAGAATAATTAGATTTAAAAGATGGAAATCGTCGATAAAATAGTATCAAGAGAACGCATAAATACTGTCTAATGTGCGATGAATGTTTTTATTGCGTGAAATGTTTCTCTGCTTTACATTTTGGAGTACATAAGCATTTATATACTCCTTCGGGTAAGTATGCGTTGTTGTGATCTTTTTTTACTCTCCACATGTTATGCATACATTTAAATCTTTTCAGCATTTGTTATATACAGTTTTTTGAGTTTGTGCTACGAATATCTTGGCGGAGAAAGTACTATAATGGCAGAAATACGTGGGAAACCTATAAGGTAATTGTTTTAATGTGTGTGCATTACAAATTTCGCGCTTTTGAGATATATATACTTGCTTACTCGTACATAACAGCAATTTTTGAGGTTTGTATCCTTAATTTTGACTTTGAATTTTATTGGCTCAACTATTTCAGCTTTGATTGTTTTAGTTGAAAATGAGCCATAAGACGAAATGCGCCGAATTCATGCGATGAATGACTTCAGAATGAACTAAATATATCCTACAATGAAAATACGTCGTTTATGCTACCTGCACGAATACTTTTTCTTAAGCTTTATGTATATGGAAAGGCTTGTATAAAAAAGTTTACATGAGAGTTAAAAAGTCCTGAAGTCGCTGAATTACTTTTTTGTATGTCACCAAAAACACCACTCTTATTTCGGTTTTTAAGCACGTAATGTGTGTTTAGTAAGCATTATTTCTGAAACAAATTCCGCTTTATAAGTTATTATAATGATTCAAATACATTGGTCGATTAGGCAACGATTAACATAAATTTTAAGCCGAATGATGTGAAAATTACTTTTATTGTAAGCATCACATTTTCATGCATATTTTCTTTGAAAATCTTTATATCAATTTCGGAGAGAATTTTATTTATTCTGTCTAGTGGTTGAGAGAGAGATTAGTCCGCTCAGCTGTTTCTTCTGTGCTTCTACGGTATAAAATATGTCTACTTTATATCTTTTACCTCAGCCACGGCTACTGGACGTGTACATGTTGTTTGGCCGGTAAACAATACACGATTGAATTTCTGCGATTTTGTAAAAAAGTAAGAAAGTAACAATTATTGAAATTATTTAAAATTACTTTTCAATTTTCGCCCTTTCTTTAGGCTACATTGCAATTTTGTCTTGTAAAGCCTCTTATGGCATTGATAACCCTTGTTTTAATGCCTTTGGGTTATTACAACGACGGCGATTGGAGGTAAAAATGTATCGTAATTCACAGTGGCGGATCCTGGATTTTCTGACAGGGAGGGGGCGGAACCCCAAAATGTTTCAATAGTGCCAAAAATTATCCAAAAATCCACCCCTTATGCTTAAAGTAGTGGTTTTTCTGCCGTCTTTTGATTGACAGAATCATTTGTCAGCTGAAAAGATATAGAAATTTTCGAAAGTTTTTTTGCGAGAGGCGCAAAATGATTGCAAAAATTGGCACAAAGCGCCGGAAAAATACTCGAGAAATTATTGTTAGAACTGAAAAATCATTGTCCTGTACATAAACTACACGAACTAAACTAAAAAAAGGTTTTTAGAGCGCCAAGAAAGTCGGCAAATGTCATTAATGCGTCGGAAAAATTTGAAAAATTATGATTAAAAATGACTAAGTCATAAAAACATATTATTCTCTTTTGCATCTAATTATTTTTTGACGACAGAGGGGCGGTGGCCTCCCCCCTAAGTCCACCCTTGGTAATTCGTTATTAATTGTTGTTTACATTGCGGTAAGAAACACAGGTTGTTCTATTTAAATCAGTTCATTTTCGATGTTTGTCAGATTGCTCATTACGGATATCTATTTATTGTGGTTATAGACCGATGCAATAATAGTCGGTTTTGGTTCATGACACCAAGTCAGTAAAAATGGACCGTATTTCTGTTTTTAATTGTTTTTTCAGCCCTTCTAAAGGATACTTGTACATTACGCTGATTTACAATTTGTCCATATCATTGGCACTGTATGCTCTGTTCCTCTTCTATACTGCTACTAAAAAGTTGCTCGCTCCCTACAATCCTGTGTTGAAATTTTGCACGGTCAAGTCGGTCATCTTTCTTTCCTTCTGGCAAGGTAAAATACACATGTTTCTCGTTGCGCTATTTTTCGTAATTTAATTATTTCAAAAACATGCTGCAAAAAACATCGCGTGCTTGTTTACTACACTTATGTTCTCGAAATTTTCATAGTTCTCAACATTTATGTCTAATCTGATTTCATTGCATATAAGCTACTTCGCTAGGTATTTTATTTGACGGTGTAGCTAGCGTACATAAGTATTGATTTTCCTGTAAAAACGTTTTGTTTATATAACAGGCGTTTTGCTGGCAATATTGGGAGGATTGCAAATAATTAAGCCGGTGTACAGCGCGGGTAAATTGGTCATATCGACGGGAACAGTAGCCGCTGGATATCAGAGTTTTTTAGTTTGTCTGGAGATGCTTGTGGCTTCGATAGTACTTCGCTATGCTTTTTCGGTCACATTGTACGCTCAAGATACTGGTAAAAATATGTAAAACAATCTAATAAGTATGATTTATAAAAAAAATTATAGTATTTGCTAGTGATCGACCGGAGCGGCCAAAATGGCCGGAGCCGGAGATCCGGCCGGAGCCGGATTGAACCATGTTGCTCCGGCCGGAGCCGGAGCCGGAGGCCGGAGCCGGAGAAATATAATTTTACACATGCGGATAGATAGGACATCTTTTTGACCAAGTCCTAGACCATAGTGCACATGCATCTTAACTGCATATCAGCTAGTTAGTTACATATATGAGATGCAGGGGCGGATTTAAGGGGAGGGCGGCGGGTGGCCGCTCCCCAGCTTGGCCAAAAATATTTGGCGGGATAAAGAATGGATATGCAATTTGCAATGATTTTTGGCCGTCAGTGACCATAATTTCTCAAAATTTTTCTGGTGCTCTGCGTCGAATGATATGTACCTATTAATGAGATTTATTTACTTTCTTGGCGACCTGGAAGCCATTATCTGTTCATGTAGGTTTCGAAACAATTTTTACAGCAGAAACAGCTATTTTTGCATAGTTTCTTCTATTTTCGATTAAAAATTTCGATGTTTCGCATCAAATGCTATAAATACAAGGAATCTAGCAGTTAATCATGCTTCTAGACACAATTGTTTTCGTATTCGGCAAAAATTTTTCACGATGTACAAAGATTTTTCGAGACCGTCTTTGTACATGTACAAAGATTTTTGGGAAGACAGAAATTGCAAAAAAGGTCTCGCCGAAATAAGTGATTGTGTGTTCCATACATCTTTATAATGGCAGAAATTGCATTTCAAAAGGAAAAATGTCAAATTTTTCGGCACTTCGCACCGTTTCACGATTCTTAGTGATTTTAGCCCTAAGAGACCCAGAAATTACCTAAAACACACTACCAAAATTCGAACAACTCTGTTTTTATCACACTAATCGCTACTGTACCATATAATAGTACCTAAAAATTTGTGTGTGCAAAATGTACAAAGACTTAGGGGGACGATCTTTGTACATGTCCAAACGGACCTTGTTCAAAAAACACTGACTGCTTCTAGACGTCTATCCGCCTTGATTTCACAAGTTTACGGCGCTTTGCTCCAGATTTTTATAAAGTCAAAGAAAGTCAATGATTTTCTCGCACAAAATTGTCGAAAATTTCAAAATTTAAAAAAGTATTGCATTAGAAGTGATTTTATGTAAAAGTACACAATGTAGAACACCGAAAAAACGCTGTTTCGCGCGTTAAGGGCAAATTTTTGTACCTATTTTTGACTGTTTTAGGAAAAGTTGGGATACCGCCCCCTTTAGGAAAATCCTAAAGAATGGATATGCAATTTGCAATGATTTCCGGCCGTCAGTGACCATAATTTCTCAAATTTTTCCGGCGCTACGCGCTGGATGATACCTACCTATTAATGACATTTATTTACTTTTTTGGCGACCTAGAAGCACGGTTTTTTATGTTCGGCAAAGATTTTTCCCGATATACAAAGACTTTTCGGGGCCGTCTTTGTACATGTACAAAGATTTTTGGGAAGATAAAGACTGCTAAAAAGGTCTAAAATTCGCATCAAGCAATAAATCATGTTTCTTGACATCTATCTGCTTTAATTTCACAGATTTTCCGGCGCTTCGCGTCAGGTTTTTGTTGAAGTCAAAGAAATTTAATGATTTTTTTCACACAAAATTGTCTAAAATTTCAAAATTTTAAGAAAAAATATTGCGTCAAAAGTGATTTTATGCGAAAGTATACAATGGAAAACACTGAAAAAACGCTATGTCGCGCTTTGAGGGCAAGTTTTTGGGCCTATTTTTAGCTGTTTTTGGAAAAGTAGGGATACCGCCCCCTTAGGAAAATTCTAGATCCACAACTGGTAAAATAGACTACATTCAACAAAATTTTATTCAATGCTTTTATTAAGAAAAAAGCTGTCGTCTCCTTAGCCTGCCCTAAATAAAGCGTCAATAGGCAATATATGATGTCAAAGCATGATTGTGTGTGACCGTATGTACATAGGTACGTTACATACTATATTATGTTCAGTGAACCGCGAATATGACGTTCAGAATGGACAGCAACAGTATCTTGAAAATCAGTATAGCATGTGCAGTGCAGGCCAGACTGCATCTTATGCTACCCTATGACTTCCAGTGTTAACATGAATTTACTGCAGCGATTTTCACAATTTTTGTTTCATTTTCATTTTCGTTTTTTTCCTAAAAATTATTTTACGATTGTAGTGGTGATAGACACTTTATTTGGCGTTATTTCCTTTTTCTGCTATTATATTGTCCTCTGACTAAATTTAATAAGCATAATGTCAGCAATTAGTGCGTTCGGTCACTATGCAAAAAACGAAAAAATTCTCCGGCCTCCGGCCGATTTTTGGATGTCCTCCGGCCGGAGCACCGGAGTGGAAAAAATGGCCGGATTTGCCGGAGGCCGGAGCCAGAGCCGGATCTCCGGTCGATCACTAGTATTTGCGTTCGACAGCTCTTCACAACTTTCAAAATTGTAGAACGTTTGCTTACATACATGTCAAAAGGGGGTAGGGGTTTTCCCATTCAAATTAGGCGTTCCCCCGTTCTTCCAGAGATTAAGATTTTGTACCCCCACTCCCTTCCCAATTTTTGGTGAACGCCTGCATTCCTTGGCCATTTTCAGGTACTTTTCTGCCATTTTTGGCCAAAAATTTGAGTTCAGGCATTTACCCCCTTTAAAAATGGCCGGCTATCCTCCATTTGAAATTTCGAGCATTTATAAAGGTATATAACATAATAATGCTGCCAAAATAAGCTTAGTGCAATGGCAGCCGCGCGCTGCGGTAATGGGTAGCTATATGCAATGGTTTTGAGCAAGATACTCACTAAATGTGACTTGCAAAAGCTATTAATTAAGTGTAATAACGCTTAAATAAATGCGACGGCTGCGAAATATAGTGGTTTTGGAAAAACTTGATGCTAAATCATTGCTTCAGCGTTAGGATGGTGCCTTTTATTGTATTCAATGACACATGTTTAGCATTCAGAGGCATTATTGAAGAGTATGACAAAGTCTACGCTTCATTCTTAAATTACGCAAAAACTTTAGCTGTTTCAGTATAAATAGACATTTTAATCCATTTATAACAATACTTTGATTAAAAGTTTCGTATGCTCACTCCTAAATTTTCATTTATGTAAATATTGAGTCATTATTTTATAGTTTATTTTAAGTTCGATATCAGTCACTAAATAGTTACTGCTTAATGGAATATACACTATCAAAATGTAAGGCAAATAAAATAGCAAAATGAATAATAAAGAATATAAAAGAAATTAAATAAAAGAAAAATTCGAGATGCATCATGAGTTGAATAACGAGCTAAGGTAAGTAACTGTACATATTTAGAAAAAGCTTGATTTCACTCCCTCCGGTTTCACAATGCGTACTTTGGCGCTAAAGGCGACTTTGAAAGGCAAAGTCGACTTTTCATAACCCAACTTTGACTTTTTGATTTCACAAAGCGTACTTCAGTCTCATAGTCGACTTTACATCTGAAGTCGACTTTGAAAAAACGACGTTTTTCAAAGACAGGTCGGACCGCTCCTTGGAACCAAAGTCAGAGATTATTTAGCATGTTTTTCACGACGACCTCATTCTAAATATGAAATTTGCTCTAATATAGATTTCCAATTCACTTCTTCTGAGATTGTAGATAAGTTATATTAAGACTGATATTGAGTGTATTTTAATACTTTAAAATCAATCTTTCTACAATTTCAAGCATCTCTGTACAGACTAAAACACCTTTAACATCTATCTCAACTTTTTAAATAGATTTTATACCGGAAATAAAAATTATGTGACATCTTTGCACTGATTTCTGTTGTTTGAAGATAAAATTTACTTGTTAATTTTGTTGCATTGAATTCATAAGCAAAGTGTTTATTAAAGGATTCATATTGCAATCGCAGTATAACTTCTGATTGTGTAATACAAGTTATTTTAAGTTTCTGAGTCGGCTTTTATGTGTAAATTTAATCAAAAACTGAAAAATTCCGGCGCCCCGCGCCGAACTTATATTATCATCAACTGAATTTAGACGAAGTAGCATTTTTTGGACAGCATGCAAGTCGATGATCACAGACTGATAGTTATGCAAAAATAGGTTTATTATAGCATATCTGTATCTTATAAACACATTCTCATAGGGGGAGGTTGAGGAGGAGGTATTACCCCCACCTAAGGGTCCGAGACTTGAATCACTATCGGACGATTTTGAGCTATCAAACATTTTCTGCATGATTTTTGGGCACAAAAGCAGCAGAGATGTTGAAATTTTTGGCGCTTCGCGCCGACTGATACATTTCTGTTTTGTCTACCCATAAAATACCTGGAATGAACTTAAAATGATCTGAAAAGTCAAAATTTTCTATGAATTCTCGTATTTTTTACTTACAAGAGTGACGAATTTAGTCAGAATGGGACAAAAAGTAGTTAAAAATGCAGTTTTCACATTAAAACATGCTATATAGGATGTTTTAGCCATTTTTCATATTTGACTGCAAAAAGGCTAGACTCTAAATTAAGTGGTCCTTAATTTTAGGATTTCACCCCTGATGTTTCGACCTTGGGAATCTATGATCTTATATGTGCAAAAAAATTTTCGATTGAACAAGGACTTTTCTGGAGATCGTTGTATTCATGTATATATAAAGAGGCTCGTACAAAAAAGCAGTGGTTTCCACTGTTTAGCATGCAAAGGACAAAATATTTCAGTCTTTTGCAGAGGAGACGATTGACCTATGCCAAATTTTATCAAGCTAAGCCCATTTAAGCAAACCGTACCTCAAGTTATTCATCAACATAAAAAGGTTGAGTTAACGTACAAATATACTGTTTGAGCTGTCAGAGGCAACTTTGGAAACTGCAAAGTCGACTTGACAAAGTCAAAGTCAAAGGTCGTGTTGTAAAACCCATTTTTAAGTCGACTTTTGCAAGAAAAGTCGGGTTTGAGCGACCGAAGTCAAGTTTTCCAAAATATACCGTTGTGAAACCGGCCCCTGGTCACAAACATTCGCAAATTCCGGATTTTACTCGTTCTTAGCTATCTTTACCATGTGCACCCATGGGCTTATCTATATTATATACTGGGGCGACAGGAATTTCAATAACCTATTATTACACTCATACATGTAACGGGGGATAGGAGGATCCCCCACCCAAAATTGGACGCCCCCCCATCCCCCCATCCCCCTTAAAACCAGAAAATTTTTGACCAAAAATTGGAGGTAATTTAATCCCACCCTAGAAAATGGCCGCCCCGAATTTTGAGCCGCTACATGTATGATTACACTAACTTACTTTTTATTTTTAATAAACCGTGTGCTATTTATTTACTCATATTTCTTGTTTTTACCGAGTTAATTATACTGGCTGGTTGTTTTTGGCTTCTAGGCACTGCTGAAATCTAAAACTTTAAAATCGCGAAAGATGGATTTTTTCGGATGAAATTTAATCCCAGCTTTTGACGAAAAAATAAATCTTTTTCCCTCCACATAGAAATTTCCAGGATCCTCAAACTTGTGAGTTTTATATTTACAGTTTCTTTTATTCACAGCTCCTTATTGTATGAGCTGTGAATAAATAGAATACGAAAAGCTTGGTTGATCTTGATCTCACTGCTAGTAGGATAAGGTTATTGTAAATTCAGACTTTGAGTATATTACCGAAAAGTTACTAAATTATATCTTAGTTATCCTGCTGTATCTAACTCAGAAGGTAACATTTCATTTAGTCATTGCAAATGCGTCTGGCACTACTGATGGACCTAACGGTCAGACTACGCTGCAAAGCATTTCGAGTTCTCTGAGGCAGACCATTAATCCGCACGATATAATGCAAGATGCCATTCATAACTTTCATCCGAACTATCAGCAGTACACGCAGGTTAATGAATTATTTGTATTTCTCATAAATAGATTATGTCTCGTTCTACGTCAGCTGACTGAATCGCAGTGAAGAAACTTTTATTGCTTCATATCGACATATGGAAAATTATCAAACATTTTCCTCTTCGATGCGATTGATCGCGTACTTTGTTATTTTCATAATTTTTTCTCTCGATAATCTTTCCTTTGCCTGTGGTTAATTTACTGAGCTAGGCTGATGCGATTTTTGACCTTACTGAAATACCGATTTCTAGTTGAAAAACAAAATTTTAGAGACTTTAGAACCTCGTCGGACAACATTCTAACAGCGAAATCTGGTTTCTAATGATTGATTCGCAAGCTATATACCTTTGTTTTGTCGTCTGTTTTCCGAATGCTGAATGAATTTACTTTTGATGACGTTCTTCATTTATATCACCAGCTGTTACAGAGTTTTGGATGCATTTTCATCGTACATGTTATACAATTCATATTTCAAACTTTTTCTTTTAGCGAGGCACATATGATTATCTTGCAAGATTCAATGAATTTTTCTTGAACTGACAAATTCAGACTTTGTTAAGGGGATTTCTGAAAATGTCTGCATGTCTGATAGTTAGCACGAGAACAATCAATTTTGAAGAATTGTAAAAAATTTTGTTAGCCGGCTTTGTCAATAGCCAAAATTTTCGTTAGGATCTGGTAATTTTCATTTGCATTGTGCTAAAAAATTTTGATCCGGCAGAAGAACCTTGACAATAGTTATTAGTTTTTAGCTATGTAGAAAGAAAGTAATATGAATTATGCATTACGACGGTGAAGAATTCGCTTTGTTTGCGTGTATATACATACGTTCTCAAGCTGATACATTTGAATATTATGAAGTGGACTGATTAATCCTCGAATCTTTAATTATTAATTGATTAATTAATTAATTGATTAATTCTCAAAATCTGAACGACGTCCGAATTTTTCAAGGCGAATCCGACTAATCCTATTGAATCCCGATCATACAACTCTACAGCATACTCGCTGAATGACCGCGAGATCAGTCCTACTGTCGCTTCGTTGGACGATAGTTATCGAACGACAGATCAAAATCATAGTATTCTACTTAATGCAGCAGTTGCCAACAGCCGACCTAAGTCGATCAATGATGACTTGCTGCTTCTGAATTGATGTTTTTCAGTCATTGTATGTATTACATTGCTTGAGTGACCATGTAGTTTTTGTGAACGCAGTATTCAATTCAGCTCAGCAGTGAATAGACCTCAAGCTTGACTGATCCGACCTTGTATTGACGTGAGCTTGAAATCTCAGGTGCTTTTTGGCAGCGAACAATAAGATCCTGTTACCATTCTAATTTGACATGATGGCTCTTTATGTACCTTCGACTATGACTGCAACTCCCATAAACTAAAATACCCCAGAATTCAATTTTTGAATTTGTTTTGTTTTTTCGCAATTTTGTATGCTAATGGATAGTGCTCGATGAGAAACGTTGGAAAATTGTGTTTTTCGCCATACTACCATTTTAAAGGCCATTTTTTGACCTTTGAAAAAATCTTGTACCCCTATAACTTTGGTGCCGCCCACCCATGCTTACGAGTCATGCATATGGGCGAGTTAGAGGAGCTAGACCTCTCAGCAGGGAACTGAATGTTTTCTGGTAAAACTGAAACAAATATAAGGCCAAAATGTATAAAAATGAAATTTTTTGCAAAATTATTCAAATTGCTCGCGACTATGGATTAATGAAACCTTAATGTTATTTTAGCATTTATGCATATCAGTTTTTGAGGCCATTTCAGCTCGGAATCTGATTGATCCTCTCCCTTCAGACTGACTGACCTCCTAAACAAGCCAGACCATGCTGTTTATGGTCTTCTTAGTCATTACTGTTAAGAGCTGCTTAGATGAATGCAATTGAAATTTTTTCTTTTACTTGCGAGAAATATATTATTTATCGTAATTACGATTTCGCCTTTTCTAGCCGCTTCGTTTGCGTTTATTTTTGGTTTTGTTGAAAGTGTTGTTTGTAAATGGGAACGCAAAATGCTTATTTTATTTAGCAACTTGACTAAACCCATACTTCGAATCTGTAATGTAGAAGAGACAGAATAGCATTTTTCGAATCTGTAATGTATGAAGAGACAGAACGGAACTGACATTTTTTCAACATTACCTGAATTGTTCAATTGGCGATTAGACTCAGTGTAATTAGTTATTTTTACCCTTGTAGTCTGGCGTGGGGGTTGGTTGGGGATTTCCTTCCATCCACCAGGAAAAAAGATACTGAATCCCGGAAAAAATTTTCACCCCCACAATTTTTGATTATTGCTTAAAGCATTATTAACTATCTTTTGGTTCAAAAGCGGCAAATTTTCAGATTTCCGACTACATTTTATTGAATTTTTAGGTAATATTTCTTTAAATTTATTCATGTTCTTATCGTCTAGGAAATAGAACATTTCAGGATCTTCAAAAAGGGTTTACGAGTATTTGACGATACGTACATGTACATGTTTTTTCTTTTTGTTTCGTTTTCAATGCCCAAAAAGGCACTTAAAAATTTTTTCACCCGCTCATAATTTCCACACTGTGCGTGTACATATGCTCGCGTGGCGGTCCTCAATGATTTGGAAAAAAGGTGCTAGTTTCTAGAAATGTATTCAACTCTGTCATATAACAAATGTTATTTTTGATAATGAGCAACTTTTCCTTCTAAATATTTATGTGAAATTTCGGAAGGAATTGCATAAATTTGTCATTAGGGTTAATCGCTGCACCTGAATCTTCGTCTAGAATTGAATTTGCAATTTAAGCTGATTTGTTAAGCCGCCAAGTTGCGTTCTTGTAATCTCGATTATCTCGTTTCAAAATATCTCTTAAGTCGCTTATTTATTTATGTATAACAACTAAGCGCTACGTATTGCGCGTTGGTCCGTATTTAAGAGGGGGCAGTCCTCCGAAACGAAATAGTTTATTTTCGTAAGGACAAAACTTAAAATACGTAAGGTGCATTGAGTTTTTTGCGTGCTTTTTACGAGTCTTTTTGAGACAACTATTTGTATAAGCAAACTTTTTAATTTACAATAAATAAGCATATTCTTAAAAATAACTTATATCCCTGGTGGATTACAGGTTATTTAGTCATTAAGTGCCAATATTTTTTGCATAACCCGTTGTGTCTCTCCCTAGGTCAGTGACTTCAAAAATTTAGCTCCGTCTTTATAGGTAAAACCTGGATACGAGCCCGGTTGTGTGACTTGTAGTTTTATTTTCACTGATGTCAATATCTTTATAGTCGTTTGATAATTTTTATATCACAGTAAGTAGGTAGGTACCTAATAAAAATAAAGATACCTACCTAAAATAAGAATTACGGAGTCAAAGTCTACCTATGTAGGCGTGGAGGGAGGTATGGGATGGGGACCCGAGACTTCAAAATAGCCCGCAAGGGATTGCGTTATGGACCCATAGAATTGGATTTTTAGCATGATTTCAGTCGGTTTTACCCCATACATACATGTGTAAGTGTAGGTCGGAACCTACACCCACTTGCTTACCTAACCCTAGCTAAAGCTCACGCGCTCGCACAAAAGGCGACTCGGGGGTAAGGCCCGGCCTATCAAGATAGCCCGGCCATACGTGGGCAGCAAGAAAATTCGAGGGGGGGGGGGTGCAAGATTTTTTTGAAGGTCGAAAAATGGCCTTAAAAATGGTGGTATGGCGATAAAAACACCATTTTTCGACGTTTCTCATCAAGCACTATCCATTGGCATCAAAAAATTGCGAAAAAAACGAAAAAAATTTTCAAAAATTGAATTCTGGGGGGGGTATTTTGATTTCTGGGGGGGTATTTTGGTTTCTGGGGGGGTGCATACCCCCAAAATCCCCCACGCCCAGGTGTGAGCCCGGCCCTCTACTGCGCGCACCTAGTGAAACTCACTTACTTAACCCCTTTTGAGATTAAGTACCTAAATAATGTAAGTTCCCCGGAAACCTAATTGAGGGCTCAAAAAGATTATTATTTAACTTGTTTTGGGACCGAATTCCGGTGCTTGAAAATATTGTAGGTTCCTAAGTATAGTGTAGCACAAGGACAGAATTCAACAGCACGGAAATTCAACCGAGCCCAACATCGTTAATTAAATAATTAATTTTTATAATATTTTTGGACAGAAAATTATTAAACAATGAGAAACGCGACAGCATGAAGATGCATGCTGCCGACTGTCGTGTTACGCTAATCGGTTAAAAACACTATAATTGTGAGGGCACGTAGCCCGCCGACGGCAACTATTGCCGTGAAGGCACACAAATAAAACAATAAATGCGTAAGGGCGAAAAAAGCCTGCCCACTACGCGACGAAATACGACGAGATTTCCCTGCA
Organism: Mermis nigrescens; assembly: GCA_036768485.1. Taxonomy (NCBI): domain Eukaryota; kingdom Metazoa; phylum Nematoda; class Enoplea; order Mermithida; family Mermithidae; genus Mermis; species Mermis nigrescens. The sequence goes on along the minus strand of JAVLUZ010000157.1, from coordinate 13,375,678 downwards.
GCCACACAGGGGAAAACACAGGGATACTACGTGCGGAAAAATACGTCGCACGGAAAAAAGAGGCACAGCATAGAAGCTGGCGAAAAACCGGAAAAGCTCAATGTAAAATGAAAAAGTCTTAAAGTGCGTCCGAATCGTCAAAACTGAGCTCGCACGCAGTTTTAAACGATACGAAAAAGAGGCGTATCAAACGCGGAATGGATCTACGAGAATAACAATAGGCCTATGGGCAAAGCTTACGGTAAAGAATGTACAAACGAAATAGACACGAATATGAGACACACACATATGGAGTTTTAACACACGTATGATATGATAGCACACATACCAATTCGTACTCAAGTCGCATTAAGCCCGAGTGCCCATTTTCCTATCCCGGATTTTTATTGAAAATATGTGTGGGAAAGGAAATGAAGATATGATAATTTTAAGAGGGAAGGTGGTCCCGGGCGACACACTAAAGCGTTACGCTGAGTGGTCGCGTACGTGCAAATGGAAATTAAGCACAAAATTGAGCATCTGGGGCAAACAGTCATCGGCATGTATGTACAACATAGCACAAAACGAATGGAATTTCGCGTTGAACCAACGCAACAAAAATGGGGTGTAGAGCCATCTCTACACTCCCCGGATATCGAAAAAAATTTGCACGCAGTGCAAATTTTTAAGCAAAAACGTTTGTGCGCAAACTTTTTGCAGCAAAGACGGCCACGGCGTGGAGTCGGGCGATTATCGATTCGTGTCAGCAGATTGAAGTGGGATGCTGACACATTTTTATGCACAAAACGTATGCATGAAAATGTATGGGATGACGTACGGCTACGTCAAACAATTGAGCAGCGGGAGATAAAAAACGGTGCATCAACGACGCGTTGACAACGTGGTTTTGTGCAATGTACGGAATAGACTGTTTGCCCAGGACCCGGAGAATTTTGATTGAAAAAATAATTTATGATAGGGGGGCAGGTCACTCGGCTTAATTAGTATTGAGTATGAAAGGCTCAAATTATGGACAAATTGAGAACACATATGGACAAGGACAATAAATGAATCAAAGACAGACAAATACAATGAAATAACAAATATGTTTTTTGGGAAAAATCAGAAAAGTATACGGCGAAATAAAAATATACATGGAAAATAATGAATAATGGAGATATGTAAAAAGATAGTGAGAAAAAAGGTCCTAAGGTGGAGAGAAAAAATTTTGGGAAAAAGTGGCTGCAGGAAAATTAACTAGTAAACAAAAAATTTACGGAAAAAATGAATGAAACAAATTAAACAAAAATATACAAACTGCTGGCGGTCGGTACGTCGTCCTGGCACAGCGAAATCAAATGATGAGCAAATAATCAAGTGCGGCGATCCGGTTGATCGCGAGGCAAATACGACTGAGCGGTACGACGACCGTCAGTCGTGCGCAAATAATCTGGCGTAATGCGCAACGTAGAATGAGCGCGGTTGTTTCCACGCGACGGAATAGGCGTAAAATGCGGCGCGGCGACTTGCTGCTGAACAGGATAACGATCCTGCAATTGTGTAACCATAACGCATGGCACAGAAACAGTCATCAGAGCTGGGCGATGTGGCGCAGCGGAATCGCAACGGCGATGATTGTCTAAACGTGACGGATGTGGAATATGACGGCCCAAAGCAGACGGTTGGGCCACCGGTTGAGCAGAAGTTTGTGAAGCTGCTCGTTCGGCTCTAGTGGCGCGGCGTAATTGACGACTACGTTCGACACGATTATAATGACATTGACGCGACGTAAGACGTTCGGTAGGTTGCGACGAAACGTTCGGCTGACGAACCGTAGAGGTAATAGCGAAATCGGTAGTACAGCGAATATGGAATGATTGTGGCGTTTCCTCAATAGCCTGCGTAGACCTACGGTCGCGTCGCTCTTGCTCCATGCGACGACGTTGTAAGGCGATTTGACCTTCAATAGATAAATCGACAGTAGATCGACACAGTTTAGTGGGCGGCTCGTCCGTACAAGTCGCAGATCGCATCGCGGTTGCTTAGGCGGTTGCAAATTTCTTCTAATTGGTCTGGAAGAGTTATATCCAAGTAACCTTGGATTCGTTTGCAAGCGGCATAGCGTGGAAAAACGAGTGGACACGTGATTGGCGGATCCGTGCGCGATCGAATTAACTGGATTCGCTTATGCGCGGTAAATAAGTCAGTGGTTGTCTCAATAATTTCAGGAAACTTGACAAAAACTTCTTTTGGAAACGGATTGAAAGCTCTTTCCACGAAAATTGATGTAAGCATACGTCGGATCTGTTCAACCATGCGCCAAGCAATTCGAGGTTCTCGATACCAAAATAGGAATCTTAAAAACCGATTGTCGAGAAATTGAAGAAGTCGTGGCGCTGACATGAAAGTCGTTGATTGAAAAGATGGAATGAAACGGAAAGTCGACTTGTATTCTTCGAAAAATTCGTTCATTGAACTGAAGATATCAGCCATTTGGCGAATTGTTAACGCCAAAGGAGCATGAATGTCGGGCGCAGGCGTAAGACAATGCGGAAAAAATTCCAATGGAATTGTGTAGTTGGCTCGACGCACAATTTGAGGTGGTTCTAGCAACCTTGGATGATTGGCTACGAACTCTAAGCCAACTTCATAGACTATTGAACCAGTCATGACGTAGAATCGAGTTAGACGAAAAGTCGAATCATTGTAGAAAGGACGCGGATGTTGCGTGAATTCACTGAGAAACGGGATTGGCAAGGCCGGTCGAATTTCTATCGACATATTTTGCGCGGATTGTTGACCGCTAAAGACAACTCTAGGCAATGATTAATGCTCGTCGGCCTGATATACATTGTTGAAACTAGTCAAAATACGCTCAATATATTTGTTTGCGTTCGCAATTAGAGTTTCGATCAGCGGATTAGCGAATTCTTGTCCCAAAATATTGACAAGATGAGCTCGAAAATCTTCTGTGTACATCCGATAGGCATGTTCAGCTTCCTGGCTCACCAAGAAATCTCGTTTTTGGGCAAATTCTTGCGCTTGTTGCTTATTAAGCGACAGTGGCGCACGTTCCTTTGGTTCTTTGTGATATTCTGTCCACAACCTCTAAATCTTTGAAAAATCTTTCATGGACGGCTTGAGCAAATTTGTCTTCCAATTTTCGAATATGATCGCTTTTTTCTTTCGTTTTGCCTTCCGGAACAATCAAGATATTTGTAACTGCAAGTTGGCTGATCTTGCATCATCATTTCTTCTTCAGCCATGATTGCTGGCTGAGATGTCTGCGGAGGCTCCGCTACATCTTCACTTGGACTTCCGGAAGCTTCGTCGACAACTTCAAAAACTTCTTCATCATAGTCGAGGGCTTCTTCCTCATTTTTGTAGACTTTATCAGGATATTTCGGCTCTGTATCTGGCCGTGAGACGGAAGTTGGCGCACTTGTGCGCTGATCATTGTCGGTAGACGGAGGTGCAGAGACGAAAGGAGCTTGAGACAAAGATGCAGTCGATTCTTGTGACGCTTCTGGTGCTAACGTGAAAGCTGGTTGCACCATTTCGATGTCTGATTCGTTATCATCATCATCATATTCCTCTGCGCTCTCATCGAAGCTAGAGTTAGAATGTCTACAATCACGTTTTCCCTTTTTGAATTCTTCAGCCTTTTCTTTCTTTTTCTGTTCCGCAATATCTCTGCATTTGATTCTCTTGGCGAGCTCTGCTTTAGATTTTGCAGGCATTGAGCCGGCTTGAGCCAAAGGCATATCAAATTTGCGATCCTTTTCGACTTTCTGATTTCCGGACATTTCATCTGCCGGCGAATTGCTCTCTATTGGTCGGAGCCGTTAGAGCGATATATGAGCGATCAACTGCATGACGCACTATCAAGAGATACAAATCCAGAGCACCGAGTGGATCGGTGATTAGATATCGAACCATATGATCTGGCAACAGAGCTCGATTCCAAGCTTGACCTACTGCCGTTCTGGCTGACTGACGAATTTGAAGATTGAACATATACTGTAAAAGCGTTTGAAGACGATGATTTCCTGGAGTGGTTGCTACAGTTCTCGTGAAATTATTGGCGAGCGGAAGAGTATCAATTATTTGAGCCTCGAACACGTTGCGTTCGAATAACTCGCGATGCCTCTGACGCTGACGGCGACTTTGCTGATAGTGTTCCCAAGCAAAAAGACGTGTCACATACACATGAAAATATGCAATGCGATCATTATCTGATCCGTGGCAAGCTAAGGCGACATCTGATAGTCGAATGGTGAGCAACTCATGTAGGCCAAAAGGCGGAAGTGGGAACTGTGCGACGTCCCACACAAAAACTTGACCGCGAACTGTCGCGATTTGGATGAAACGGACAAATGGACCGTTTGAATCGTGATGTGTGGCCCTTATGGCCCGATACTGATCATCCCATTGGGAATATGGCAAGAAAACGCGATCATTAACAAACTCTGAGTCGAAGCCAAAAAGAAAACGACCATTTAAGGCGTTCATCGGCGCAAGAATAGCGACAATGGCCGCATATGACTGTGCGGGCAAATCTACGAAGACTATATGGATATTGCTGGCTGGGACATATGGCGCAGTCAGTGGCGCTCTGCCAAAATGCTCAAAATACCAATGACGTTGAGCCATGATGCAACGATAACGCTGAGGTTCAGCACGCGGGCTTACAGGCGCTATATCGGCAATGAAGCCGGCACGCCCAACATATGGAGACTCTTGACCCGTAGGTCCTAAGCGTAGCTGCAAGCGTGCAGCTGCCGCATGCAAGGCTATGAGGAATTCTGTGACATTGGACGGCGTGTGGCCGTTGCAATTGAACTCTGGACGGTTGTTATCCAGGTTTTCTGACGGTTTGTCGGACATAGTTGTGTAAAATAGGGTTCTGAAAAAGGGTAAACGTTATTTAGGGGAACCGCATGATTAGATTTAGACATAACGAGTAAACGGACGGGAACGCATTCCTTTTTATGGCGTTCACTAGCTGGTAATTCTGAGAAATCTATGACTATCCCAGGACAAACGGGACAACGTGGGACCTGAACTAGTACGATATTGCCTGGAATATATGCGCGTTTCTCCGAAATTAAATCGGAAAACGGCAATTTTGGCGATTGCAATAACCTATTTTGATGAACTAAGTGAGTCACGAGCGGATTGTGAACATAGACAATCCGAGCTGTTTCGGAAGTTGGCAATTCTGTTATACGATATGGACCCACTTGCTTAGGAGCAAGCTTTCCTTGGTTCGACGGAATAACTGCTTTGTTATTCAGATAAACAATATCGTTAACCGAAAAAGTTGTTTCGGAAACATTTTTATCATATTGTCGCTTCTGATGCGTACGCGCTTTCGCTAAATTAGTGGCTGCAGCCTCATGTAGGTCACGTAGGGAGTGAACTAGGCTGGCTAAATACGCTTCAACTTGGTTAGGCGAATCAGGGTCAAGGGTTAAATCATTCAAGATTTGAATATCTAATGGAAAAGATGGCTCTCGACCATAAAGTAAGACAAATGGCGATAAATTCGTTGAGGCCTGAGGCGTTGCTCGATAGGCAAACAACGCAAATGGGAGATACTGTTCCCAATCATATTGATCACGAGCACTTAGCTTCGATAAACAGTCGATCAACGTTCGGTTATACCTCTCAACCAAACCATCACATTGGGGATGGTACGGTGTTGTAAAAATTTTCTGGATATGCAAAATTTTACATATTTCAGAAACTAACGTTGATGTAAAATTGGATCCTTGATCTGTCAAAAAACGTCTAGGCACTCCGTGTCTAGGTATGATTTCACGAAGCAAAAGATTTGCAATCGTAGTAGCTTTTATGTCCGAAACAGGAAATGCTTCTACATATTTCGTGAAATAATCCATGAAAACTACAACTTGATCATTTCCAGAGATAGATTTTGGCATGTGAAGACAATCACATGCGATGAGATCAAAAGGAGCACTAACTTCAATCGGTTTTAGGGGTACCGATGCTGGAATTGACGAAATCTTACGTTGCAGACATGTATGGCAATTTTTACACCATGCAATGACATCGTTTTCCATTCTTGGCCACCAATATCTCATTTGGATATTGGGCAAAATTTTTCGGGCTGAGAAATGAGCACCAAAAATTGAGTCATGAAATTCGGATAGGATAAAGCGACGTAGAGATTTAGGTATGACGAGTTGATAGATGACTTGTGGGCTACGTTTGGGTTGAAAACGTCAAAAAAGTAGATCTTGGCTGACGAAAAATTCATCGCGATACTTCTTCTCGGAAAGATCATCGAGAGAATCGCGGATTTTGACGATTTCAGGGTCAAGTCGTTGCTCTGCTAACAGTTTAGCTGGCGTTAGCATTTCTGCTTTTTCTGCATCTGTCAGCATATTTCTTTCATAATATACCGGTGGTACATTTCTATTTGCTTTTGACGTAGTTGGTATGTCGGGCGGATTATCATCCTCTTCCGACTCTGATTTCTCGGATTCTAGATTAGCTAAGTTCACAACTGCTTTTCTTTCAGCTTTATACTTTCGCTCATTTTCATCATACTTGGGGTGACGCGAAAGTAAATCGGCGGCACAATTATATGCACCGGGGACATACACAATTTTATACGTGTATTCTTGAAGCTTGAGTCCCCATCTTCGAAGACGACTAGACGGGTCTTTGACGTTTACTAGCCATGTTAAAGCTTGGTGGTCGGTTTCAACCACAAACTCTGTACCGTAAAGATAGTGACGATAGTATTTAATCGCCCACACAACGGCTAGAGCTTCTTTCTCTGACGTGGCGTAATTGCACTCAGCTGAATTCAAGACTCGGCTTGCATAGCTGAGTATGAAGCGATTACCCGACGGCAGATGCTTTTGGGTAAGAATTGCACCTAAAGCATAGTTGCTGGCATCAGTTGTCAAGATGAACTGATGTTTATCGTCAAACTTTGGCAATTGTAGGATTGGCGGAGAAGTGAAAGCATCCTTGATTTTTTCGAAAGCTTCTTGATGCTTTTCAGTCCAAACGAAAGGTATATCTTTTCGCAATAAGTTGAAAAGTGGCTTAGCTACTTTTGCGAGATCCTTTACGAACTTTTTGAACCAATGGACAAGGCCAAGGAATTTTTGTACGCCTTTCACATTTTTCGGAGTCGGAAAACTTCGTACATCTGCAACTTTCGTTGGGTCTGGCGCGATCCCAAAAGAACTAATTCTATGCCCTAAAAATTGCACTTCGTTATGGGCAAAATGGCATTTGTCCGGCTTAATGCGCAAATCTGCGTCACTTAAAGCCTTAAAGACTTTCTCTAAGTCTTGAAGATGTTCTGGGAAAGTTCGAGAAAAAACTATGATATCGTCGATGTAAACTAGGCATTTGTTCCAGTTTAGTCCTGCTAGAACTAATTCCATTAAGCGCTGAAAATCTGCTGGCGCATTTTTGAGACCAAAAGGTAACACATTGAATTTGTAGTGACCGACAGGGCAAATGAAAGCTGTTTTCTCCCGTGATTCTTTATCTAATGGGATTTGCCAATAACCTGATTTGAGATCTAGCGTAGAAAAATACGCTGCCGATCCAAGAGCATCGAAATAATCTTCGATTTGGGGTAACGGATACACTTGGGTCTTGGTCACTTCATTTAGGCGACGATAGTCTACAACTGGACGCAAAGAACCATCCTTTTTACCGATTAGGAATAACGGACTAGCCCATGGGCTTGTAGTTGGACGAATCACTTTATCAGCTAACATTTCATCGATAACTGCTTGCATCGCTTTTCGACGCGAATGTTCGACGCGATATGTTTTTCCTGTGATAGGTGGACTATTGCCTGTATCGATATGATGCTTTAGGAGTGGCGTTCGGCCTAGAGGGTTCTCCTTTTAAGGCAAAAATTGAAGAGTAACGTTGGCACAGATCACGAACCTGCTGTTGCTGATGAGCATTTATTGCCGAACCATTTAAGGCTTTGTTGATTGAAGCAAAAAGTTCGGGTGCTCTATCGTCTGATAGGGCGACATGAGACACAATTTCAGCTTCAGTCGTTAAAGAACCTATGAATTCTCCAATATCTATAGTGATAGGTGATTTAGACGTGTTACAGACGCGAAGTGGGAAAACAGGAACTGATGTGTCGATGATAGCTGGTGCGACGAACAGTGATTTGCTTAACATGAAGTCATTATCAGGTTCAAAAAGAGCAATTTCGTCGTTGAATTGACCACAACAAACATATCCGGGCGTCACAACTTTGTGACGCGGTTGAATGACAATAGATTCGGTAACAGTTACGCGAGCACAAACCGGACACGCTGTTTGCGCATCAGGGTTTATGCTAGGGATGCAACGGATCCGGGTTTTCCTATAATATCGGATCTCGGATCCGAATCCGGATCCTTACCATTCAAAATAACAGATCCGGATCCGGATACGGATTCATAAAATTTAAAATAACGGATCCGGATCCGGATCCGAGATCTTTAATTATTAAAATAACGGATAATAACAGATCCGGATCCGGATCCGGATCCATGAATATGCATTATGAACGCTTAATTTTTTTAATACTTAAATTTTTCTTCGCAATTACGGTGCTCATTAGTTTCAGAAGCAGAATTTCTGTAGGATGATGAAATAAGCAAAGCCACATGAGCTTGGTTCAGTGGTCCGGATTGATCTTGATTCGGCTGTAGCTTGAAAAACTGCGAATCTGGCGTCTTCCTCTCATTAATCGGAAATGCCAAAAAGCATTTCTAGTCCTATCTGAAACTATTTTACGCTAGCTGATAACGAAACTAAATCGCAATGTAATCTCTGCACAGCAAAGCTTTCCAGAAGCGGTGGATGGGTACCAACATACATGATCTTGGGGGGTTTCACCCCCCGCAGAATCATTTTTCACCCCCGCAAAAAAATTTTCACCCCCCCCAGAATTGGCGATTTTTCAAAAGTTTTCTAACCTTACCTGAAAATTGGTAGAAAAAGTGTCTTTTTAAGGGTTTTTGGCTATCTTATTTGCTCAAAATCGCCAAATTTTCGGCGTTTCGCGTCATATATTCATGTTTTAAGCGATATATTGGTCAATTTATTCGACTTTTTCGAAAATTTTTTCATGATTTCATGCTCTAGAAGGATAGAGTATCGTCAGAAACGCCAAAAAGCGATGTTTTCTAATGCGTACCGGCCATTTTTGGGCCCAAAAAAGGCACTTTAGGTTTTCACTCCCCCCAGAATTCCCATACTGTGCATGTATGGGTACCACCCAGTGTTTTGTTTGTACAAGGTCCGTTTGTACATGTACAAATATAGTCCCAAAAGTTTTTGTACATTTAGTACATGCAAATTTTTGTGTACTATAGTACAGTAGCGATTTTAGTGTGGTAAAACAGGGTTTTCGATCTTTGGTAGCGTATTTCATCTAATTTCTGGGTTTCTGACGCTGAAAATTATTAAAAATTGTCTCAAATCGGCGCGAAGCGCCAAATAATTTGACATCTTTCCATTCTAAATGCAAATTCTGCTATTTTAAAGATATATAGGACAAACAATTACTCATTTCGGCGCAAAGCGCCCGAAATTTTCGGGAATTTTACACCTTTTTACAGTTTTTGTCTTCCCAAAAATCTTTGTACATTTTGTACACACAAAATTTGGGTACTATAATATGGTGCAGTAGCGATTTTAGTGTTAAAAACAGAGTTGCACGACTTTTGGTAGTGTATTTTAGCAAATTTCTGCGTCTCCAAGAGCGAAAATCATTATCATCTTAAAACGGCGCGAAGCGCCAAAAAATTTGACATTTTTCCTTTTGAAATCCAATTTCTGCCATTGTAAAGATATATACAACACACAGTTACTCATTTCGGCGCAAAGCGCCGAAAATTTTTGCGAATTCCAGACCTTTTTTGCAATATCGGGAAAAATCTTTTCCGAGTACAAAAAAACACTGGTACCACCTATATGAAAAAGCGTCTGCAAACTAAGCATGCGGCGGACTATAAAAAGTTCAAAGCAGAGGAGTCCCATCAGATCGAAGAAAAGGGAAGAGGTATTCTTGTTAAGCACAGATTGTAGAAGATTCGCGTCAGGCGTGTCTACTTTCCTTTGCAGAAAAACGCACAGATTGCGAAAAGACTGCTTTGAAACATGAAAAACAAAAGGTGCAAATGGCAATGGAAGCATGCTTACTTGCTGTATGAAACATTTTATTTTTATGAGAGGATTCCTAATTGACTTATGTACGATTTAAGGGTAAAAAATGGAATAACGATGATGCAAGATCAATTGATATAGATGAGCGGTTAGTTGAGCTTATGACTTTGAGCAATCTACCATTTTTTTGGTTGCAGAAAAGCTGCTCTTTCTCAAATACAATTTGCCTGTCATTGAATTTGAGTATTAAGTCAATCAAAGTAAAGCTTTTGTCTCATAATGATGTTGTTTCTTCAATACAATTCAGGGTTTAATGATCTTTTATCATAATCTCTTGGATCCGTTTAGGATCCGTTTTAAACTGTAAAAATAACGGATCCGGATCCAGATCCGGATCTTATTTTCTTAAAAATACCGGATCCGGATCCGCATCCGGATCTTAATTTTTCGAAATACCGGATCCGGATCCGTATCCAAAATAATACCGATAATAACGGATCCGGATCCAGATCCGGATATCCGTTGCATCCCTAGTTTACGCGTAAATGCTTTTTGTCATTTGCGGATAGTAATTCGACACGAAAACCATTGGCAAAAGCACAATCTTCAACTGTGTTGACAAAAAGTAAAGCTTGTTTGCAAAAATCAAAGCCTAAAAGCAAATCTTCCGGTAAGTCATCAATGACTAAAACAACAGCCGGAGTGGTTTGTTCTGCGACTGTGATATGCATGATATAGGTGAAATGCACGGTTGCTGTCATTTTTCCAATTCCATGAACAACATGCGCTGCTTGCTTTGGTGGCAATTTGAAACCTAAACGCAAGAAAGCGCTTGTGGTCATCATTGTGACTTGCGATCCTGTGTCAATTAACGCAGGTAGCTTTATTCCGTTGATTTCTGCTAAAATTGTAGGCAAATTCGTAGATGCATGGCTAACAACGGTTTTATTAGCTGCATCCTGAGTTTCGACTTGCGAGTTTAGCTTTTCGTAGACTGCTAAACGTTTCTGTAAACGATGATATTCCTCGAGAAAAGCTTGAGATGCAAAAAGCTGTTCCAAATTTTCGGAAGTCGAGACAGACAAAGTTACGATATTTTCGTTATTAGATGACGGTTGGGTTGGTTGCGGTGGGGGAAACGTAACGGTGGGTGTGGAGGATACCGAATACGTAACTGCCGGGGGGTTAGAACGCACAGATTGCTGCGGAAATTGTTGATACGCGTTATTCGGCTGGCGATAATTCTGAGAATGTTCTGCAAAACGATTATTTGCAAACATATTTCTTTCATTGTCATAGTATCGCGTGTTACTGTAAGGATTACGGTAGTTCTGGCGATTACCGTAATTTTGCCAAAAATCATTGCTCGGACGTCAAAAATCTTGACGTGAGTCGTAATTTTGAGACGTAGACGGATACTGTGAGTTTTGAAACACACGAGAATTATACGGAGTACGGTAGTTCAATCGCCACGATGATGAATTGTTTTGAAACATTGGCCTAGGTTGGCTACGGTATCGATTCGCATACTCATTAGGATTGTGAGCTTTGCTGTTGCGGTAATTTCGGTTGTTGTTTTGCTGACGCCAAAAACATTCATCTCTGGTGTGGCCCATGTGTTTGCAATACACGCAATATCGTTGCGCTAAAGCATTAGATGTCTCTGGACGCGATTGACGAAAAGACGTAGATTGACAGGGGGGTCTCATTTTGACTATACGTTGAACGCCGAAAATTATTTTTTGGCAACACGCTACTGGATGCTGCAGCGGCAGTTGCTGGTAAATATGGCGTAGGCTGCTTAGCTGAAGCATACTGTAGGTTTGCAAACTCTATGCAACGCGCAGCATGAAGAAAATCTTGAAGCGGTGCTTCAGGCGCTCTTTTGTAAGCTTTTCTCGCAATATCTGGGTTCATCCCTTTTCTGAGCTGATGACAGAGCATTTTCTCAAAAGCTATTGAATCAACTTGAATTTCTGGTTGAGCTCAAATGAGATCTTCGCGTAACGCCAAAAAATAAGCGTTCACAGACTCTGATGGGTGCTGTTTTCACTCAAGAAATCTATCAAACAATGTATCTGAGTTGATAGGCCGAAACTCTGCAATTAATGCTTGTTTTGTGAGTTCATAAGATTCGCGAACGTCGTTAGGTAGGGAGCGAAACAATCTAGTCGTATAGGTATCGAAAAACGATGGCAACAAATCTAGACACGATCTTTCATCAATTCTATAGCCATTTGCTAATCGCTCAAGTTTGTGAAAAAATCCACGAATATCTGTTTTTTCACCTTGAAAAAACTTCTTATTGGCTATCGTGTACTGAATTTGTTGCAAAAATGGACCTCTATTCATAGAATCAGCTAGGTAGTCGAATACCTGTATTCTCTGAGCTATCAGACGACGTGTCACAATGTCGACGCCGTGAACGTCTTGAAGAAGATCTATGACACCTGGGACTTTCCGGCGGAGAGTCAGTAGCTTGATCCGGATAGTGAACTCTTCGGTTCTGTTGATTCTGAGGTGGGTTCTGATCCAGCGGGATTGATGCACCTGTATTTGGCACAAAGATTTGATTCTGCGGAATATGCATCACATGAAGTGGCGGTAGTTCAGAATTTACGGGATTAGCTTGGTTCGCAGCCGGCTGAACGGCTGGCGAAACGATCTGTACTCGCGGAGACAGTTCAACATTTGCAAAACGAGCTAAATGTTGCTGTTCAGCGTTTACAGAGACGGTAGGACGCGATAAACGCGACGCGATTTGCTGATTAGGAAGCACTGGAATAGACGAACGACGGACTGGCGTTGACGTTGCAAGCTGCACGCGCGAATCCGAGTCAGCATTTGCAAAGCGAGCTAAATGCTGCTGGTCCGCGTTTGCAGTGACGTTGGGCACCGGTTGCGGCTCAACAGGCTGCAAATCAGGGTTTGCAGAATTTGCATTTTGCAACTGTGCATGCACATGTTCAACGGCTATACGTTCAAGTCGATTTTCCAAATCTTGCATATGCGCGAACATCGCATTCAAGAGATTATTTGAATTGCCATTTTCGGTTATCCGATTCACATTTGTGTCGGAAACCGATCTTTGCGGATTTGGAATCGTCGTTTCGTTCAAAATCTGACAAAGAGTGATATTGTCGTCGTTTGCAACTTGATTATCTATCGGAGAGTCAACACTGTTGTCCTGAGTTTGGACACCTAGCGTTTAATTTGTATTCACAACGCTGTCTGCGCTTGCACAATTTTGTGCACTGGCGCTATTATCTGAATCTGAGTCATTTGACACACTTCTAGATGATTTAGGAGTATTAGCCTGCTTAGGCGACTTATCTGGGGTTTTTCTCCCAGTTTTGGTCATTTTTCCTGCTAGTTTTTTGCCTGGCATGACAGACAAATTGAGATTAAGATCAGGACAAAAATTTATGTCACAACCCCAATCTCGACCAAGAAAAATATGCACACAAACACAATAGAGTCAAAAATGCACACGAACAGTAAAATGTTAAGAATGCACACAAACACAATATGGTTACACAAAGTGGAAAAATTTTTGAAAATTTTTAGGCAGAAAATGAAACGATGTTAGCTCAGCCGGTCGTCGTGAATGACCTCCAATGTAAGTGTAGGTCGGAACCTACACCCACTTGCTTACTTAGCCCTAGCTAAAGCTCACGCGCTCGCACAAAAGGCGACTCGGGGGTAAGGCCCGGCCTATCAAGATAGCCCGGCCCTCTACTGCGCGCACCTAGTGAAACTTACTTACTTAACCCCTTTTGAGATTAAGTACCTAAATAATGTAAGTTCCCGGAAACCTAATTGAGGGCTCAAAAAGATTATTATTTAACTTGTTTTGGGACCGAATTCCGGTGCTTGAAAATATTGAAGGTTCCTAAGTATAGTGTAGCACAAGGACAGAATTCAACAGCACGGAAATTCAACCGAGCCCAACATCGTTAATTAAATAATTAATTTTTATAATATTTTTGGACAGACAATTATGTAAACAATGAGAAACGCGACAGCATGAAGATGCATGCTGCCGACTGTCGTGTTATGCTAATTGGTTAAAAACAACACCATAATTGCGAGGGCACGTAGCCTGCCAATGGCATACAACTATTGCCGTGAAGGCACACAAATAAAACAATAAATGCATAAGGGCGAAAAAAGCCTGCCCACTACGCCACGAAATAGGACGAGATTTCCCTGCAGCCACACAGGGGAAAACACAGGGATACTACCTGCGGAAAAATACGTCGCACGTAAAAAACAGGCACAGCATAGAAGCTGGCGAAAAACCGGGAAAGCTCAATGTAAAATGAAAAAGTCTTAAAGTGCGTCCGAATCATCAAAACTGAGCTTGCACCAGTTTTAAACCATACGAAAAAGAGGTGTATCAAACCCGGACAAAGAAACGCGGAATGGATCTACAAGAATAACAATAGGCCTATGGGCAAAGCTTACCGGTAAAGAATGTACAAACAAAATAGACACAAATATGAGACACACACATATGGAGTTTTAACACACGTATGATATGATAGCACACATACCAATTCGTACTCAAGTCGCATTAAGCCCGAGTGCCCATTTTCCTATCCCGGATTTTTATTGAAAATATGTGTGGGAAAAAGAAATGAAGATATCATAATTTTAAGAGGGAAGGTGGTCCCGGGCGACACACTAAAGCGTTACGCTGAGTGGTCGCGTACGTGCAAATGGAAATTAAACACGAAATTGAGCATCTGGGGCAAACAGTCATCGGCATGTATGTACAACATAGCACAAAATGAATGGAATTTCGCGTTGAACCAACGCAACAAAAATGGGGTGTAGAGCCATCTCTACACATGTGTAACTGCGAGAGTTACACGGTAGGCGAACCTGCCTTAGCAGTTCGCGATAGCCATCACATAGCCAATACTAGTAGCTATCTATGATAGTGCACTGTGGGCTATGCCTTCGGTCTTCCCATTATTTCCCCAATTTTTCAATAATAAAAAACATTTAGATACTTGTCCGGTAGCATAGAGTTAAGTGTATGATAATAGTAATTGTTTCATGCATACCGCTTGTGTAATCGATAACATTCGATCTGAGATAAAAGCTTATCAGTATTACGTTAAATTGATCTTTGTTTAATTTACTGTAATGGTCCTTGAGGCCAGTGTACTTAACGTTGTAGTTTAGTCTGGCTGTTGGCTTTTTTGTTTGCCAGTCGTACGATTGTATAGTACGTACGTTTTTGTTTTCCTTTTGCTTTATGGTTGTTGTCCGGCTATAGGCCGTGAATTCTCCGTCGAATTAAAATATAGAAAACCTACCCAGTGGTTTCTGGTTATACCGAGGGTTAGGTCGGGCATCTACTCGTCGAGGACTTCCACCCATCTTAGTGGACTGATAGGTAAATTTCGTATGATCGTTTATTTTATTTGGAAATCATAATTTATTTCTCAAGCCAAAAATTGATCAAAAATATTATTTAATCTTTAAGGATGATTGATCAGCATAGAGCTCGTTGTTGTTGTTTTCATAGTTCAGCGTGCTACACATATTAGGAACCAAAAACATTTCGGATCAGGCACTGATTGAAAATAAGTTAAATAAACAACTTGAGCTTGAGATAGGTCAACTGACCTCCG
Source organism: Mermis nigrescens (assembly GCA_036768485.1). NCBI lineage: Eukaryota > Metazoa > Nematoda > Enoplea > Mermithida > Mermithidae > Mermis > Mermis nigrescens. Next base: position 13,359,881 of record JAVLUZ010000157.1, on the reverse strand, counting down.
CGGCAAATACCGAGACTAGGTAGGTAGCCTTAGGTCTTAGGGCGTAGCTGCTGAGATCACCCGACATAAAAGCGGCCAGCAATATTAGGGCTGAGGGGATCGAAGCCGTAAGGTCTCTAAGGGTCCAAAGATCGAAAGCCATCCAGAGCCGCGCGATCGGGGCCAGCACTAAGCGTAGACTTAAGTACCTACGTACCTAGGTAAATCTCGAAGGCAAATGTATGTGTCCTATGTCGTCCTTGTTCGCATAGGGCACCTCATACATTTACACTGGATGTTCCCTCTTTTAGGCTGCTAGCTACAGCCAAACTGATCAATCATCGTAAAATTATTTTTCGATCCAAAAATCATCATTTTGGCCATCTAAAAATGTGTAACATTTCATTCACCTTTGTTGTTGTATCGACCGCGATCGTGGCAGTGCGCAAATTAAGTAAGCGTCCGTGGTAAAGATTTTGTGTATCGTGGTAAAGCCATCGTTATTTTTCTATTTCTGTCGAACTTTCATCGATGAAGGCAGCTCTCACGCTCGCATTTTTCTATAAACGTCGGCCCTCAGGCGACGATTTATCATTTTTCTCAACTGACGACAAAAATTCCGTCATTTAGGTTCTTACCTACCTGCTTTTCTAACCACGTACACTTTCTTGCGCTTTAGGCTTAGTCCTACCTGTTTTCGATCATTTCACGTCAGGTATATCTTACTTCACGTAAGGAAGTACTATTTACGTGGAAAAACCTGTTTTTCGGATTGACAAAGGCCAAATTCGAAACATTTATTTTGGACAAAATTTCGACGTACTGAAATTTATTGTTACCCAAGGCCATAATTTTTCGACACTTTTGATACCTAAAAATGGCAGGAAAAAAGCTTTTGCGGACACCGCCCGCTAAATTGAAAAAACCTTCTACGCCACCTACTTCAGCTCGCCAATTACCTACCGCGCCTGTTGACTCTAATAGCGCATGTAATTCTGCGAGTAATGACACAATTACGAGAGACGTAACTAGTAAGGCGAATAATGATAAATTACCCGCATCACTGAACTGCCGCGAGCAATACACAGTCCGAAGATGAACTGTTATTGAGTACCATGCGATCTCGCATTAATCAAACTTCGATAACTAGATCGGACCCTAACATTGATAATTCATCAAATCATACAATGATTGATAATACGACTACTATTATTACGGCAAATAATCCTGAAACCAGTTTGGAGCGCGAAAATCTCGATTCTGACGTAGAAAGTAATCATAGTCATTGCATAAATGCCGACAAAGAGCGTGCTAATGCTAATGTGACTAATGATCTTATTTTGAAAGCGCTACAAGCTATTCATTTGCAATTTTCGGACCTTTCTACGCGCGATGATCAAGATAAAAGGGAAAATGCGGATGAAATGCGTAAACTGCGTCTGGAGCTAAGCACTATGCTTAAACCCCAACCAGTTTTGAATCGCATAGAGAATAATTCATCTGAGCGCATTAACCACTCAATCAATAGCGCAAATTTTTCTGAATTTAATGGGCAAAGTGCGAATCGTGCGCAAAGTACGCATCGTGCATCTTCACTGTTGTCTACTAGCAACAGAGCGTCGAATTCACGCTCACCTTCGGAAACTGTTCCCGAAAATATCACTCAAAGTTGTACAAATCGCGTGCCTGAGATATCTAATTTGTCACAGAATCCTGTAAACACGGGTTTGCAATCATTGCAAAATTCGGGTTTTTTTCGGAAAATATACCTACGATTTCGCAGCCGTCGGTACCGATTTTGCAAACGTCGCGATCTCGGCCTTCGCTGTCCTTAAATTGTAATGCGCCTTCTTTCGTACCTAATCTATATACTACGAATTTGCAGCAGCAATTGAATCCACCACCGCTGCAGTATTTTCCACCTCAAAGCAAAATCTTACCAAATAATTATGTACCTAATCCCATAAATGTGGAAATACCACCTAATAATCCTATTTTGCATTCTTCCAATATCGAAATGCAACCAGTTGACATAAACTTATCTGGCATTAACAACGAATCTGCACATTTGCAAAACAAATCTGCGCCTCTATCTGAATCATCTAGCAGGAGGAGACATGTCAAATTCTCTGACGAAAGCTCATATAATAGTTATGATCGCCCGCGCAGTCGTCGCTCGCGTCGCAAAAGTCGATCGCGCAGACGACGTCATCGTCATAGTTCAGGTTCTTCATCTGAAAGCTCGCGTGGTGACTCGCGTCTCGCTGATTCCTTGAATTGCGGACCATTTTTGCAGCAGATGCAATTTGCAATTGCAAATAAAAAATTTTTTGATGGCGATAAATCGGATATAAAAGCATTTTTTGCAGAATTTGAATCGCTTGCCAATACCTATGATATTGACAAAGCTGATCGTTTAAAATTCGCTACTGGATTTCTTGACCCTTATATCTTGCGTTTATACCATTTGTTACCTGCTGATATACAACAATCTTATTCGAAAATGAAACAAGCGCTAATAACCGAATTTTGTCCAATGGACACCAGTGCGCTCTTTAATCGTTTTTTGTCACACAAACAGCAGCCTAACGAATCGGTTAAAGCTTATTATCTCTCGCTTCGCAAAGAGTTAATTAAATCTGATCCTTACCTTGAAGTTGACTCGCCACATTTCAATAATTTAATGCGACATCAACTAAAACAAGGTTTATTACCACACATTTCGAAAGAGGCATATCACAAAAAACCTAGAGCATCATTAGCTGAATTTTTGGACAATGCGCTAAGCGCTGAATTTGCTAATAAAGAATTTGAGGATAAAAAGGCAGTAACGCCTTATGTATCAGTAACAGCTGCTCCCGTAGGCAGTGTAGTACCTAAAGATACTCCTCGCGCATCTAACCAAAATGATTCAAATCGTTCACGTCATAGAACGTTTCATCGCTCATCGCGTGCTGAGAAACCAGAAAATTCTTCTCGCAAATATTGCACCTTTTGCAAGCGCATAGGTCACATTTATGAGGAATGTTTCACACGTCAGAGGCAAGAAACGTCTAATAATACTAATAATAATACCCAAGCTGATCGAAATACTAATTCTATGGTTCGCAATCGCAGCCAATCGCGTTCTTTTTGCGTCGAAATCGTTCGCCATCGCGTTCGAATTCGCAAAATAGACATCAATCTCAATCACGATATCGTAACTCCAGTCAACATCGTTCATCTAACTATGCAAATAATGATAATCGCTTTGAATCAAAGCAATCACGATCGAATTTTAGGCAAAATCCTAATGATTATTACCAAAATTCGCGTGCTAATTATCAAAATTCGCGTTACGATAATCGTTATAATAATCAACTGCGCCAAAATACACCTTTTGTGCAATTCCCAAATGAACAGCGTGGGACATACTATAATTCTAATTACCGCAGCGATAACAATTTTAATCGCCCATATGTCACATATACTGCAGATAACCAACCCACCATGAATGTGCCCCCACCGCAGCCAACCCTTACATCTCCTCATGATGTAAACACGGTTACTGCGAAAGGGCCAGAATCTAGCGCGCGTCCAAATCTATTCGCGTTGCAAGAATTTCTCGAAGAGTACGAACGTTTATAACGTCGTCTCGCAACCTACAAAAAAATTAATCTACCTCCATCTAAGACGTTAGATCCTAATATTCCTATTGTAAGCCATGCTGGGACAAATTTACCCACCATCTTAGTTAAAGTTCATGGCGTTGACGTACCTGCTCTCATAGATACAGGTTCACAGGTCACCATGATGACCACGTCTGCATTCTTGCATCTTGGTTTTAATTTACCACCTAAACAAGTTTCACAAGTCGTACATGGTGTAGGCGAAATCACTGCAGTAGTTTGTTATCGAGTAAATATGACTTTAACCATCGCGAAACAATCTATCTCTACCTCAGTATCAATAATTGATCACTTGCCGGAAGACATGCTCTTAGGATATGATTTTTGCGAATCCGCACTCATGTGGGTTAATCCTATTGAGCGTTGTGCTTTTATAAACGGCATAAAGATTAATTTACTCTCATCTCATGAAAAATTGCAATTTCGTGCGAAACCCAACGCAACTACCTCTGGTGTTGTGTGTGTGCATGTTTCGTTACCTGAGCCTGTTATTATACAACATAGGCATGAATTAATTACACCTGGCTATATAAGTCACGGTTCTTGCAATTTTGATTTCGCATTATTCGAACCAAATCCCGATTTTATGGAAAAAACTTCACTTTTTGTTGCTCCGTCTATAGTCGATGCTTCACAACCTCTAATACCTGTTCGCGTTTGTAATATCTCCAAAGCGCCAATTCGCATTGACTCTGGTGAAATAATAGGTTCTTTAACCTCTGATGCCGAAGTCGTGTCACATGTTTGATCTTTTGATGATAGGACACCAGAACTTTTTGCATCAATAAATAAAGCTTTAAACGGCTCCGCCGTTGATTCTAGACAACAGCAACAAATTCGTGAATTATGTTTAAAATACGACTCAATTTTTGCATTAAAAAACGAACCTCTCGGACGTACCCCCTTAATGAAACATCATATTGACACAGGGGATAATCCGCCCGTTGTTGGAAAGACTTATCGTGTTGAACATTCTCGAAGAGAATCTATGCAGAACATTATAAATGAAATGCTTGTGGATAAAATTATTCGGCCTACAACTAGCCCATGGGCAAGTCCATTATTTCTCATAGGAAAAAAGGACGGTTCCCTTAGGCCAGTCGTCGATTATCGACGGTTAAATGACGTTACTAAAACGCAAGTTTATCCTCTTCCACAATTAGACGATTATTTTGATACCTTAGGCAGTGCTGCATATTTTAGCACACTAGATTTGAAATCTGGATACTGGCAAATTCCACTCGATAGTAAATCTCGCGAAAAAACCGCATTTATATGTCCTGTTGGTCATTATGAATTTGAAGTTTTACCTTTTGGTTTAAAGAATGCGCCCGCAGATTTTCAAAGACTAATGGAGCTTGTGCTCGCAGGTCTAAATTGGAAATCTTGTCTCGTTTACATCGATGACATAATTATTTTTTCACGTACCTTCAAAGAACATTTAAAAGATCTTGAAAATGTCTTTATTGCTCTTAAAAAGGCAAACTTACGCGTAAAGCCTGCTAAGTGCCATCTTGCGCATGCAGAGGTAAAATTTCTTGGCCACAGCATTAGTGCAATGGGCATCGCTCCTGATATGTCCAAAGTAGCAGATTTAATCTCGTTTCCCGTACCGAAAACCGTTAAATCCTTGCAGAAATTCCTTGGCTTAGTCCAATGGTTTAAGAAATTCGTTAAAGATCTTGCTAAAATCGCTAAACCGTTATTCCATCTTCTTCGTAAAGATGTCGAATTTTGCTGGAAGGCTGAACACCAAACCGCTTTTGAGCTTCTGAAGAAAGCATTTACATCTCCACCTATTTTGCAACTACCAAAATTCGATGATGAGCACCAATTTATTTTAACAACTGATGCAAGTAAGTATGCGTTAGGTGCTATTTTGACGCAAAAACATTTACCATCCAAAAATCGTTTTATTCTTAGCTACGCTAGTCACGTGCTAAATTCTGCCAAATGTAACTATGCTACTTCGGAAATAGAAGCGTTAGCGGTAGTGTGGGCCATCAAGCATTATCGACATTATCTTTACGGTAAAAAATTCATTGTCGAAACTGATCATCAAGCATTAACCTGGCTAGTAAACGTTAAAGACCCATCGAGTCGATTACGCCGTTGGGGTCTCAAATTACAGGAATACGAATATGATATTGTTTATGTTCCTGGTGCATATAACTGCGCAGCTGATCTTCTTTCACGACATCCTAAATATGATCATGCAGAACGAAAATATAAAGTCGAGCGCAAAAACGTCGTTAACATCGCAAATTTAGAATTGGAAGATTCTGAGTCAGATGATGAATCGGTTCCACCTGACCGATCGCGCGATAATGCGCCTACTGCACCAATTAATCATCCAAATGCACAAAGTAATAATCCTACTGCGCAAACCAATCCTACCAATTCTAAACCACCTACATTTCGTGAACGCCTGTTACTTACCGATGCCGAAAAAGCTGAAATGCTAACACCTGCGCGTTTACTCGCTGAGCAACGTGCAGATGACGAATTGCATAAAGTTCGCATTGCATTGAATGACTTAACAACGAAAAAAATATCGTGACGAATTTTTTCTCGTAAATGATGTACTTTTTTGTCGATTTCAACCTAAGCGTTCACCAACGGTCGTTCATCAAATAGTTATACCCAAATCTTTGCGTCATTTTATATTAACTGAATTTCATGACTCTATTTTTGGAGCTCATTTTTCATCGCGCAAAATCTTGCCCGCCATTCAAATGCGTTATTGGTGGCCGTGCATGGAAAATGATGTGATCGCGTGGTGTTGGAATTGTGATGTGTGCTTACAACGTAAGGTCGCATGAAATTCCACATCCGTTCCGTTGCAACCAATCGAAGTATCCGCGCCCTTTGAACTCATTGCGTGCGATTGTTTGCATATGCCGCGATCTCCCTCCGGAAACGACCAAATTGTAGTTTTTATGGATTATTTTACAAAATACGTGGAAGCTTTTGCTGTTTCTGACATAAAAGCAACAACAATTGCAAATTTATTGCTAAGAGAAATTATACCACGTTATGGAGTTCCCAAGAAATTTTTGACAGATCAGGGGTCAAACTTTACATCTACCCTTATTTCGGAAGTATGCAAACTATTAAATGTTCAAAAAATATTTACAACCCCATATCACCCCCAGTGTGATGGGTTGGTGGAACGTTATAATCGTACATTGATTGATGGTTTGTCTAAGCTGAGCGCGCGTTCCCAGTATGATTGGGAGCAATTTCTACCTTTTGCATTATTTGCATATCGCGCGACTCCGCAATCATCAACAAACATATCTCCTTTCAAAATGCTTTATGGTCGCGAACCAGCATTTCCACTTGACACTTTACTCATAGATGACTTTGTGATAAATCCGAATTTACCATCTGTTGCGGAAAAATACATGATTGATTTGAAGCTGACTTTGCAAGATCTGCATGAAATCGCGTCTCAAAATTTAACTCAAGCGTGTAAGCAGCAAAAATCGCAATATGACAAGTCCGTAACGCACACAAATTTTAATCTCTCGGATATAGTCTATCTCAATAATACCTCAGTCATTCAACCTGAAATCGGTAAACTATCACCCAAGCGTGTTGGTCCATATCGAATTATTGACTTACCTACGCCTGAAACTGCGAAAATCGCATATGTCTATAACCCTCTCATCACTCACCTCGTTCACAGGAATAGACTTCTGCCTGAGCCTAAACTACCTTATTCTGACTTAATTGTGGAAAAACACGCGTACGTCCCTGGCGATTTTGTGTTGGTAAAATTACCACATCGCCCTCTTGCCCCGGCAGTAGTCATAAGTTTTGAGGATTTACCGGGCAGGGAACAAAAAGCTAAGGACTGCGCGCCTATACGTTTATTAAATGGCTCTAAAACAGCACATGCCGTACCATTATCTAATGTTTTTCCTTTTGCAGACCCATGGCTGCACAAGGTACCCCAAGCAAGGAGGCATTGCTGGAGGCAGCTGGTCGCCGATGCAAATTCGAGGGGCGTGATCCCGCGTCCCTAGATGAGTTTCGTTTGGCTTTGACCAATATGGCTTTAGAGCGGGGCTTGGTTATACCAGACCCGCTGCCGCAAAATGATGATAGTCGTGTTGGCGGTTTAGAGTCACTTACCGCAGAATGGATAAAACATAAAGCAACACATAAACTCACAAATCATAGAAAGTGTATTAACGACCAACAACTCTGGTGGGAGAACAGACTTGGTAGATTTCCTTTGGTAACCCCTCGTGTACCAAAGAACAGACTTCTACCCACTGTTATAATCTCCAATGACCAGAAGTCGTTTGGCGCCATTTTGGTGTTGATTCAGCCATCGAATATGACAAATGGCACGTTATTCTTAGGCTGCGACTCTGAATTTGTTAATGACAGAAAAGGCAGACATTATAAGACCTGGGACTTGCGTTTTCAGCAATTATGTCCCACTTACCAGGACCTCCATGGCCCATTCGTACGCTACGTCCAAGTTGCGAGCGCGAACGGCCATGTGTTCTGTTGGGACCTGGCGAAGTTCCCACAACCTCCGTTCGGGCTTCACCAGTTGCTCGAAACGCGTTTACCAAATGTACATATGGTTTGCTATTACCCTACACAAGACCGACTTGCGTATTTCCATGTTTATGGGCCAACTTTTGAGGAAATTTTGGCAATTCCGGATGCAGAAATTCGCAATAAACTGCACTGGAAAGATCCGTTCATTGCAAATTTTATCGATATTCAGCCATTGGCAAGAGAGTTTACTCGTCGTTTACGTATCAAAGCGCAGTCGCACACGTTAAAGTGCTTGGCTGAATTCCTTTTTGACATGTATATTGATCCTAATGCGCCTGATAATTTCGGACAGGCGTGGAGCTTACCGTTAACTCGGGACATGCAGCATTATTTAGCGATGGACGCCCTCATAACTATCGATCTTTTTATATTGATAGAAGGGTGCACGCAAAATAATCGCATTACTGACGATAGAAAGCCTATGTCGGTTTCGTTTACAGGCGATGAATTACACATTAAGGCTAGTGGTCCGAAAGCCAGAGTGCGTATACTGTTGTCGACTAGTAAGCCACCACAAGGACAGTTGACCAGCACGGCTACTGAAGTTGAAGTTGATTCGAATGGCAAAGAGTTAATCAGAGTAGAGGACTTTTATGGCCCAGCTCCGCAGCTGCCAGCAGCTATAGCTGCAGCCACCACCATTGCCTCAGTAACGGAAGCGTTGGCTCACACTAATGTTTTTGACAATCCTGACCTACAAGTTCAGGTTTCGCAGGCCGTTGCCGACTCAGTTTTGGGCCCAGTCCATGCAACTGATACCAAACCAAAATCTAAACCAACCAGTTCGAGTACACCAGCCTCTGTATTTTCTTCGCAAACCAATATTCCCTACGATTCGCCTATGGTCAATGTAGAACCATCGATCTCCACTGAGGATGACAATTTACCTCCCAAACGCTTAGTGATGGCGTTATCTGATGCCGAGGCGGAAAGACAAGCTAACTTGTTGCCACCGCGTACAACACGCGCGGCAATGGCTCGAAAAGGGGCCACTACCGTTGCACAACCGATTGTCTCGCAATCGCTTGCGGTGGATCAGCAGGTACCCCTGGGCATCAGTTCGCTCGGACCTTTACCGACTTCTCAGCCGGATGGGGCAGAGCGTCAAGCTGACCCTGATGTCATCACGACAGAGATTATAGGTGTTCCGCCATTACCGCAACGCACACTAGCCGCACGTGAAATACCGCAAGTAGCGTTGTACACGTAAGTCGTGTCTTAGTCCGCGCCACAAGGCGTGTCGGCACCTGATACTCGTTTTATGGCTCCTATGACCATGACGGGTGTGTCGAGTACTGTGGCGACTATTCAACCACAGGTTACTCAAAGTCAATCATCAAATATGGAAGTCGCAATACCTGCGCACATTCAAGCTATTTACGAACGTCTGTCCGCGAACAAAAGCGCTAGAGCGCAAAATCGCTCGCGCTAAGTACAGCACTTTTTCACCATGATGGAAAATATGACGCGTGAACCACCGTGCATTATTGCACCAGTCGTCTTGCACGAGTTACGTTCCTATCTGGGTGAGGTCAAAGGAACGCGTTTGTACGATCAGCTGGTTGAAGCTGCCCAAGTGTACTTCGACCGAGTGTATGCAATACATCTGCAGTACGACTGACTCACCCTCGCGTCCGTTAGTGTGGTCTACAATTGCACAGCCTTTGGCTGATGCCGATCGTGAGCCCGCACCTCAATTTATTAGCGAATTGAGCGTGTTTAACCGATTATTTTACCCAGACCAATATTTTGTGTGCATACGGTTCTTTATTACAACCGGAATGATGTTGTACGAGGTTCCGCTACAGTATTTGGTGGTGCACCCGCACCTTGACGCATCGAGTGAGGTGATTGATGGCGTTGCACATCAGGTTTGTCCGGAATTCTATCCGCACAGAATGTCTCCAGCGCCAGATCATCTTGCGCCGATCTTAATATCGACATGTCAGATGGTCGATATTTTTGATACTTTCCGAGAATTTCAATCATTATATGATTCGGAGTATCGACACATGACGATCTTCTCTTCAATAGACGTCATGCGTGATACAGCGCTTTTGGAATTTTTGGATAGGAAGTTCCACTTCTTTGTGTATGCCTACGGCAATGCCGGAATAGGCTGGCGCAAGGTGGAGCAGCTGCATCGCATGTTGCGTGTAGCGTTCCTTGGTGAATCTTATACACCTTTGCCAAGTGAGGCTTTCCCGGAATTCCCGGATTTAACGGCACAAATCAAAAGTCCACATGTTTTACATAACATGATTCGGCAAATTCGGTTAGCAACCAACCCGCCACTTGAAGTTCCAGTTCAGTTCGATCGTTTCCGAGGTCAACAAAAATCTGTATTTTACCTCAAACATCGCATTCAAGGCGAATTAGAGAAAATTCGAAGAGAAAGGCGGCAGGCATCCTCGCAGGACCTGAGTGGATCTGCAGCAAGCCTTGATATGCCAGAAGTCGATCTTTCTTTGGAGGCACAAATTGAAATGCGTAGAACACGCATGATGATCGAGAAACGCGATTGTGAGAATTTGGCAACGGAAATGCCAAGGCGTGCGACCAAGTTACGCGCCGCCGGTTCTCTTGCTGAGTCTTCAGAAGTTTGTCATATGTCAGAAGACAAACATAAGGCTAAATTGAATCGTTTTTACGATACTAAATCCGAGCACACTTTGCGTCAGTTAAAAAATTTGGAAAAGCAACGAGTCAGAAGACTTGTCCAAGCTGAAGTCGCAGCTAAATTAAGAGCGCGTTTAGGCCAAAAGGGATCGAGGCGGCAAGAACCGCAGTCATCCCGGCAACGCTATGCTCAAACTCATCATTGTTCACAATCACAAGTACAACAGCAGACACAAGTAAAACCACATATACAGCAATATACATGACCGCAGACCCAACCGCGGCAACAGCAGCAATTCACGGAATTGCATGAGCATTCCGAGGTGTATTCTCAGGCCGATGCTGGTCATCTGTCGCGCTCGCGACAGCAGCAGCCTTATGAATATCGCTGTCAGCCTCCGTCAAACCGCGGAACTCATCGGGGCTGGTCACAATCCCGTCAACGTCAGCAATGGGATCAGTCGTATCGCTCACCGTTGGAACAAAGTCAATCAGCCACCGGGGTCTATCAGCCACAACCTCGACCCGGTCCACTTTTGCCAAAACCGTGGCCTGTTACGCAACAACAACAGCGTCCACGCAAACCTTCACGTGAACGAACTTACGGTTTTACGCCGGAGCAATTATTCACTCCGACGCCACCTATACCGCGTCGTTACGCGGATGACTACGAGGACGACGACAATTTTGAGGAGGACGATCGACCAGTCGATCCACATTGACGCTTACGCCAACATCTGTACGGGCGTAGGCAATCGCCATATCAGTATCATGAGCGTTCAAATATGCATCGCGAACCCGAATCGGATCAAGAATATTTTCAACATAAACGACGTCGCGGAAAATCGTATGGCTCGAAGGCCAATTATCAGGATCGTTATTAATTCACAAGTCTCGACGTACGGAACTTTTTGGAACTCTGCAACGGCGTCGAATTCGACTAGCAGCTTTTTGTCAAATTTTTTCGTTTTTCGTCCTGATGTGGATTCCAGGACTTCACATATCGTTTATTTCCTGTGTATTTTTTGCTCTTGTCATTTTTTCTCTTGCTGTAAAAATTTTTTCTTTGACGGTGCTCGTATTTTTCCTCGTTATCTCGCATAATTTGCCATTTTTTCTCATTTTTATCGTTACCTCTTGTTTTAACTCGTCAGTGTCTTTAATTTTTGCTCAGCATAATCTTGCCTTATCATTCCGTATTTTAATTTGTCTTTTGCTCAATTAGCGGTGTTACTATTATGGTATCTTAACTCTTTAACGGACAAGGGGTTAATTTATACCCAATCTTTAAACTTTTTCGATTCAAAATTTTTCTCATTACCCGGGGACTGAAGGAGGCTAATGGGACAGCTGATGGACTGTCCAAGACCGGAGTTCATCATTACTTGGGCAACAATATAGTTATCCCTAGCGCCATTGAGAGTGTTGCTCGAGAGTTTTCCTGAGTGCGAACGAGGTCATGCGTTGACCATTACCGGTTATTGATATTTGTTATTTTTTTCGTTCTTTTTATTTTCGTTTTTCACGTTCGCTCAGGATGAGGCGTTGTGGACGCCAGAGTAGAGGCGTTGCGAACGCCAGATTGCCGAGTTATAGAGCGTTGCAGACGCTAGTGTTGATGGTGTACCCCGAAAAAATTCTCCACTTCGTGTCAAATTTTTTTTCTATACGTGGGGGAGTGTAACTGCGAGAGTTACACGGTAGGCGAACCTGCCTTAGCAGTTCGCGATAGCCATCACATAGCCAATACTAGTAGCTATCTATGATAGTGCACTGTGGGCTATGCCTTCGGTCTTCCCATTATTTCCCCAATTTTTCAATAATAAAAAACATTTAGATACTTGTCCGGTAGCATAGAGTTAAGTGTATGATAATAGTAATTGTTTCATGCATACCGCTTGTGTAATCGATAACATTCGATCTGAGATAAAAGCTTATCAGTATTACGTTAAATTGATCTTTGTTTAATTTACTGTAATGGTCCTTGAGGTCAGTGTACTTAACGTGGTAGTTTAGTCTGGCTGTTGGCTTTTTTGTTTGCCAGTCGTACGATTGTATAGTACGTACATTTTCGTTTTCCTTTTGCTTTATGGTTGTTGTCCGGCTATAGGCCGTGAATTCTCCGTCGAATTAAAATATAGAAAACCTACCCAGTGGTTTCTGGTTATACCGAGGGTTAGGTCGGGCATCTACTCGTCGAGGACTTCCACCCATCTTAGTGGACTGATAGGTAAATTTCGTATGATCGTTTATTTTATTTGGAAATCATAATTTATTTCTCAAGCCAAAAATTGATCAAAAATATTATTTAATCTTTAAGGATGATTGATCAGCATAGAGCTCGTTGTTGTTGTTTTCATAGTTCAGCGTGCTACACATATTAGGAACCAAAAACATTTCGGATCAGGCACTGATTGAAAATAAGTTAAATAAACAACTTGAGCTTGAGATAGGTCAACTGACCTCCGCGGCAAATACCGAGACTAGGTAGGTAGCCTTAGGTCTTAGGGCGTAGCTGCTGAGATCACCCGACATAAAAGCGGCCAGCAATATTAGGGCTGAGGGGATCGAAGCCGTAAGGTCTCTAAGGGTCCAAAGATCAAAAGCCATCCAGAGCCGCGCGATCGGGGCCAGCACTAAGCGTAGACTTAAACCCTTTATTATGGGCCGTCGGAAAACTGGACGCCAACTTTGATGGCTCACCACATCCAAAATATAGTAGTAAGGGGTGTGATCCTGCAAACTAAGATGCTTCATAGGTACTTAAACTTAAATGCTTATGCACTTTTACCACGAGCAATTACCCTGGGTGCCCGCCTAGCTCAAAGCACAAGGGTCTCTATAGTTGCAGGATCAGCGACACTATAGCGCGATGTCAGCGGGGTCCCTGTAGCATTGCCTGGGATTTTTGAAACCCTGATAACTTTGTACCTATTTAGATCGCACGAAAACAAAAAATCATCGAATATATGCGTTGCAGATAAAAAATTACTGTGGTATTTTCAACCCTGGGACACGTGATACCTTGTGGCCCTTAATTAAGGGTTAAGTACCTACGTACCTAGGTAAATCTCGAAGGCAAATGTATGTGTCCTATGTCGTCCTTGTTCGCATAGGGCACCCATACATTACACATGCAACCAGAATCGGGTTGCTGTTCGTGTACAACTGGACTCTGGAAACGTTATAAATTTCTGTCAACGACTGTACTATTTTATAGTTAAGTTCGACATCTGTTGCATCATTGCGTCTACGAACAGGAGTGATTAGAAGACGTTTTGCTAAAACGTTAAAACTAAATGATTAATATTTATCTTACACAGGTGTAAAAGTGTGTTTTTACATGAATTTGGCTGATTTTTATTGCGTCGCTATTGCAGTGCTACAAATGGGTCAAAAGAACGAGGGATCGAATATGTGCGTTCACGCACAAGCCGAAAGTTTATCGCGTTACGGCGCAAGCTTCTAAATAAAAATATGATATCTATTCATTTTCGCCCGAATTTTTCCTTCACTTATTCCTTTATTTTTTTCTTGACAAATCGTACTTAAACCTTGTATGAATTTTTTGTCACAGCTAACATAAACCAACAAGTCAATCTTGCAGCTGAAATAAGTCAGTCAGTGTACATACTGTTCCAGGCCTAAACGGAACCCTTTAGTTAGTAATCGCATTTCATTCAGGGTTGACTGTACCGTTTTTGTCCGCATATAGGGCTTTTTGTGAGGAAAAATTTCGAGATGTGGAAAAAATTGGGCTTGGCTCAAAATGTGGAAAATTTTTGTAATGCAAAAATGCGTTCTAGAAGGGTAAAATTCCAAAATTTTCCGGCGTTTCGTGCCGTATTGATTTATTTTTAATGTTTTTTATTTATGTTCCCCGCGCGCCGCGTCGACCGCAACACTTTTAGCGACAAATTAGTCTAAAACTTCACTGTAATTGAAAATCCTCATCTAAACGGATTTCGACAATTTATGTAATGCAAAAATGCGTTTTAGAGAGCCAACATTTTTAAATTTACCGGCGCTTCGCGCCAGATTGATTTAATTTTATATTTATTATTGATGTTATAGCTGCACCGCTCCGATCGCAGCACTTTTATCGACAGCTTATTCTATAACCTTACTGTGATTGAAAATTCTCATCTTCTGCACGGATTTTCGGACAATTTTAGTAACGCAAAAATGCGTTTTTTAGAAGTACAATTTTGAAAATTTTTCGGCGCTTCGCCGCCGGATCAATTTAATTAAATTATTTTCTATTGATGTTAGGCCATGCCGCATAGATTGCAGCAATTTTATTGCGAAAATGCTTTTTAGAAAGGTAAAATTTTGACATTTTCTGGCGCTTCGCGCCATTTCGATAAATTATTGACTTGTGAAGGGCATTCGTGTAGCAGGTTCGCATATGTATTAAGGTAGTCATATTGTAAAGGCGTATGTATGTAGTTTGTAGCACCCGATGAAGCGGAAGAAGGTCGCTGCCAACCAGATGTGAAACGTAGACCTCTTGTTTCAAAGCCCAACAAACAATTGTTTCGTGAAGTTTTGCAGTTTTTTCTAATGGGTTTTTCACACAAGGGCACAAAAAGGGTTGGGGGATTATTGCCTTTCCCTCAGATTTTGAAAAAGCGGGTACTGACAGGCGATTTACCTGAAACATAAGTTGCTGCAGGGAAAACGTGGATATTACAGTTAAAAAATAGCTTAATTAACCAAAAGTTTAGTCAATCTGTTCAGCTTACTGCAAAAGTATTAATTTTTCCATAGTCTTACATTTTTAACATCTTGCATCGTTTCAAATGGGTATTTTTCAAAATACATCTTAGAATTGAATTCATCTACCTTCTGACATCGCGAACAACATTTTAATATGCCTAAGTGGATATAAATATCAATAAATTACCAGATAAAAACGCATGTCATTGACCCATGTTTACTATGTGACCGTTTTGGAATCTCACGCCCTTCTGAAAAATCTGATTGGTAAAAATATCTAAATTTTCCGGCACTGCGTAATATTGATTAATTCTTGTTTTTCTATTGTCAGAGACTTCAGAAATTGGGTGAAGTGCAGAAATAAAGTTTAAAAAATGCACTTTCAGCAGGCAGAACACCTATATTCTCAATCCATACATGCGCAAGGACCTACAAAAATGCTGGTTTTTTAACAAACATTCCATTTTTGAACGTGTTTAGATGCTTCGAAAATACGATTTAATGTCTAGTTGGGGGAAAACTCTAAATATAAAATCGCTAGTGAAAAAGTGACAAAGGTTTTAGTACAAAGTTAGGCCCGTTAAAAATGAAACGCGTTAATTTGAGTAAAAATCGTGACTAAATTTTTTGTGGTTTTTTCAGCCAGTGATTTAAAGTTTTTGAAAATTTAAGTTGGCAACACTTATCGCATTGCAGCGCAGGTCTTGCAAAGAACTTCAATCCTCATGACACTGATAAATAATCGCACCTTCACCTGACATCTTCGCTGCCACTTTATGCAAATAGATGCTTTGAGCTTTTGAGTTGAGTCGATGTAATTTGATAAAACCATTGAACTATTGTTGTCTACCTATTACAAGATGTGCAAACCAGGCCAGTTTCGACACCAGGCTTTTTATTAGCAATGGCTTGTCTGCAGCCGTTGCCGGATAAACGGCCTCTGAAACGCCCACGACTGGGCCCTCCAGATTTCTACCCGCAAGAGATAAGACAAAGCGAGGTATGTCATCGATTTGACCATAATGTTAAGTAAGTATTTAAAGTATTAGACGGACTAACTCCTAGGTACCTACCTAAGGCAGTAATTTTGTCGCTAATTGCAAACAATATAGAGGACAAAACTATGTAATATTGTTTACAGTCTAGGCCACACTGCTGATTTTTTGCAGTCTGCTAGGTCGCTGGCTGTTGACTGTAAATGATTACATTGCTTGCTCATATATTTTTTGGAGTTCACCACAAACTGCCGGTAAGTTTACTCAATACACAAAGCATGGTCGTACTTGGGGGTACAGACTTGAAGGGTGGGGTCAGCTAGAGAGCCATTAACTAAGCATAACTTATGTCTAAAATTGATAAAATCCGCATAATTACCGTATACTAATGCATAATTGTCAAAAAGTATGTACATAAATGTCAAAGTTGTTATCAGCTTATCAGATGCATAGATGCACAAGGTCAGGGTCGGTAGAGGGAGGGGAGGGGATAAATTCCCCAAAATTCAAATCAGTAAATTAAGTGTTCACGTTTTTATTGCTATTCAAACGTAGAAAATGATCAAAGTAGCCTATAAAACGCTTTTTAGTGGTAATGCCGCATTTTTAAAAGCATTTCTATTTTGACTGCATTTTACCGCTTTTGAACTAAAAAAATGTAGAAATCGATCAATTTTGGGCTCTTTTTGAATGAAAAGCACGTAATGTAAAAATACGGAAAAATTTTGACATTACTGCTTTTGTCCTCGGAATTAATGCAGAAAACGTTCCGCCAGCCCAAATTGTCGGACAGTGCTTGTCTGGCTGACCCCTCAGTGGGGAATAAAGCCTCCGCTTGCACCCCATATTTTCTTTTATGATCCGATGTGACCGAAATTACATGAAAACTTTTTGACAGTACGTAATTTCTGAATCTTCCTTTTTATCAGAGAAGATAACGCAGGCAAGTAAATATAATAAATCTATAAGAGTTTGAAATTAGAACACTTTTTGTTGCCTAAAAAACTTTTTTAGCAAATTTTGGATTAACCGACGAGAATAGCAATTCCTAAATAATGCAACGTATTTATATATAGTGGGATCAATAAGACTCAGGCAAACGTAACGACATTAATCATCAAACAGCCGATAATATGTATATAGCTAAGATCACTTAACTAAGCCTAACCATGAGAATTATTAACACAAAGGCCATTTTACAACAGTTCTGCACGTAAACAGCTAATTTACCCTATTAGCACCTTAATAGGATTGTAAACTATATTTTGTTGAAGTGCTGAGCAGATTACATTATATTTGACACTTTTTAGGAGAACAAGGAATGTAGCTTTCAGAAATCAGTTAAATTGGCGTGGGTGGTCGCATACATACATGCGTATAGGGAGGATGAGCGTGAGAGGAAGGTATCAATGCCCTCCGCTGAAGGGACCAGAAATGAGGAATAGTCAAGCGATACAGGCCTAAAAGCGATTTTTGACATAAAATACCTCATCAACACATCCACTGTTGTAAAATCCTATATTTTATCCTTCCCTGACCATATATTCCCGATTTTACTCCTATGATCGGGTTTTTCGCAAAAAGTGTAGAGAATGCGAAAAAAAGGCAAGGTAAAAAATTTATATGAAAATCAAACCAATGCTTCACCTCGAACAAAGTTTGTGTTGATTTGCATTTAAATGCAAATTTTTCATTTAGATCATGTTCTACAGTTGAGCCATTGGATTTGTCAAGAGTACTTGAGTTATATATGTTTGTTAGCTAACTACTTCATCAAAATATCGCGACTCAAATATGATATTTAACGAAAGATCGCGACTCAAATATGATATTTTTTAAGCGCCATTCCATATTTAGGATGATTTAAATCCGGACAAATTACGTCAAGGTTATTCCTACCGGCCTCCTTTTAATAATGGCGAATATGAGTCGGGCAAGTTGGCTAAACTAGAAGAGAAACTTGAAGATTTTGCTGTCAAGGTAAACTATACCGTTTAACCGTGTTCACGTTTTTGTATTTATATATGTATGTGGCAATGCTAGGCAATAAAAATGATTTTTCTAGATTCCTGGTCGAGTAAAAAATATTCAGTGCTGTAAACAGCGTTAAATGAAAATTCGGTTTTGTGGACGAATTTTGGTTGCTCTTTGACATCGATGAGGTGTTGTATCATTTTCTAATTTAATGTGTGATGTACAAAAACTATTGATCTCTGGCATATACAGTTGATCGCCAATAAACTGTATATCATGAACCTCACTGTTTTTTGTATAAGGTCTCTTTGTACATATACAAAGATCGTCCTGAAAAGTCTTTGTATATTTTATGAATGTGAATTTATGGGTGCTATTGTATGGTACAGTAGCACTTTCTGTGTGGTAAAACACGGTTTTTCGTTGTTTGGTAGCGTATGTTAGCCGATTTCTGGATTTCTGATTTCAAAAAAACACAAAAATTTTTCCAAAACGGCGAAAAACTTGACATTTTTCCTTGCTATATGCAAATGTTGCCTTTATAAAGACATAGAACCGACAAGTAGTTATTTGGGTGCGAAAAGCTGAAAAGTTTTGGGAATTTCAGACGTTTTTGCAATTTTCGTCTTCCTGAAAATTTTTGTACATTCACAAAGACGGTCTCGAAAAGTCGTTGTGCATTGGGAAAAACCTTTACTGAATACGAAAAACTGTGCCTAGAAGGTAGCTCAAAGTTAACGAACCTGAAATCTGATTTATATTTTTATATCAATTGTAAGCTTCGATGGTACAAATTGATCACAGCAAATTAATTATTTTTTATGCTATTGACTCTGAGTACTTTTACTTGATCGCTTTCTTAACTTCGTAAGTGATGTAGAATTAATATTCACCCTTTTGGAAAGTGTTGTCGATGTTGTAACCAGACATGCACGTGGAGGGTTTGGGGGTCCTAAACCCCTAGAATCAAAAAATGGAAAGTTATGCGGGAAAAATTGAGGCGAATGAAGGCCAAAGACGGATAAAAATCGAAAATGTTTTCCAGAAGTGTTTCAGATTGACCAGAAACTGTGTAATAATACAGTTATAATGCTATTTTAGCGTTTATACCACTTTTTGAGGTCATTTTGGCCCAAAAAAGCTGAATTTCTGACCCCCTTTCCCAGACCGGCTGCCCCCCCAGATCGGCCATGCTGTGCATCTGTGGTTGTACCTCATGTCTTCAAGAATTTTATTTTTTATGTCAAATTTATAAAATTGCTTTTTTATCTTTCCCCAGTTATTTACATCGGAAGTAATGAAATAATATTTTTCCCAATTAAATTTTGAATTAATTTTTCTGCATTCAGAAGTAGGAGTAATTTTAGTACTAAAGTTAAGGAACGATATTATTGTATTATACGTGCTACTGTGAATAAATTAGGCGGGATTTATCTTTCATTTATAAATTTAAAATGCACTAGCTGTGCAGATATGTATACAGTCGAAATCGGTTATAAGATACACCCTTGGGACCAGGTTTAATTGCATCTTACAGCCGAGTGTGTCTTATAAGCAAGGTAATGCTTTACTTGAAAAAAGAACGTTATAAGTAAGGAGTTCAGTGAAAATTATCTCTTATCGAAGATTGTTTCAATTATTTTTGATTATATGCAATATATGTGTTAGCAGACTAAAATAAGCAAAAGTCGACATCAATACTGGATGCAGATAAACATTCACACATTGCTTTGCTTGTAACCTGTTTGCAGACAAAATGTACAGAATCTCACCTTTGTCCTCAGAAATTCATATATTAATTAGTTGAAGTTGTCTCGTCTTATAGTCAAGGTGCCCGCGTCTTATAGCCGTGCGTCTTTTAGACCTTGCTTTGTATGTACTAAGTATATGCGATGGGAGCAGGTCAGCTGCGTCTTATAGTCTTATAGCCGAGTGTCTAATAGGCGAGTTTCCAATGTATTTTCATGCATTATGAATGGCTGGGACCAGAGGTTTTTGCGTCTTATAAGCCGAAAAGTCTTATATCCAAGGTGTCTCATGGCCGAGTTCGACTGTATACGCATACAGGTATATCGAAAAATCCGTAGGTATACAATTGAGAACTATAAAAGCAGGATAACATTTGAGTATTTCTTTTTGTCTAGTAATAAAATACCGTCAACAAACACTACGAGCACGTAATTGTTTAAAAATAATATGGAAGCTTTTATAGTTCCAAAATTCCAAATCAAATTATCTAATCAGACAGAACAATTGATTATCTAAGCCCCGAACGTAAAACGATTTGAAACAAATTTAAATATCAATATTACTCTCTCCATTATTACAACTTCGCCAATTTAATCTTATTTTATTTTCATAGCAATGACTTAAAATGAGCGATCAATCATTTCACACATTTCGTTGCTTTGGACTCAGCATGATAAATCTAGCATTCTAAATTTTTTTGATTTTTTCCTTTTTTCTAATCGATAGCCAGTAAAGGGTCCCTAACTGTTATTTTTCTAAGTTTGTGGAACGTCGAAAGATTTTCAGCGGAACAGAAATTCAGTTTTAAAATGTGTTACTGTGCTGCTAGCATGAAGCACTCGTTCATATTTCTGACATAATCTCATACTTCTTAGTTGACAACTCATCGGTTCTATTTTTAGGTTGTTCAAAGCTATAATGCGATCATAGTGAAGAAAAATGAAGTCAACACATTACAAGACGCAGCTAAGAAAAAAGCCGCTGCGAGGAATGATCAGTTTTGGCATGTGAGTTTTTATGTCTCACTATGTTGGATTGCGTTCATAACTACATCCTCAAATTCTGTGTTTTCATGGCTTTTCTGCAATTTCTTTAAACAACGTCTGGATATTCTCATTTGAATAATCATTATTTTAACGTTTTTTTATATATTTTTGTTGGCGTTAATAGCTTGAACTGATTTCACTATTCTGTTTAAAAAGGTAATGCGAAGACTTTGTCGCCCAATTATTAAAAAGCGAAGCTATTAAAATTATGCCTCATATTGTATTATTGTCTGGCCCCATAAGTTATGAAATGCACGCTTCTTCCTGATTTTCAAATGTATAAAGTTTGGTAATATGATCAAAAAGAAAATTTAAAAAGTAATATTTAAAAATCGTTTTGAATGATAAGAAACTAAGCTCGAAAGTAAAATTAATAACCTTTCCGCTTAGAGGCCTCCCATTGCTTCCCTTTACTTTGGGATTTTTAACTATGTACTCAGTGTTTTTAATAATTTTTGCTGTGATGTAACTTTCACTTAGGTACTTCTATTCGAGTTCGTTGAGATAAGTTAAGTCAGTTTAGCCACTTTGGTAATTTTTGATTTTTTAAAATTTTTTAAACATACGCATGTACAAATCTACCCGTCTAAAGTTATCCCTATAATATAACTAAGCTAGTAACGATATTTTTGGAGTGCAAGTAAACAGTCTCAACTAATCAGTATGACTCTGTCTTTTTTAAACCTTCTTGAATTCAAGATTCATTTGAGATAGAATAATGATGTTTATACATATTTACGCAGTCTTTTTCACAAATCTAATATATATGTATATTACTGATTATTTTCAAATGCATGTTGTAAAGTGATCACAGAAGTCGTGGACATGATATTTGGCGTTGCAAATAATGGACAGGGCATTTAATGTCTTATTATGCAAAAACGTATAATTTAGGCACCCATGGGTTGCACTTTTGACACAACATAACCAAAAGTCCAACTTATTGTGGCAAAAACCACCTGTGACAACAGATTCACGATTGCACTTCTTTTCGTGCAGACATTCCAGCATTTCAGTACAAAGAAAAAATAATGATAAGTATAACTAAAATTTAATTTCTTAATAAGGTATTTATTCTGACCTCTGAACTCTTTTGCTTTCTCTTCTTGTCCGTACTAATTTTTTCGCTAAAAATTGTTTTGTGTGATGTTAGTTTCGTCCAGAATAGTGTATTTCTGAGCTTTCGACTGTTCATAATTTGTTGATTTTATCTTAATTGTATTTGTTTTAGTCTGATCATTTGCTAAGATATTTTATAACTTTAGTGTGCTGCCAGACCCAAAATGCAAGATGCTTGGTTTAGAGATTTGGCCGGAAACAAGGCTCTGTCAATATTGTCGAAAAAAGTAATGTGCTTATTGCGACTTTGCTGCAGAATTATTATTTTGTTAAATTTTGTGTCTAGTTTCCATTTTTCAACAAACGGGACGATATTTTCTTCACTCTTGTCGAATTCAATGTGCCAGTTGCTCGAGCAATTTGGTTTGTCAAAATGACCAATGCTTACGTGACTTTACAGCAAGAAAGTGGCAAAATGAAGCGGAAACAAATGATGGATCCTTGCTTAGGTGTGAAGGATTTATTTTCATAATTTTATAAAATATGCTACTTTGGTTTTAAATAGATCTTTCTTGGGTTTATAACGTTTATACATGACTTTTAGATACTTCAGATAGATTAAGTGGCAGGTTTTGGAGAAAGGTCAATAAATACGATATAAGATTCTTTATATGAAATTTTTTGTTCGATCCAGTGATACCTAACAAACTAACTTCACTTAAGTTTGCGCTTTTAAAAATTTTTTGCGTCAATAGATTCGTACTGTATTTTACATAAGATTAATTTCGATTTGTATTTAAGTCACTGTTTTTTTGTACGAGCCTCTTTGTACGTGTACGAAGATTTCCAGAAAAGTCTTTGTACGACCGAAAATTTTTTTGTACATATATGTAATATATAGACATACATACTACTAAATATACACGTTTTTACATACATACTATTAGTCTGTGATCTTCGAACCACACTTTGTCCAAAAAGTGCTACTCCGTCCTAAATTCTCTTGATAATATTAGTTCCGAGATTTTTTCAGTTTTTGATTAAATTTATAAAAATTGATTTGAAGATCTCCAGAAAAGTCTTTACACGACCGAAAAATTTTTTTACATATAATTTATATATGTATAGACATATTATTAAATATATCTATTTTTACATACACACTATCAGTCTGTGATCTTCGAATCACAAGATTTTTGAGTCTTAAATGCTTGCGCTTTGAACTTAATAGACGGCAATGGCAATATTTGGCTCGAATCGCCAAAATTTTTTGAAATTTTACTGAAAAATACTCAAAAAAGCATCAAAACTACTACCTATCACTTTGCCCCGAAAAGTCATTGTATATTGTACAAAGATGGTTTCGAAAATCTTTGTACGAGCCTCAAAATCTTTGTCCCGTTCAAAGAAAAAACAATGAGTGATGTAGAGCTGTACCGTGGCTTGGGCCTAGAAAAATACCATATAATGTGGTCGTATGATGTCTCGTCTAGCATTTGTTATGCTATATTTGCCTAGCACTTATGCGTGATATACATATATATCGTAGTTATAGTCATAAAAAATGATAACATAATGATAATGATAATCTTTAATAATAAATAAAAATAATTATATTACTATACATATCACCTTTATATAAATTAAGATCATATCAGTTAAAAATTATTACCTGTCTTATGGTGAATACTTGTGAGTTGTTTATGGTTGCACTGCAAGTTTCTTCGCTTAGTTTGTTAGTTTTCTAACTAACCAAGTGAATGCCCTTGAAATTAAAGAGGCTAATTTAAGAATCTCATAAGGTACATATTGTATTTTCAACTACGATTTTATGCAGCGGTATAAGGGGAATTGTTCTCGCATTTACTGCTGCAGCGAGCAGTCGTGTACGTAAGGGTTTCGGGGAAAGGGAATCCTACGGTAGATATGGTAAGGTCAAGGTCCGAAATGGGCAAAAGCCGAGGCTTTTTACGCGAAAATTGAAAATGATGATAACCTGCGATTAACGTACATAGTTATTGAGCTTTTTAAAACCCTTCATTTTAAAAATCATTTTAGCTCGACATGGTTCGATGGACCCCAAATCAGACTTTTTCCAGACCGTAAATGCTATGCAAATGCTACTGTGACTAAGAGTTATGCACAACTCGACACCATTAAACAATGATTGTTGTTTAGTGTAAATATTGTGAGCTTCATTGATTGAATTAGGTATCAATTCCTTTCGTTTTATCGTCTCATAAGGATTAAATGACTTAGTTCGTTGACATGTTTAATGAAATAAAAGCAAGACTAATGGAAATAAATCAGTTTCATTCAATCGTTTCCGCAATCAATTAATGCAACAATTTACATCTAATAACGATATCAAAATTTTCATTCCCCGGTGCTGGGGCCGGCGTCAGGCCTCGGTACAACTCTAGAGTGAAGTATAAATAAATCATCGTAAAAACTATTTTCATTCATGTAAGCTCGTTCAAAACAATATTTTCGACGTGTGTGTCAATGACAACCTTAAGCAGAATAGCGAACTCCTTCACTTTTTATCGAACCTGACTGTTATGTCCGGTTTCTATCGCATTAATGGAAGCAAGCTATTTTGAAGAAGTGACTGTCGAAGAAAGGCGATATGAAAATGATTTTTAAAATTGTTGGGTACGGTCTGTCGTTGAGTAAAATCCTAAAACTTCTCGCTTAGTGCACGATTATCTCCTTCTATGTTAAACTGATTTTAGATTGGACAAACAGCGTAACGTCATTCCTGAGACATTTATTCAGTAAGCTGATTGAATTTCATTCGTCCTTGTCGTCTCAATCGGCTCCAACGGCTGACGGGACAGCAACCCTGAAACAATGGCAGTATTGCGTCAAATTCGCCCGCTGTATGTTTGAAGTATGTATTTATTAAGTAATATCTGTATGAGCATTTTAAGAGAGATCGTAATTAAAACTTATAATAAATGCGTTTAAAATTTTGCTGTACGCTTGTTATACATTACTGTACTTTCTAAAATATTTCGCGGAAAGCTTATGATATTGACCAGACATGCACAGTATCGAAAAATCTGAGAGGGTGAGATTTTAAAATGTCTTTTTTGAGCTCAGAGGTGGTGGATACGCGTTAGAAACATTGTTTTTTAGGGGTTTCTAACGATTCTCTATCTTTCTAGAGCATAAGAAGAAAACACTTCGGAAAAAAGAACAAATTCGTACGCGTTGAACTGAATATGGTCAAACATTGAGGATATGGCGTTAAGCGTTGAAAATTTTACATTTTTGAGCAAATAAATAGCTAAAAACCCTAAAAAAGCATTTTTTTCTACGAATTTAGTAAGCTTGTGGAAAATTGCGAATGCTGGGAGGAGGTGAAATCTAGGGGGGATGGGTGAAAAATTTCTTGGGGCTTCAACTCCCCAAACCGCTCCCTCAAATCATGCATGACATTAATTTGTCTGTTACACTAGACGGCTACAGTTGATTTACTTCAATCGATTTGGTAAAAAAGGTTTTTGAGAATCGTAAATAAATATCGATTATGATCAGCTCAGTGGTTTTATTACATAATTTTATTGCTTGAGAATCAGATATGTGTAAATATAAGACTATTTTTCCTATGCTTAATTATTTTTTAGGAAGGCCTATTAGAAAAACAGGAATTTTTGACATGGATGCTGGAACTCTTTGCAGAGAAGTGCCGCAGCGCAGATGAAGCTCCGTTAAAGCTGTTTTTGCCTGTTGTCATGCAGGTACCTATAATGATTCAGCGGTTGCTGAACGAACAAATTAAAACATGCATCGTAATACATTGATTTTGAAATTTCGTGCTCGAAATTAGGCCATTTGTTATTCCGGATATGTATGGACAAATTATGTATAGGTGTACAGAAATAAGTTATTGAACAAAAAATCGATTTCTAATCTAATTATGACAACATAATCAGACTGGTGTCACTTAAAGAGCTTTTCGCTCTGCTTTAAATCGAGAAAGACGCTATGTAAGGTATTTTTTATGTGATACTAAGCCGAATATTTATGCATCTATCTTTACAAGTGTTGCAATCCAAAATGCATGAATCAGCTGTTAAATTGTGATTAGGTTTCTTTCTAAAGAAGTATGTATATAACGGGCTGACGAAGACTAGTGGTGTACACTGGGGGATTGAGGGAAACTAGCCCTCCCAAAATTTTGGAAGTACGAGTATTTTTTTACAAGGATTCATCAAAGGAAGGAATGGAAAATTCTCAGACTTTATCTAGAAGACCGCTCGAATAGATTTTAGTACACGCTTGACCAAATAAGCCTTAAATTTTCGTACGCTTCGCGCCTACTCATTTATATATAGCATATTTTTCAATATAATCCAAATAAATTTAATTTTTTAAGATTCGTTTAATGCTTAGAATTTGCCGTGAAAAGCTAAAAACACCATTATTTTTGCCTATGTACGACTAGTTGTTGAGATATTCGACTTCAGAATATCCGTCCCCCAAATTCAAAAGGCCAGCTACGCCCCTGACGAAGACGTGCAGAGTTTGAAGCATTCTTCGTTGCATTTTTCTGCTCCAAATTTTGGTTGGATGGGCAGTCGGCTATTTTTATGTGGGGTGGACGATCGATCTTCTGTTTTTGATAAAAACGGCAAGAACACATACAAAAGTCTAAAAAAGCTATCGCGCACAAGCTAGAGAGGAGTAAAAGATAATCATTTTTTTCTTATATTTTGACGATCGACTTTGGTAGCGATCCATCCCGATTACGTGCATATTGTTTGTAAATACTCACAGACAGTTCTTGTACGAATGTCGAGCCCTTATTCCGTCTTATGTTCATCGTGTGTTTTTACTAGTGCTGTGCCAATTTCGCTGTTTTTGCCGGGTTTAGGGCCGTAGCCTTGGCTCCGACGCTGATCGGGCCAAATCATCTTAACTTGGGTCAAATAACATCCCCATGCAGGCTCGTAACCAGGATTTTATTTCGAGGGGGACAACAAATTTGAAAGTTGAATATCTCGAGAATCATTAAATGTAGTCAAAATAGAGGCATTTCTGAGCATTTCTCAACGAGCTTTATTCAGTAAAAAAATTCAAAGAAAGATTAATTTTTTAGTTCATTTCATACTCATACATTAAATCTATCGCATAAACCATCTATGCAACTGATTTCTCATCATCCAGTCCATGAACATTTTCTTAACTTTTCGTCTGTGGTCTTTGTACGAGCACTCTGCAAAGAAAAACAACCACAAAATTGATTAAGTGGGCGCGTAGCGCTGGAAAAATTTGGCATGTTCTCCATGTCTAACTCAAGATTTGAGCGGGTTTAAAGGCGAAAACTATACAGTAACAAGAAATCCCTGAAAATTTTACGTTTATTAGCACTAAAGTACGCTGAAAACCTGTTTTGACTGTCTTTTAAATGTTTTTGAATTTTTTTATCTTCTAGGGGGATTCTTGTGAGAAAAATTTTTTCGTTCCGCCCACTTGTCTACGGATCTGTCTCTATGCATAAATGCTCTCGTTATGGATCATCAAATAGTTAAAATATCACCGCCCTCAGAATAACGTGATATTCAACTAAAAAGAATTCACAGGGTGATAAATTTTTAAAAATTCTCAGGGTGAATACTTCTATGCGAGTTGTTTATAGTTGCAACGTGATTTTTTCTCCATCATTTTTTCGATATAAATAATTCGTATAATTTTTTCTAATTAACGTTTACTTTCTCATGCACGGTACTGCTTCACGTAGTTTTAACCTTTACGTGTTAAAACATGTAACATCGTCTTATGTATATCATAACGTCGAATAGCAAATCTTAGTAAAACCCTAATCATAGACGATGGCTTAAATTTTGCTGTGAAAACTGGATTGCCTCTTGGAACTAAACCTTTCCTTCTTAAAGCATCTGGACGGAATCTTGCGATCAGAGCTGCTTTCGAGAAAATTAGCTTATTTGTGTTGCAAAAGGTTAGCGAATTACTACGCGGATGCGGAATGTTCTTCAGCAGCTGGACCACCCAGCCCTTCAAAGTAATGTGCATAAACATATAGAATTCTTATTTTCTGTAGGTTGTACTTTACTTCTCACATTATTATACTTGGTTGATATGCTGTTTTATTAAAGAAGACCTGCGGGTGCGAAGTTTGGGTATTTGAAGATTTCTAACATTTCTGGTACATTATAAAAAGTTAGTGTCTTAGAAGATTTATTGAAAATTTCGCTTCGATTTTTTGTTTTGCGGTCAGACATGCACAGCAAGGAATTCTGGGAGCAGGGTGGGTGTGAAATCCTAAAGTGCCTTTCTGGGCTCAAATACAGTGGATTTGCGTCAAAAAAACATGGTTGTTTGGCGTTTCTTACGATGCTCCATCTTTCTAGAACATAATAACAAACTTTCGAAAAAATATCAGAAAAATTCGCTTAAATTGAACAAATATTGTCAAAAAATGAGTATATCGCGAAGCGCCGAAAATTTGACACTTTTGGCAAACAGATAGAGAAAAACGCTTAAAACATCACCTTTTCTGCGAATTTTCCGGAATTTTTAGGAAAATCGCAAATGTCGGGGGGGTACGAAAAAGTTTCTGGGGCGAGGAGGTGGTGAAAAACTTTTTGGCGGGAGGGGGTGGTATAGAAAATTTTCTGGTAAGGTGGAAATTCCTAATCACCCCAAGATCATGTATGCCTGCGACTAGTTGTTCACATTTTATCAGCGAAATCTTCAACCATTTACTCTGAACATGATCATTCTCTCCTTTTGTATCTGCGATTGTAACTACTGCATCAGTTGTTAAGCATCTCAACGGACGTTCAACAGTAACATTGATTATTTTTTCGCTTTTCTCAGGAAATTCTTATTTATTTCTAATCTATATTCATTGTTAATTGAACTCGTGAGCATGATATGTGGCAGATAAAGTTCGTTTTTATCTATCAGCGGTCGCAGTCAGCCTTGGCATACGGAGTTCGTGAACTGTCAATTCCATAAGAGCATCGTTTTCAGTCTTAGTGCCATTGTGCAGTCCATATTGATTCAATGTCCACCATCTTTGGTAAGATTCGGAATAATTCGGAGAAAGAATAATGTGGAAGCTTTTGAACAGAATGAGACAGAGGAGGAAAATATTCACTTATTTCAATTTCGAAGGGGCTATCTACTTATATTTTGAATTGATTTAGATACAAGCGCAATCACAATCACACATGGGCGTGGGGATCTTCAGGACCTTCAGAATTCAAAAGACCTATGGTGATTCGAAAAACTCACAGAATTAAATTAATTTTTCCGTTTTTTCGCGCGTTTTTTAATTCCAATGAGTAGAACTCGATAAAACTTTTGAAGAATTTGGTTTTTTGCCCTAACATCCGTTTTTAGCACTTTTTTGACCTTTTAGGATTTTCGAATTCCTCAGAATTGCGCTGCCCATTTATGTACGTTCTATTCACTCTACGAAAAAGCCTTTTTTGCAGTGAGTATCTTTGACATCAGCCTTGGGCAATACTCCAATTTTGCTCGTTCATTGGACTGACAGAGCTAAAAGTTCGACTGGGAGAAGGAACCATTTGGACGGGATATATTTTGTACAGTAGAACCTGAAAATCGCACTTTTGGACCCAGACAAGGACTTTTCTAGCTGGACAACCTTTTTTCGCTCCGAACAGCCACTTTTGGGTCAAGACGACTATTTTCTAATCTGAAAAACACTTTTCGGAGCTAGGCAAGGAGTTTTTAGACTTGGACAACCACTTTTAAGCTGGACAATCGCCAACAATTTAGAATCTCGACAATCCAACTTATTATTGGAAGATTCAAGGGGTAGAGTCATTTACAATTGTTTGCGTATGTTTGGCAAACACTGCAGATATGCACGCTTAATGTTTAAATTGAATTTACTTATTACGAATTATAAATCTATTTACGTCGTTTTCATTTAAGTTGACTCGATTTACGAATTGCGCACTCGTATCGTGGACAACATATTACAATATTTTAGTGAACTTTTCCAGAATTTTTGCACACAAGCTGATTAATTAGCTTTGCTACAATAAAATAAGTTAATCAGATGATCAATAATCGTGGTAAGTAAACTTTCCGCTTGACAAAACCGAATCATATTTCTTTGACATATATGTACATAAATAATTAGTACTTGATTTTTCACTTTTATGTTAAATTAAACTAAATCATCTCCCCTAAAGTACAATCAATGCAAATTATTTTATCGTTATGACTGTTGCTTTTGCTTGTTCATCGTTGTCGACAGCACATCAAGACCATAATCGTATGTTTAGGTCTGGAGCAGTGCGAAAGTAAATTCAGGAAATTCTGAATCTAGCAAGGCGTTCTTATGTGGATCGCCTTTGGATATACTGCCATGCTTTCCATCGGAGCTACCAATGCCCGAGGGTGGAGCATATGAGCAAGTATGATCAGCACAACAAGTCCTGTCATAGCTAACGGTTAATGTGTGCATTGCGGTCATACGTTTACAGCATGGGATTTTTGAGGAGGGGTCAGGCCCCAAAAATTTTAAAAAAGTGCCTTTTTTGGGCTAGAAAACGATGGGCACATGCTAAAAACACATGTTTTGACGTTTCGGACAATACTCGTTCTTTCTAGAACAGGAAAACAGAAAAAAATCTCGAAAAATCGAGTGAATTGAACGAAATATAGTCAAAAATGTGTCTATGGCGCGAAGCGCCGAAAATTTGAGAATTTTGAGCCAAAAATTAGCTAAAAACGCTTAAAAACTTATTTTTGCACAATTTTTACGCAATTTTGACAATTCTGGGGGGGGGGGTCGCAGCCGTTTTACGGGGGGGGGGGGTCAGTACTCGTAGCTTTTAAGGGGGAGTCAAACTTACAAGAACACATGCGTTTTCACAGAACTACTTATTCTGCTATTGCGATAATCATCTTGCATACATAATTATCCTTCGTTAGCTTGAACTGCCACTGTGCATCACTTTATATTTATCTAGAATGCATCGTATATTGTTCTGTTTTTTATAGCTTTTTTCAACATTCAGTGTGCTATAGTCTATTTCACAGGCCTTGTGCCGAACGGACAACTTTTTAGTCAATGTTAATTGCCTAAAAAATGATTCAAACGCGATGAATTCGATATATGTTGTATATACTCGACGAACAAGGAATATAGACATTTTTTGTACAAAATTACCTGTAAGCCATTTCCTAGCCACCTTTCTAAGTGCTAAACTATGCACAAGGTTTCTTAAAATAGATTATGGGTTCTACACACACTTTCGTTAACTCAAAAAATGTACAGTTTTATGAGTTATTGGATATTTTTCCTTTTTCCTAGATTGTTGAGCAATTAAAGCTTTACGAACAGGACGTGAGATTAAGAAGCATTGCGGTTGATAGCTATTGGTCATTTGATAATCGAGAGCAGTCAGGCTTCAGTAAGTAATATTGTAGTGAAAAGGTTATCTGATATGTAGTACGTATGTCGCCAGCTGATCTTCTTTTTGCATAATTCCTAGTTTGCATGTGCATACATACATATGCAAGTGGAACTTCCGTGCAATTTGCACGAAAGTTGGATCGTATGTATATTTTTCGATTGGATTTTATCTTGTATTTCTTGACATAAGGTAGATTTTCTCTCCATATTAAGTGCAGAATACATTTTTTCGGTCTTTACGCTCACTTGGAGATGGAATCCGAGCAAAATACGCGCCAAGTGTTTCGATAATTTCGTAGTAAAAAAGACCGTACATAGCTAAAAATATTTACATTATGCAAGATAGTATGCGGCACTGAACTTACCCTAAAGAGCTAAACTTTACATGTTACGAGTGTATGATTATGGAATCGATGACACAGAGTTTCGCCTGACTTAGAAAACATTTAACTTGATCTTAATATCTTTTAACCCTCTGACGCGTATTGCATTTTGTTTCTAATTAGAGCTACGTATTTTAAATTATTGAGTTTCTTGACAGGTACCACAGTGTCTCATTTGCTTGGCGTACTCGAAGCGTTGGATCGTTATTGCTACGACAGAAGCAGCGAGTCGAATAATATAGACTCTTTATATTCAAGAATTTTTCCAGCTGATGGCAAAGATTTAGAGGAAGTATGCTTTTAGTTTTAGTGATGAGAAAAACCCTGTCTCAAGTCAAAAACGGTCTGTTTTGTAAATACTTGCGTTTTTTTGTAAAACGTCCCTTCGTACGCAATGTACGTACATGTATGTCAGAATTTTGGGGATAGTTCATTTTTATGCAAAATCATTGCAACACGGAAAAAAGAAGATTACTTTAAAAACAGTCGTTTTTGAGCATTTTTAGGATAGTTCATTTTTTTGAAAAATCATTTAACAACAGAAAAATGACTATTTTATTTTAAAAACGTCGTTTTTGAGCATTTCTATTGATCAATAAAAATTTGTAGAAACGAAATTTCGATGAATGGCACGTAGCTGGTCCTCTGAGTTTTGGTGATGAAAATTTCTGAATAAGATTATTTGAGATCTATGAAGATATGAGCAAAAATAATGGTATTTTAAGCGCTTGTTGATGAGCTCTATACACAATGAAGAAGGGAAAATTGAAAAAATTAAAGAATCTTGTACTTTACTCTATTCATATAGGTACAAAAAATGTTGCTCAAGATAATCAAACAAATTGATTTCTCAATATTCCATCCAAGCTAGCCGAAAAATTTTTTAACTCATTCCATACTCAATTCGGCTGCATTGTTAAAAAGAGCAATAAAGAAAATAAATTAGTCTGCGTCATGTGCTAGAAAATTTTGGGCTTATTAGCTCAAAAGTGTGTTAAAATTCGTTCTGAAGGTCTTTTAAATGCGCTTCAAGAATATTCAATGTTTTTCCTCTAAAAATCCTTGCAAAAAACATTCATACTAAGAGAATTAGAGGGGACGACAATGTCCCCAGTCTATCATATTGAATTATTGCATCTTCGTTAATAACTGAAATATTTTGGTTGATTCAAGCCTTTAAACTCAATGCTGGAGTTTAGTGAAGAGTAATAACAGTGATTTCCATAACGGCGCGAACCGCTCGGAGATCTTGACTTTCGTGCTCCTAAATTCAATTTTGGGAAATTTTAAAAGCGTGCACTGAACAGACAATTACAATCTAGGCGCTTAATTCTTGAAAATTTTTCTGCTCTTCGAAAAATCTTTGTAAGTATTGTATTTGTTCAACCGGAAAAATGCCGAACACATAAAATCGTGTTTGTTATAACAGTCAAAATCAAAATAGGTACACTACATACGCGAACTGGAATCGCGTACATATTTTTGCTTGTCGGTAAATTGGTGATTTATGCGTGAAATGTGACTGTCAACCGTCAATACTCAGGAAGTATCATTTTGTCTGAGTCTTGGCTTCGCTCGTCCTATGAAATTGCGCCACGAATCGGCTAAAACTTCGTGGCATACATATGTACATAAGCTTTGTGGATTTGATTCTAAAGAGGATTTTGAGTTTTAAGCAATCATTTAATTTTTCAGTAGGCCGTTAGCAATACTAGAAAATATGTGTTAATTTAACTTGCCATGATTTAATTTAATTTAATACTCGATTTAATGATTTAATATTCAATTTATTAAAATTTAAGTTAATTTTATACTTAATTTGACTTAATTTATAACTTTATCCTAACTTTTTCGTTGACGTGAAAACAATTTTTGTGCGATTACATTTCGTAGAGTTGCGCTGTAGTTTGCTTACCTTTCAGTGCGGCGAAAATATTATTGCAAAGTTCTTGTGCCATTGGGCCGTTAGCACCTATAGAACGGGATTTTATCGCGCACTTGTGGTAGTTCGATTATTTGAAAAACGCAAGTCAGACTTGCTGCAGGTAAAATTTTCCTGCTTTCTTCATAGTCCTTCAGTCATCAATCTTATTGTTAAGCCAACTCCTTCAATTTCATGATGCGTTTTCAATATCTGCTGCGTTGTATTGTATTACAAATATGGGCTTTGTATCTGTAATCTTGTGATCGTTTTCCATTAATTGAGCCTTTAGGAGAAATTTTCCAACTATCCTTGCAGCTCTTCATTTAAAGAGTGTACTCTGCCCTGTAGCGTAGGTGCGCAAGGTAAAACTATCAGGTAGGGGTGGAAATCAAAAACTTGGAGATAATTAAGCGCTTTTATAAAAACCATTCTAAAGTAAAGAAATATGGTATCGCTTGTAAAACCATCGTTCTCAAGCATTTTTGGCAAATGCATAGCCTTTCTGTACTAAAAATAGCTATTTAGCCATATTTGAAGTCGGCAAAATAGCTACACATCCTTTTGAAACACAGAAAAAAACAACTATGTAGCATTGCTTAACTCACAAGGTATGTTTATGAGCCCAAAAATGCAATATAGCTACTTTTCAAGCCCAGAAAAGGCTATATTCGAATAGCATACACGTTACAACTCGAAATTTTGGTTGGGGATTCCCGGCCACTTAGGCGGGAAGGGGTTTAAGGACCTCCAATTTTCGGCCAAAAAATGGCCAAAATACGTAAAAACAGCCAAAAATGTCAATTTTTTTCCAAAAATCGTATGGGGGGTTCAAAAATTTCCTGGCTGTTTAGAGGATGAGGGGGACGACTAACTTTGGGTGGGGATTCCCCATTCCCCTGTTACACATGCTTTATAGTATATACTATATTTTTCCGGCTTCAATGGGTGTTTAATTATTAGTTTCTTACAGCTCAGGGGGAGTAATACCCCTTCACCCCCATGCCCATGCATGATCTGTAGTGGATGTGAATATTTAAAAGAAGTCGGCGTTATATGTGGTACATATATAAGAATTTGATTTTGGCAAGAAGACTAGGTACCTATATGTCCTACATAATTTATCTGAAAATCCTGACAGCTAAGTAATCACCTGCTGATTTCGTCCTTCGTACTTGTCCCCTCCTTCGTCATTATAAGTCAGGATTTGTCTGTGAAGTTTTCCTCATAGCACAGACTTAGTCGGCCATGCATCTATTAGATCGGAGAGGAAATAAAGCGTATTTGATTTTAATTAATGTAGTATTTTTATTTTATATCCGTAAATTAGCTGTTTTTTTAAATATTTTGCTCTAAAATTATACAGTATATGACTTTGACCATGTGTTTTACCCGCAAACTGACTTTGTAGAGGGAACATCCCACAATTTTAAGATTTTAGGCCGTAATATCAAATGCTAGTCTACATATTAATTCTTTTTAGAATTCTGACCATTGCGTTGAATCACAGCGGTTTTCCCACTACTTCCAAAATATATTGCTCGACTATTTAGATAACGAGGCACCGACATATGGTAATTTTTATTCTGAACTCTCTTGAAATTATTTATGAATTACATTCAATTAATTTTCGATGAAAAGTGGTCAGTAAATTTAAATTTCGTGCGATTTACATATTTGTATGTTTTTATTGTTTTGCATTGCCAGTCTAATGCTGATTTTTTGATAACGCATCTTGACATTTGAAAAATAAGTATTGTGTTTAAGCCAGGTCATCGAATTTTCTGTAAATTCACAAGAGAAAGTGTAAGCCTGATTTATGATTATAAAAAACGAATATGAAGATCATGCGTATAATGAAAAATTACTTCGTTGTTATGCTGTTTACATTTTACACGTTTCTTCAGAATTATCTTACTGCAAGCATTAGTCGAAATATTCATGATCAAACATAAGCACGCTCAGGCTTTTTAGGGGACAATGACACCCTGGGACCTACGGGGTTGGTCATGACCATAGATGCAGAGTACGGTCGATCTGGCGGGGTGGTAAATTGAGCTTTTTTGGGGCTAAAATGACCTCAATAACTGGTATAAATATTGAAATAGCGTTAAAACTGCCTTATTCCACAGTTTCTGATCAATTTAAAGCATTTTCGAAGAAAATTTTCAATTTTCATCCATTTTCGGTCTTCATTTTGCCTCATTTTCCCCAGGAAAGTTTTAAACACTCGCGGGGTTGGTCCAATTTCCTCTGCAGGGCGCGAATTTGCGGGGTTCAGCCGTCAGGGTCAAGCCACTTGACCCAGAATTGATCCTGTGCCTATGTATGTTAATGATCAGCTAGCTGCTGTGCGTCTCATATTTACGTTCATGCGAAATGCATTGCGAAATTTTCGATTTCTTTGAATCTTTGCATATTTACATGCGAATTGCTGTAAACACCGTTTGTATATGTATGTATACACTTTCTCGTTTTTAATTTTATCATTCAAGAGTCATTGTGTTTAGATGAAAATCAGACACCCACCGGTAGCCCCTCGAATTTGACCAACTTTACGAATTTAGTGCTCTTATTCAACGAGCTCATAAGATTCGACGTATTTTCCCACGATTCTTACCTCAGAACGTTGATATCGCGCGGTGACTTGGCAAATAACTGCTATCAGTTGTATTTACAGCAGCAGCAAATTAGAAAAAGCGCCACGCGCACTTATTCCACCACATCCTTGACCGGTCAGGTTTTTCAGAATCCCTTACTGTCGTGTGACAGTAGGAAGAAATGCGACTCCGTTACTGGGGTATTATCAGCTAGTCTTCCTTTCAGTCCTGTATACGATGTATAGATTTAATATGAGAGACGATTCTTCAGTCTAAATGCGACCGTTCCTTTCCCGAATTTTCAAATCTTTTTATTCGTGTTTTTTCTTTAGTCAGTCGAAATTGTTTCAAAATCTTTTGCATTAATGTCTTCGATTTTTATCGGAAATCGAATTAAGTCCTCGATTCTTCCTCATTAGCTTCTGTTTCTAGCAAAATTCTGAGGATTTTTAATTTTTTCAGTCATAAATTTGACTTGTCCTTACCGCATCAAAAGCTTCGGGTTGTTAACTTCTCTTAGCAGCCTGGCTATTATGTATTTTAATAATATTTGACGAATTACATATCAATTTAATTATATACCTTCTCTAATTACATAATTTATATAAATTGATTTATAATTATTTAATTAGCATTTAAAATAATTCATACTCATATCAGTTAATTAATTAATCTTATGAACATAATTTTTTGCAATGTACATATGTGTTTGTACGTATGTGTATGGGGATCGCAAACTTTGAATTTGGATATCTCGAGAACCATCAGGAGATAGGCGAAAATAAGTGCATTTTTGAACGTTTGTCGACGAGCTCTATACAATGGCGAGAAAAATTTTCAGAAAAAATTAAATTTTTTCACTTCATTTCAGAAAGATAAGCAATGCAGGAATGATAATCTGGTGCAAGCATCAGAAATTTTGGACGTTTGTATGCTCTTAGACTCAATTTCGCACCTTCTTCATTGTAACAAATGCAGTTAATTTGATCTCGCGAAAAATTTTATCACAACAAGGATTTAAATATTTAGTAAATAGTAATTTAGATTGAATTAATGGCGCGAAGCGCCGAATATTCTGGCATTTTTACGATGGGGAATATCAAAAACCTATTTAGCTCCATAGCTAAAAATTCTGAAAAAAAATTCAGGGGGAAATTCCCCATTTAACCCCCCGGATACGATTTTGTGTGTACTGTATACAGTGTTCACCTTGGAAGTTTCATTTAATTTTCTGGATTAACAGACGCACTGCCATTAATGATCACCGGTATATCCATTCTGCATCTTAAGTTCTTTAAGGAGGTTGATTTTGGTGAAGTCAAGGATGGGGAAGAAGTAAAGCTCGATATTGAAAAAATTTTGGCAACGATCGATCGACCGTGTGGTTCAGATTTGCAGTCAAGTGGTAATATATTTTTTTATTTTTGCTGCTCGCAAGGCCATCAAAAAAGTATGCTTTTTGATTGAAGAGCGAATCAGGACTGGAATAATAATTAAAAATATTAAAAATATAATTTAAATGAAATTTAAAATGAAAATATTATTGCTTAATCAGACATATAATGGCTCTAAATTTTGGGAGGGCTAAAAAATATTATAATAAAAGCAATTTTTGACTAAAAATGGTCAAAAACCACTTAAAATGGCCCAGAAACGGAAGTTTATATTAAAAAATGATTGGGGGTATTAAAATGTCCGTCTTTGGGGGATGGGGAGGACATCTACCTTTGAGCGGGAGATACCCGTCATCCCCCTTGTTACATGTATTTATGATTTTATCCTCA
This sequence comes from Mermis nigrescens, assembly GCA_036768485.1. Taxonomy (NCBI): domain Eukaryota; kingdom Metazoa; phylum Nematoda; class Enoplea; order Mermithida; family Mermithidae; genus Mermis; species Mermis nigrescens. The sequence goes on along the minus strand of JAVLUZ010000157.1, from coordinate 13,321,374 downwards.
TAAGTGATTTTTTAGCTAGAAGAAAAAAATCAATACTTATAAACCACTTGTACATCTACATACCTATGTTTTTCGCTATTTTTTACGATTTCAGTCAAACCAGTTGATTGCTCTTTGTAATGTAAGTTTCTATTTATTATCCAGTCTTTTACCGAATCGTACTGCGCATCATGGTTTTCTTTGTATTCGGCAAAGATTTTTCCCGATGTACAAAGACTTTTAGAGACTGTCTTTGTATGTAGATGTGCAATGATTTTAGGGAAGACAAAAATTGTAAGAAGGTCTGAAATACTCTAAAATTTTCGGCGCTTCGTGCCGAAATGAGTAATTGTCTGTCCTATATATCTTTATAATGGCAGCATTTGCAAGAATTTGTTTCGAGATAATTTTCAATAATTTTCGACGTCAGAAACCCAGAAACTAGCTAAAATACACTTCCAAGATACATAGAATAACCCTGTTTTACCACGCTAAATCGCTACTGTTCTATATTATAGTACCTAAAAATTTGCATACCTATACAAAATGTACAAAGACTTTTGGGTACTATCTTTGTGCATGTTCACAGGAAATTCATACAAAAAACACTGCTTAGCATTACATAGGTAGTTCTGAAGTGAAATAGGGATATCGTTAGTCACGGTTGCACACCAGTTAGCACGGTTATTAAATATTTACGCGTCAAATAATTCTGGTTTTTTAAAATTTATATCCTTATGCAGGCCGTTTTGAGAAGATGCCAATGTCAGTGGAAAGTAGCTACCCTGGCTCGGTGGACCCGCAGCTTTCAGTGGGCACCTATGATCCGCCTCCTTCCAATCAAAGCGTCTGCACCCCTCATTCGGTTCCCGGCGTTCTGGGTGCGGCTGGAAAAAATTTCGGCGGATCCGGACATCATCAGTCAAGTGGCGTTCATAGTGCAGCTAGTGGCTCTGGCTCAAAAATGGCTCACAGGCGCAACAGATCAACGCCCGCTTCGTCGATTTCACGCCATTTCTACTACGTGTTGAACTTTGTACTGCCGCAAGTGAGTTTAGTTCATAAATTTCTTTCATTTTGCTTGCCTGTTTTGTTTTGTTGTCTTTTCTCGACAATCTGTGAATCTCGATTCGACATTTACACGTATTTGAATGTAGCTTATTTTATCTTTTATGATGCACTTGCATCATATGCAAGGCACGAGGCTTATTTATTTACGTGCTTGCATTGCAATGTCATTTCCGTCTTATGGAAATCGATCACTATTTCGGTACATTTTTTGCGTTAGGATTTCAATGGTAAAAAGATTCTTTTTTTGAAGCATTTTGAACCTTTGATCACTGATTTCTTGCATGTCTGCGCCTCACGTACGTACCACTGTTTGTACTCGTACATATAACGATTGAAAATTTGGGGATATGGAAATCGGCCATTTTTCGAGGTAAATGATTTCCTATTGGATAAAAACGCCAAAAGACAAACAAGGCATATTTGATTCATAAATTGTGCTACTTTTTAGGGAAATCGAATAATCGAAGATGTTTGAGGAAACCTGATTTGCACAACTTTTCTCAACACTTTTGTAATGCTTTCACGATCTGATTAGATTCCATAACTCCTTTTTTATTCGCTTATTACATTCAACTTGTTGAATTACATTTCGACGTCCTAAGTTATAATACTCGCCTTGTGAACTTCAGCAAAATTAAAGGCTGTCGAGGATTAGTAGTCATCTTTATGTTTTGTATTTTACAGGACGAGGATTACAAACATGAGTGCAATCAACGGCAACTGTTGTTGTATGGATGTGGACAGATACGTGACTCCCAAAAGTCGATAATCAAAAAGGTATCTTTTATTATAAAATTGTAAGTTTTCAAAGCAAGATAGAAATATATTCCTCTGGATAAACTTCGAACGGAATTTTCAGTACCAAAGAAAATTTCCAGAACCAAAACTTTAAATTTTAAAGTGTAGATACTCGATACTTTTGTAATTTTCAAACGCCCGCTTTGCAGCTGATAAAGATCCTTATATTTCTTTATATTTATCGAGTTGATTTGATTTTTTATTCATTTTCTACTTATATGCGTCCATTTATTTTCACGTACATCATTTCCAGCTTACGAAAGAGATGAACAAGCTTTGGCACAAAAAGAATAGTGTTGAATGTACAAGCTCCGGAATATTAAAATTAAAAAGGAAAACCGGTTTGGACACTTTAAAGGCTCTAACGTTGCGATATAAGTGAGCTTCTAGCCAAATGTCTAACTGCTTGAAAGTTTGCATGGAGGTAGTTTGCCACTGGGTGATGGTAAAAGGCATATTTTTTTCTAAAAGTACATAAAAATTTTTCTGAAAAACACAAGTTTTCGCCCGAAAACCCGGAGGGGGGGTTCGGAAATCTTAAATTCGGGGATTGGGGAAACTGGCAGACTTTGAGTAGCATTGGATAAATTTTCCGATCCTCCCTCTTATGTACAGTTCGACCGAGTGTTAATAAACACTCGGATAGTTAAAGTTAGAGTTAGATTAGAAAATAACATATTAGAAATTAGACATAAGAAACTATGAATAAATTATAATTAAATAAATTAAAATTATAAACTGCTTAATAATCACCAGGTTAAAGGATAATAATCGCAGTTCCATAAGATCGTCGGTATATATGTATGTAAATATTGTAAAGATCCCGGTTAGTAAATGCCTTACAAGAAGACGTGGCAAACTTATAGTATCGGGGACCGGTCGCACAGTTGGTTTTGGGGGCGGAGCTTCCTTATAGAAGGAAGGCCATGATTGGTCAGACAAATAAATGGTCTTCTATCTATTGTTAGAGTGAAAAGTCAAAGAGCTAAAGAGTTAATTTGTGACTAGTAACAATGGGTTCGCATTGTAGGTACATTACAGTAAGATACGCGGTACAAAAACCATATTAATAGGGTTATAGTATGTAAATGCTTGCTTCGAAAGTACCTACTGAATAACGCTTAAATCGTCCTTACAAATTACATTAAGCTCAAATAAATTCATTCTGATACTAAGTCGACCGATAGCGCAACACAAATTAGATTTTTCCCGTAGCTATGTACATTACATATTGTTATTTACCCATATTTATTTACCCGTATTAACTAGCTATTGTTTTACCGGACGTAAATTATTAATGCCCTGCGTTTGTTTACTTTGCCTGTGAGAGAATACGCAGTAGACCACTTATTATGTCTGACCAATCGTGGCTTCCCTTCTGTAATGAAGCTCCGCCCCAAAACCGGACTGTGCGGCCGGTCCCCGATATTATAAGTTTGCCGAAGACGTTACCTTACAGAGGCAGCAGCCAAATTCTTGTGGTTGGAGTAAAACTGGCAAAAATAAAAAGAATGCCAAAAATTTAATTCTGGAGGTCTCTTTGTTTTGGGGGGTCTACAGCATCCCACGCCCATGTGTGGACTTGACCAAACGATATTGTAATTGATTTTTTTGTAAAGTCAACCCGTCTCTTAAGATATACGACACGCTTTGTGCACAGTAAAGGTCGAAATCACTAATATTCAGAGGGATACAGTAATGTCCTGTCAAATTATGTGGTAGGTACCTATTTTTGTAATAAAAAACATAAAAGGAAAGAAATACACTCCTTTGATTAGAGCTTTGGTTTATTATGACCAATACGTTGTGACCGATTCGTGTGCGGACGCTTGCCTGGAACAAATTCGTGATTTCATTTCGCACCAATCGAGTTACTTGCCCAATGTTGACAATTTAGACTTTATGTTGTCCCTGTACGAATCATCTTACAACTTGAGCGGAATGCTAGAATTCATTGAAGCGGTGAGATACCGGAGTCTTTAGGGCGCACTTGTCGCCGATATTGACATATCAAACTTGATTTTTTTACATTCCATCGAACTGTTGATTAGAACTATAGTTTATCTCAAACTGGCGAATAATTGCGAAATTTTAATCGGGATAGCGTTTGCAGTCGCAGTTTTATCTTTTCTTTTTTGTGCTAATTTTTAGTTTATGACTGCTTCGCTTATATTTTTGTTCCATTTTAAACCTGAAAATACTTCTGAATCATAATCTGTTGAATAATCATAACCGTATCATAGATGCATAAGGTCAGGGTTGGCAGGGGAGGGGGTAAATCCCAGAAATTCGAAAGATATTATTTTGTCTTACGATTTTTTGCTATTCAAACTGTGAAAATGGTCAAAATAGCCTATGAAACGCTTTTTCGTGATAATACCGCATTTTAAAAGCATTTTTAGTCCACTTTGACTGCATTGTATCGCTTTTAAGATTAACAAATATAAAAATTAATCAATTTCGGGCGCTTTTTAAGTGAAAAGCGCATAAAAATATTATTCACATTTTGACAATATTACTGCTTTTGTCCTCAAAAATGATGCAAAAAAGGTTCTGTCAGCTCAAAATCGCTGGACAGTACCTGTCTGGCCGGTCGACCTCTTACGGAGGTTATATTCTCACCCATATGAGCATGCATGGACCCTTTGTTGACCCGGCTCGTATCCAAGGGGAGCGTCTTATTCGCGAAATGAAAAAAGAGCAACAAATTAAAAATTTTCCAAATGCGTTCAAAAGACTGCTAAAGCAGCTTTTCAGCGTACTTGCTAGCTATTAAGCGGAAAACTTTCCGTCGTTTATCGTTTATGTACAGTTTCGACTTCATAAATCGTTCAAATATGAGTTTGGCATGGTAAACATGTAAAAATTTTTCGATGCTTCGCGCTGAATCATTCATTTTCTGTGTCAATATTCTCAGCAAAGCACAAAAGTTGAGTAAAAGGACAAAAGTTGAGAAATTGTTCATGAGAAATCAGTTGTGTAGATAGTATGAACGATAGCTTTTTTACATATGAATATGAGTATCGATTAAATAAAGCAATTTTCAAAATTTTTTCACCATTGTTTAGAGCTCGCCGAGTTACGCTCCAAAAAGCCCTTATGTATTTTTGCCTTTCTTCTAATCATACATGTAATTGCTCAAAATTTCGGATGGGAAGTCCCCGGCAGACGTGTTCTTGGGGGTTTGACCCCCCAGAATGGCAAGTGACCCCCGCAAAATGGATGCGAACCCTCATAATTGTCGATTTTCTTGTGAAAGTTGGTATTAGTTGTAAAAAGTGTGCTTTTTTAGGCGTTTTTAGCTCGTTTTTGACTCAAAAATCTCAAAGTTTTCGGCGCTTCGCGCCATACGCACATTTTTTCACTATATTTTGTACGATTAAATCAAATTTTTTCGAGATTTATTTTACGTTTTTATGCTATAGAAAGAGCGAGCATTGTCTGCAACGTCAACAAACAGTGTTTCTGACGTGTACCCATCGTTTTTAAGCCAAAAAAGGGCACTTTTAAAAAAATTTGGGACTGACCCCCCAGAATTCCCATGCTTTACATGTATGGTCCCTGGTCATTTTTTAGGGAAAGGGGGTAATATGACCTCCAATTTTTTGGCCAAAAACGGCTGAAAAACGCCTAAAAACGGCCGAAAAATTCGTTTAATGGGGAAGGGGATAAAAATTTTCTTGCTCCTAGGGGATTGGGGGAAACCGACTTGGGAGGATCCCCATCCTCCTCTTACATTTTTACTTCTAATAATTCTTTCTCGATATATGTGCCTTCAGAATTTTCGACAATTAAATCCTGGATATGGGTGTGGTCTTATGCAGAATATCACCCTTTTACGTTTCACAGTCATTTAGATATGTTTTCAATACGAAGAAAGTCGAAAACGGTTAGAGGGTTTAAGCAGAATGACAATTTAAAAAAATCGTAACTTTAATTACTTCAAATCCTTTTACATTTTATCTTCTACGTCTTCTGTTTCTATCTAAAAAGGCGACGTCACTTCCATGCCTCAGGCGCACCCTGACCCTCGTTTAAAGTTTATTCATATGTATCTGCTAACGCGTTTGCTGTACATATATCCTAAAATTTGAATCTCAGAGATGTGTGCGCATGTTTAGATTTTGGCATTGTTACCTAAAGTTGAGCAGTGCCTCGTGTCTGTTCGAAATTGTTCGTTGATTTCGGCATCGAACTTCGTACTCACTTTGGCATTATGCTGCATTGGTTACTTGAGCAAATACTTGACATATTCTCTTCATTCCACCGAAGAATTGACGAGCATTTGGAAGCTGTAAGCATACATTCTGAATGTAGACATCCCCAGCAACCTCGTATGTAACACATAACTATGTTCATCAGTTTAGAAGAATCTTAACGTTGAACTCCTTATTCTCCTGAAGCTTTGCTTAGGATTGCTGGGTCAATATTATGTTTAATACATGCACATAGAACGCAGTCATATGCTTTAATAACGCCATGTTGAACCAACGATTATGCCCACCTATGCTGTTATATTGACCTAGCAAACCTGAGCAAGAGCTAATGGTAGTCGAAGGATCTAATTTCCTAGCGATAACTAAAGAAGCAACGATTGAAATATATATTTGATCAAACAGAATATCATCTTTAATCGGTCACTTTTGAGAGGGGTCTGAGCATTGAATTCCCGAATAGTCTGACGTAATATTAATAGACACTCTTTTGTCGGATCACCACAATTCACTGACCTTGTTAAGCATATTTTACACAAAATTTACAGTTGAAAAATCTTGTTCATGTACGTAGGTACCTCTAGAACTTTTGTTTTACGCAAGATGAAGTGCTTTTCGTGAGGAATCAACCAATCGATCTCACAGTTAGATAACTGTATAAAGCATAATTGATGTCTGGCTTAATATAATTAGTTGTTGGAGCGCTTTTCTGCCGAAAATTATCGATTTTTAAATAGCGATTACTCTAAAGGAAATTAAAGAATGTAACCGGTCATTAAGCTCAAGTTTATCTTCCACAAAACTTCCCTATGTTCCTTTCAAAAGTTCCGGGTCTTTTGACAGGCCTGAATAAAATATTTTTATTTTGTAATTTGGTGAGTTGGAATTATTTTCAAAATTAGAATCAATCAACGCATTTGAATTTAATTTAAAACGCGTAGACAATTTTAATATAGAGGTAAAGAACTGTCCGCTGATGTTGATGAAATAAAACAAGTCGACAGGTGTGGGGGAACCGAATTTGATATGTTATCAATTTACTCGGAATTTTTAGAAAGTTTGCCTAAAAAACGATTTAAATCAGTGAAATGCCTATATTATCGTCGTAAAATGCCTTTCTGCATGGCGTAAATTGCATAAACTTTTTTGTTAACGCATGATCGGTACCATTTGCGCTGCTTGTAAAATTTTTTTATGGATTTTAAATCAATTTAAACATTTCATTTTAACGAATTTATATATGAAATGCATCATAGGTTACTAGCGCTGGTGCAGCATAGAGATCCATTGCTGAGTAATGCTTCGGCCGAGCGTTGTATCTTTTCGTTTTTGGACGAAATTTACAACTGTAGCATCGATATACGCAAGGAATGTTGTAAACTTTACGCACCGCTGAAATTCAAAGCTGAAGCAGCTCGCTGCCCTGAAGTTACGATGCCTCCTATGGGTCGTCTTAATTGGGATAGGAACTTCGCTATTGGAATATTCGAAGATACAAGGTAATTCGAAATAGCGCTCACTACTTTAGTTGCCTGCTTTACTTTTGAATAGTAAAACCCAAGTCTCTCAGACATATGCCTTTTTCATGGCACGTTGGTGTTATTGAGTAGAGGTTTTTTATCATTTATATTAACTAATCATGAACACAACAGACATGCACTTGATGGCTCGGGGGTTTAGACAAGACATGCAAGTGAGGGACTCGAGCGGGGGCTTGGATCTAGACTACACATGCACGTGGAAAGTTTGGTTGGTTAGACTCCTAGAATAGGAAATGGAAAATTTCCTGGCAAAATCAGGCAAAATGAAGGCCAAAAATGCATGAAAACTGCGAATAATGTTGTTTTAACGCTATTTTAGCTTTTATACCAGCTTTTAGGTCATTTTGTTCTAAAAACTCACTTACTGACACCTCCCCCACTTTAGATTGAAATAGGTTTAGACCCCCAGAAAGCCGAATGCAGAATTTTCTCGGAAAATGTAAAATTTAGGTCAAAAACTGGATAAATACGTACAGCCTTCGTGCGAAAGTGCTTGCAATCGACCAGAAATTGTTAATTATAGTAGTTTTTGCATTACTGCGGCGATAATACAATTTTGAGAACCATTTGACAAAAATGGCAGTCTTGTCGATTCCAAAGTAGCTAAACACCAGTTCGATCTTAATGTGCATCCACGTAAGGTCCAAACCCCAGAAGGAAGAAAGCTTAATTTTCTTCTGGGAAATTAGGACAAATTACTGCCGAAGAAAGATAAGTCGAAACTTTTTCGCAGAAATTTTTGAAGTGGACTAGAAACCGTCGCTTTTTGTCGTTTTTGTACGCGTTATTATCAATTTTTGAGGCATTGACGGTATTATTATTATTAATAAATTTTTTCTTTTTTTCAAAGCTTTAGTATTGGCTTATATGAAGTTTGTGAAAGAGTCGCCTTTTCGTGAAATTGTTTTATTATTTTTTAAAAAATAATTTCATCGAATTGTTTTCTTACTGTCTAAAAAAGGAAGGAGATTGATGGAGATCTTTTGAATAAGCTGGCCGAGGATCCGAGTGCCCGTTACAGTTTCGTTGCAAACGCAGTGTTATCGCTTGCTGCTAATTGTCGAAACAGCGAAAGGATTTTCATTTTGAATACATTTTTAGTTTATTCAGATACTGCTACATACATGTAACGGCTCGAAATTTGGGGGTTCCAGCCACACCTGGGCGTGAGGGAGGGGAGTTGGGGGTATGCGCCCCCCGAGAAACCAAAATATCCCCCCAGAAATCAAACCCCCTAGAATTCAATTTTTAAAATTTTTTTCGGAATTTTCGCAATTTTTTTGATGCCAATGGATAGTGCTTGATGAGAAACGTTGAAAAATGGTGTTTTTCGTCATGCCACCATTTTTAGGCAATTTTTTGACCTTTGAAAAATATTGCACTCCCCTCCCCCAGAATTTTCTTGCTGCCCACGCATGGTCCCAACCATTTTCAGGGGGAGGGGGTAAATGACCTCCAATTTTTGGCCAAAAACTGCCAAAAAACGCCTAAAAATGTCCAAAAAATTAGATTTTTTCCTCAAAATCGGGGGGGGGAGTCAAAAATTTTCTGGCTTTGGGGGAAGAGGGACGTCCGACTTTGGGTGGGGATCCTCCCTTCTTACATGTATGGACTGCTAGTTAAGATGCTCTGCTAACATACCTTGTAAAGCTCATGTGTGATTCCTCGAAGACAATTGGCAACAAATTTCAGTAAATAGACTTCTTACTTGCGTGGATAGAGACTGGCCTTTACAGTGCTACCGGCACCTCAAACGCTTGACTAATTGGTCCTCTGTTGTTGGATTATAAATTTTCGCATACATATAGGCCCGTGTCCAGGATTCGGCCATGGGGGGTGGATTATACATGAATTGGTCTATATCTCGGGAAATTGGTCGAGATTGCTCCCGAAAACCGCATCCTGCGACGTTTGCCGACATCCTCTGTCCATTAATATCATAAAATTCAAAGTTTTTGAAAAAAATTTCTCCTCACCCAAAGGGTATAAAAAGTGTCGTTTCTCAGTCCGCTTGAATTAAAATTATGGAAGTTATTCCACATAGGGCGCGAAGCGCCGAAAAAATGAAGATTCTACGTCAAAGTCATGCATTTTTTCATCTTTTCGTACATTTTCGTGCCTTTCAAATTTTTTCGGCCAAGAGTGGGGGCGTCCGCTCCCGCCCCGTAGATACGACCCTGCATACATATACACTTACATAAATATGTATGACCGATCCATTTTTTTAGAAATCATGCATTATGCAAATGAATTTTGAATGTGCTTGCTGCATTTCTTTCCTTTTTTCTAATTTGTCTAATTATCTCTTAAAAATCAACGCTTTCTAAATTTAAGGAGCTATTCCACATACCTACTTATTCAAAACCATACCTGGGCAATAGATTTTGGTTCTGAAGGTACCGGAGTCCTTTTGTTGAGGTTGGTTGGTTGGTTGGTTGGTTGGTTGGTCGGCTGGTTAGTTGGCTGGTTGGTTGGTTGGTTGGTTGGTCAGTTAGTTGGTTGGTTGGTTGGCTAGTTGGTTGGTTGTTTGGCCGACGGGTTGGCTAGTTGGTCGGTTGTTTGGCCGATTGGTTAGTTGTTTGGTTGGCTAATTGGTTGGTTGGTTGGCCGGTTAGTTGGTTGGTTAGTTGGCTAGTTGGTTGGTTGAGCGGTTGGCTAGTTGGTTGGTTGGTTGGTTGGTTGGTTGGTTGTTTGTTTGGCCACTTGGTTAGTTGTTTGGTTGGGTAGGTGGTTGGTTGGTTGTTTGGTTGGCTAGTTGGCTGGTCATGTGGTTGGCTACTTGGTTAGTTGGTTGGCCGGTTGATTGGTTGTTTGGTTAGCTAGTTAGCTGGTTGCTTGGCCGGTAAGTTGGTTGGTTGGTTGGCTAGTTGGTTGGTTGTATCATTTTCTCACTTTTTTTGTTTTTGGGTCAAAAATTCTACTCCCAATCAAAAACTGTTTTTTTTCTGGCGCCACTCAGGTTCTGAAGGTACCGAAGTGCCTTCTGGCGCCACCCGGTGGCGCAAGTGGCGCGGCATTGCACACGTGTGTTCAAAACTGTCTTAGAAAATCTGTGCATTTCTCTAAAAATCTTGTCTTTTGCTCAGTTTTGCATAATCAATTGTCATTTTTTATTTTCATTCTTATTTCTTCATCTTTATGTTGCTCCACTTTCCGTGTCTTTGAAAATATGAGAGAGAATTAGAAATTAATTTCTTTAGCTTTTTAACTTGCAACTATGAGTGTGACTTATTTGGCAAAATTTTGGATAGGATTTTGGAAATTGCTCGATTGTGCGCCGATGTTACCACCGCTTGTCCCACTATAGCAGCAGATTGGGTGTCTATATTGAAGGTACTGACCGCTTCATTCAAAATCTCCGGCCCCAAGCAGCCATTTGAATACGGTTCGCCAGAATTTCTCAGGATGATAGATGTAAGCCTTCATAACGTTACTAAAATGCGGATGAGGTGAATAAAAGGTGTTCAACTTTTAAAAAGGGCGATTGACGCCCAGGCTCGTATTTAAGGGGGCAGGAGGGGGGGGGCGCCCCTCGGAAATGAAAAATAATTTTTTTTAACCCACAAGGGTCCCCCAGAGGGAAAGATGAAAAATTTTCGAAGTAGGTCTAAAACACCACTAAAACAGTTTTTTAGCGTACTTTTGAGCTTGTAAACTCAAAATTTTTCGGCGCTTCGCGGCGGGTTTATTGTTTATCCATAGTTTTTGTCTTCTAGTCCGCCCAAAATCGCTCAAGATTGAGTTAGACATGTAGAACATGTCAAATTTTTTCGGCGCTCCGCGCCGAATTATTCATTTTCTTTATGTTCTTTTTCTTTGTAAATCACAAAGATTAAATACAAGGGTAGAAGCTAGCAAATTATTTGTCGATTGAATAATGACAAATCAGTTGTGTAATTTATTTAAACGATATATTTGTATAATATGAGTATTAAATATATGAAAATTTTTAAAATTTTTTCTTGGGATTTTTCTGTACTATTGCATAGAGCTCGTCAAGATACGCTCAAAATGTCTTTATTTTTGCCCATCTCCCAATGGTTTCTCGGGGTATCTGACCTTGAAATTTTAGCCCCCTCTCCCTGAATAAAATCATGGATACTTGCCTGCTGACGCCTATTTAAATATCCTTCAATTTTTTGAATTTCATAAATGTTTTGGTTGAAATCATCGTCTTTTCGACGCTTCTCTTTAACAAAATTTTTTTCTATGCTTATGAATGCAATTTCAGAATGTAATCTTCGCATCATTTCAAATGAATGCTAAAATTACTGTTTTTAGTGTGAAGAAGTTAGGAGTTAAAAGCGAGGAACTGATTTTATTTTTACATAGCTTGTACCTATGTACATAACTATATGGAAGTTTCGAATGAAAAGATCAAGTCACGTTGAGATTTATTAAAAAATTATAATAAAATTGTACTCTTAAAACTAATGCAAAATATGTTTCATACGTTTATACATATATGTGCATATATAGAGGCCCATGGGCAAGAGGGGCAAGGGCGCAGTTGCCCCCAAAACGGTAAAAAATTTTTCTCTTAAGGAAAATCGCCTAAGCAGGTTGTTTGCGTATTTTTAAGCTAGTAAACGCGAAATTTTGCAGCGCTTCGCGCCGCATGAATTGTTGCTGCATATTTCTCTGTTTTAAAGCGCTCAAAATCGAGTTTGATTTGAAGAACATGTCGAATTTCTTCCGGTGCTTAATGTTGAATCACTATTTTCCAACTGTCTTTCTTTGCAGAGCACAAAAATGGAGTACAAAGACGAAAAACATTTAGTACTTGTTTATGGACTGGATGACGAGAAATCAATTGCGTAGATACATAGTTTAGCGATAGATTTTTGTTCATGATTGTAAAATAAAGTAAACAATACGGAAAATTTTCCGGAAATTTTTTTCACCATTGTGCAGAGCTCATGCCTTTATTTTTGACTACCCCAAATGGTTCTCGAGTCATTTGACTTTCAAAATCTTATGTCTCCACGAAATAAAAACCTGGCTACGAGCCTCTGCACATACAAATACAATAAAGGGCATTCAGCTACGAGCCTCCGCACAACACATAGAATATAGAGTATTCGGAGAAAAGCACATGTCTTTATTTTCAATGTACCCTATAACATTTCGAATTTTTTAAGATGAAATTGGTTTATAGGTACTATTAGTCTTACTTTTTTACCACTTAAATCGATTGTTTATCTCGTAGACTGTTTTTCGAACTTTATTGCGATCTCAGGTTTGCATAGGCTTCTTACAAATATCTAAAAATACTCTTCCTAGTCATTCAGAGAGTTTATGGAATTTATGTTTCAAAATTTAACTTTCAACTTAGCTTTCAAATGCCACTTTTTCAGATGTCATGCAAAGTTAATTATCATGCTGGTTGAGTTTATGGATGGATGAATCGTTTAGTTGGCTTTGTAGTGCATATTAGATTCGAAAGTGAACCATCAGTTTTTTTGTAAGCGCATAACATGCTGAAAGTTAAGTCACTAAGGCGTTTTTGCTCGCGTTATACTTATTTGTTGTGAAACATTTTTAGCGTTGTGATTCTGCAATTCATTATCCTTTGGGCGTCTTGCTGTCAACTTTGCTGGCTAGAAATTGTTTAAAAACCGAGACCTTCATCATTTTCGTGGCAATGCATGTTTTTATGCCGCTGTACAGAAAAATGGTTCCTAATTCACCGTCGAATAATCAGTTAGATTTATCATTTAAGTATTTTATATTATGTACGCTCATTCAGAAAGCCCTTTCAATTTAATTCTTATTGATTAGTTGGCGCGGTCCTAAAACTAAAAACTTACAGTACCCGATGACTCACAGCGATTTTCAACAGGAGAGATTGTTGGTTTAATTTTTAAATGCGATATGTGTAATTTTTGATGAATAATTAACAGGCAGTGTAATTTTTCCGAATTGGAAAAGCTTGATTTGTAGAATTTGCTGCATTTTTATGTTGACCCCTTCAAGATTCACTCTTGTAGTTAGGCGTATTATGCTATAATCTGTTACTACGTCGATTCAAGACTATACATGAGCGTAAATTCTGTTCTCAATGAATTTGCTAGGCGAATTTTATGAGTTGTACGGTGGTCTCAGGAAATGATCACAAGATTACAAGATTAAATGATTACAGGTTAAATGAAACTTGTTAAATTTTAACCATAAAAAACTAAATCAAATTGTATGAATAAGCCTAAAACCTAGAATATATGGGGAGTAATAGCGGATGCGATATAGATTCACAGAGACGGCATTATAACTAATCTCGAAACCTCATTAACTGCGAAAATTCCAATGTAAATTTTGATCCATTCCTTGATTTAATTGATTTATAGGTCAAGTGCAAGTCTTTTTATTTATAAATTAGTTTTTATTGATGTATCGTCAACCCAATTTTTTAGTTAAAATGGAAAAAGATGTCGAAGGCGCTGTACGTCTGGTACTGTATTGGTGCACTCTGATATTCCTACGCGCCGAAACTTCAGGTAAATAAGAATTACTCATTACGAATAATTAATCAGGTAATAATACTCAAATTCCATGAATTGTTATAGACAATTTAGTAATCTTGTATTTATTTCTTTGTAGGATTTCGGATAGCTTTCTTTCTTTCATAGAATTTTTCATCTTAGATGTGCTTATTAATGAGTGATTGAATATTCTCAAGGAAATCATCGGGCTTTGTGAGAACAGGTAAAAGCTGAAGACAGATTCGCCGCTCACTCCTATCGATTATGAAAACTTATCTGAAAATAATTACACTGTGCGATATGAACTCGCACAAGTAATAAAGATGTATAAAAGTACTATCCATCTGAGCGATAGCCTATACCAGCTCATTCGTGGAATAAGCCATCACAATACTTGGATGGGCTGATCGAACAGAATCACTGTTGTCCACCTATTTTCAACCAAGTTACCATAGTGGAGCTCATCACTTAGACTGGCTGATTAACTACTGACAAGGTATTCTTTCCACACAGGCGTAATAGATCAAACATTTGTTGTCTTGATCAAAATTTTAAAAGTACCCAGCAAGTCTTTATCGAAAACAACTTTGTTATCATTCGGTAAAAAAGTGAATATTCTATTTGCTGAAATTCTGTGCTGGGCTTGGTCGAATCTTGTTATTGGAGAATCATAAAGTGGTCGATTTTAATACTGTTAACTTGATTGTCTATTAGGCGTGACTGCATAATTTGAGTCACAACGTAGGTGAAAATGAGGGTTACATGCATACACACGAGTATTATACACATCACACATGGGAATGGAGATGTGAGAAATATTACTCCTGTTTAAGATTTCAAAAATTAGTTTCTCTCAGCTGATATTCGGAAAACTCATGGTGTCACTGGAAGATTATTGTGCTCAATAAGGAAAACTCAATTCAGCTATTGAAATTTTCTATTAGCTTTGCCAGTTTAATGCAAGAATATTTACTCGTTTGTAAAGTTGTTATTCAACTTCACAAACAAGTTGTTGTATTATTGTTATTATTATTTAAAAAAGTTGTTATTAAAGTTGTTATTCATCTTTACAAACAACTTTATTTATTTACCTCTTATTTATTTATTTATTTATTTATTTATTTATTTATTTCATATTGATGACTTTCTGTCATTATTCATGGTCTGCATTATAAATTGACAAAAACTGGCATGTTTTTCAATAAAATGCGACTTGTAATCGAAGTTTTATCCGCTTTTTACGCTAAAATTCACATTTTAAAAGACTGGAGAAATGTAATTTACCTTAAGTGGTAAAAACGCGTGCTATCACGACTGTTTAGTGTACAACTGTATCAGGTTTTCTTTAACTGATAAGCCCTCTCATAAAAAATGGCTTTTTGTGTCGCGATGTTTTTTCTTTAATAGAATGCAAGAAAGTAATGAATTTTACCCAAAGTTGTATTTAAAATTAATGGTTGACAAATTTGCTTTTTTATTTGGCAAATACTCGGGCGATTAAAATGGGCTGAGAGAATTTTCAAGATGTTATAGGATTTTCATTTAATCGAAAACTTTTTCACTAAATTTAGTGCATTTGAATTAGGCTAACATTCTGCGTATATATTTCTCTATAAGCTTTACTAAGTTGGGCTATTTTTGTGACATCTACGATTAGCAAGTAGTACGTTTGAAAGCGGAATCACATATCTTTTCCTGATCCTGTTACTGAATTCGAGGCTGACCATTTTGTTGGGCATTCTAAAAAAATTACATATGTATGAGTACACAGATTGCATTCAGTGATCGGACCGAGGCCTCGGCAAGCCTCGGCGTTTTTTGGAGCCTCGGCCACGGCGCCGAGGGCGAAGCTGAAAAGTGCCGAGGCGCCGAGGGTTAAAATCAAATTTGAATAAGTTTAATATATCCGTTGAATATTAACTATTTAGAATGCATCTGCATTACACAGGCTATTTTTTACCTATAGACTTTTCTTATGGTTTTTGTCGCGTACCCAGTTACACCAAGTTACATACAGCAAAGTGTCAATGTATTATTCATGTGATGAATAAGTTTTAATTCTCGTGCTCGCTACATGGATCGGAACACACATTTCCATAGGGGAGGGGGTGAGGGAGGGTTATTACCCACCTCTCAGGGTACAAGACTCATGTCACTGTCAGACGATTTTTGGTGAAAACCTTTTGAATATTTTTGAACTAAATTTTTACTATGGCAAAAGTGCAGCTAACTATTAGAATTTCACGAAGTGATACAGTATTTTTGAATGTAAGCAGAGTAAATAGACAAACTATCACTATGAAACATGCATGTAACAGCTCAAAATTTTCGGGAGGGCTCCTCGGCATACATGTAACGGCTAGAAATTTCGGGTAGGGCTCCTGGCCATTTTTAGAAGGAGGGGGATTAGCGACTCTAATTCTATGTCAAAAATGGCAAAAGCACCTAAACATAGCCAACAAAGCGCAAATTTTCGCCAAAAATGGGGAGGGTGGAGTCAAAATTTTCTGATGTTGGAGGTAAGGGTGTTTGGGAGGACGTCCAACCCTTTGTGGGTGAGGAATTCCCCAAAGCCCCTCTGTAACACGTATGGTTTTCGGCCATTTTTATGGGAGAGTGGGTAAATGATCACGAATTTTCGGCCGAAAATCGCAAAAATACACCTAAAAATGGTCAATAAATGCAGGTTTTGCCAAAAATCAATTTCGGCTCGTGCATTTTTCGGAGCCATTTTTATACAATGTTAGAATACTTTCTTGGACAAAGTGATATTAATTATATCGTTTTCAGTATTTTTTAGGAAATTTCAAAAAATTTTCGGCGCTTCGCGCAAAATATCGCTAATATAATGTATTTAGATTGAAGCAGGAGCATAAAACACTCAAAAATCAATTTTTGTATAATCTAGGCATCTTTATGCAGATTTAAATATCTTTTATATCTATTTATACTGTTTTTAAAAATTTTATGCAAAATAAGTACTATTTAATAACTTTGCACTTTTTTGTTGTTCAAAGATAAAATTGACTAATTTATCCTGATGTTGCATTGAATTTCTAAGCACAGTAGTGCTTATTACAAGATCTTATTGGCATATTACAATATCTGTAATATTTCTGATTTTGCAGTACAAGTTGTTTTAGCTTTCTCAGTCGAGTTTCATGTGTAAATTTCATCAAAAGCTCATGAACTAATATTATCAACTAAATTCAGGCCGAATTATCACATTTAGGGCCACGATTTTTGTATTTGGCAAAGATTTTTCATAATGTACAGAGACTTTTCAGGACCGTCTTTGTACATGCACAAAGATTTTGGAGAGAAAAAACTGTAAAAGGTGTAAAATTCCCGAAAATTTTCGACGCATCAGTAATTGTCTGTCCCATATATCTTTAAAATAGTAGAATTTGCATTTAGAATGGAAAAATGTCAAATATTCAGAAACCCGGAAATTAGCTAAGATACACTACCAAAAGTCGAAAAACCCTGTTTTACCACACTAAATCGCTCCTGTACCATACTATAATAGTACACAAAAATTTGCATGTACAAAATGTTCAAAGACTTTTCGATACCATCTTTGTACATGTAAAGAGGTATCTTGCACAAAAAAACACTGTTTAGGACTGCATACCGGTTGCAGGTCACACACTGGCAGTATGTAAAAATGTGTATCTCTAAAAATATATATTAATATAAAATATCTACAAAAAGTTGTTCGCTCATACAAAGACATTACTTAATTTACTGGTCCCCCATGTTGGGATTTCCCTTCCCTCAACTCTGGACCTTGGGAAAGTATGATCGGAAAGTACAGTGCAGTTTCCGTCATATTACCTACCACACCAGAATTGGATGACTGAAAAAGCGTGTTTGAACATGCATTACTGCAAGAGCGAGCACAACAATGGCTACAGTTCTGTCTTTACTTGGCTTATTTCGTTTGTTCGTTTATTTCTTCGACACTGTTTTCTTATTTATAGTAATAAAAGTCTTTAAGTGCTTGTTCAGCCATACTTTTTATCAACTTTTCCAAGTCTTCATCAACGGCAACTTGTTAAATTAAGTATGCTTTCATGCTGCTGACTTTATTCAATAAATCCTTCGCACATTTAATCTACTATTATTGAAAATAAAAATGAATTGTTTGACATTCGATAAAGTGCTTAATATTACGATTATTCTCTAGCTCATGTGCATACGAAATATTCTAAGAGTACTATTTATGGGTATAGGTATACAAGCTAGACCCTCGGCATTACCCTCGGCCTCGGCCGAGGCAAAGATTTCAAGTCGCCTCGGCCGAGGCCGAGGCCGAGGGTCCAAAAGTACCCTCGGTCCGATCACTGATTGCATTCAAGTGAATTTTAATATTTGTGTACAACACAATGCTAATTCCAGCCGTTAGCTTCTTATTTAGATATCGTATTGAGGTTTTGCGATGAAAGATTTATGCCATATCGACATATGTATGGTTTTAAGTAATGAAACATTAATTTTTTCTTCTTCCCTTTTTACTCGTAAACTGAGGATAATAATAAGTTTTCTTATAACTTAAGACTACTACATATTAGGGATGTGCCGGTTAACCGGAACCGGAACCGGCTGGAACCGACCATTTTTTGGAACCGGAACCGGAACCGAGAACCGATTTTTTGATATTCTAATGAACCGAAACCGGAAGCCGGAACCGATTTTTTGATTTTCTAAGAACCGGAAGCGGAACCGGAACCGATCTTTTATGGAGTCGGTTATCGGTTTTTTAAAATTAGAGTTAAAAATCGAACTTCATAAAATTTAGTGAAGACATGAAGCAGCAATTCAACCTATTATTACCCAAAAGTTTACAGACTAAAACTTAGTATTGTTCCGGGTAAATTATATTTTAAAAATAACAGTCGTTCTGCTTTTCCGCCATGTAGCCTGTTTCTGAGAGGGTCGTAAATGATTCCAGTGCAAATGAACAGCTGTTCCGATGGAACGCTTGTAGCTGGCGCTGCAAGCAGGGGCGAATCTAAGGGGGCGGGGGGCCGCCCCCCATTTGCCAATAATATTTGGCGAGATAAAGAATGGATATACAATTTGCAATTATTTTTTGGCCCTCAATTTCTCAAATTTTTTCGGCGCTACGCGCCGGATGATATACCTATTAATGACATTTATTTACTTTCTTGGCCACCTGGAAGCCATTTTCTGTTCATGTAGGTTTCAAAACAATTTTAGCAGCAGAAACAGCTATTTTTGCATAGTTTTCTTCTATTTTCAATTAAAAATTTCGATGTTTCGCATCAAATGCTATAAATACAGTAGATCAAGCTGTAAATTATGCTTCTTGACGTCTATCCGTCTTAATCTCACAAAATTTCCGGCGCTTCGCGCCACGGTTTTTTTGTCTTCGGCAAAGATTTTTCCCGATGTGCAAAGACTTTTCGGGACCGTCTTTGTACATGTACGAAGATTTTTGGAGAGACAAAAATTACTAAAAAGGTCTAAAATTCGCAGAAATTTACGGCGCTTCGCGTCGAAATGACTGATTGTGTGCTCTATTTATCTTTATATTGGCAGAAACTGCATTTCGAAAGGAAAAATGTCAAATTTATAGGCGCTTCGTGCCGTTTTAAGACGATTCTTAGTGATTTTTGCCCTTAGAGACCCATAAATTAGCTGAAATACACTACCAAAAGTCGAACAACTCTGTTTTTACCACACTAAAATCGCTACTGTATCATATTATAGTACCCAAAAATTTGTGTGTACACAATGTACAAAGACTTTTGGGGATCATCTTTGTACATGTCAAACGGACCTTGTACAAAAAAACTGCTTCGCGCCAGAATTCTGATAAAGTCAAAGAATTTTAGTGATTTTTAGCACAAAATTGTCGAAAATTTTAAAATTTTAAGAAAAACTATTGCGTCAAAAGTGATTTAATGTAAAAGTATACATTGTAAAACGCCGAAAAAAACGCTGTTTCGCGCGTTAAGGGCAAATTTTTGGACCTATTTTCGACTGTTTTTGGAAAAGTTGGGATACTGCCCCCTTAGGAAAATCCTAGATCCGCCACTGGCTGCAAGATACTGCTTAGCTATAAACGCGAGAATCGGCAAATTCTTCGACTTCTCTTTCCACCATTGCAGCAGATCTTCGTCATGAATTAAGCATTTCGATTTCGTATAAGCCTCCAATTAAGAAACACATAGATAATATTCAGTGATTTATAAGTAAATTGTCAACTAGACGTAAAACTTATTTGAACGTGCAGTTGCCAGATAGAAACGACTTCCTGAATAATTTATCTTTCGATTACATCTTCACATGTTCCGGTGAAGTCAAGCTATCAAGAGCGTACATACTTTAACACAGGAACCGAGAACCGGAACCGGAACCGACGGTTCTCTAGTTGAAGAACCGGAACCGGAACCGGAACCGACGGTTCCAACTTAAGCGAACCGGAACCGGAACCGAAATTCTTGTTTTCCAAGAACCGGAACCGGAACCGATTTTTTTGAAAAACCTGGAACCGGAACATCCCTACTACATATATGTATTGAGTATGTAACACCCTACGACTTACTTTAGCATCTGTGTCGCTTTTGCATGCTATTTCAAATTTTTCCAGGAGACTCGGCATATGGCCAAGCTATACAGTTCGCAAGATCTCGGGGCGAGAACTATTTGACATGCGGAGCGCTAAGATTAGTGGAAGCTTCGACAGTTTTAACGCTTTTTATCACCTTATTTATGTTCGGTATGGTCTGTCTGTACTACTCTGTTAGTTCAGTCTATTTTAATGTAGAACTAAATTCGTTAGAAGTTTTAAAATTGGTCCCTCTCATCAATTCGATTTTCCATTGTTGGAAAAAAATAAAAAATCTTACCTTCTTTATTTACGGCTAACGTATACTTTACATATTCAGAGATGTGCCATGTTAGAATCTCCTTTTTTATTGAAACCGGGATCAGGGCCGGAGTGAACATTATGTATGTATATACATACCTGATAGCCACATATATTGTATCTCAGTATCACTATTACACGCAATTATATAACGCGTCAGTGAATCAGAATATGAAAATAAACACGATTAAAAGAAAAATAAACAAAAGAATAGAATAAATAATTAATGAATATAAGCTTTTTACATCAAAAACAAATTGCACAATTATGGATTTTCTGCAGATTTCATGTAAATGCAGAGGAAGAGACGAGTAAGATAGCACCATGAAAAATGTTACAAATACATTGCATGAGAAATAGATGGGCCGGGCTTTTTCCAACAGGGAAAGTTTTGAATGCTCTCTTATCTGATGCTTAAAACAATTGAAGTACATGCATACATACCTGTCAATCGAATATAAATGGAAAATAAAAGCGACTGAAAAATGTTTATTCTGACCAAAAAACATGCACCTAGAATAGGCAATGAGTATTGCTAAGATTTAAACAATATGAAAGCCACACTTTAACTGAATCATGCGTAGCATTAATAAGTCTTTTCAAAATGAAGACGGTGTTCGTGCTATTTGATAGGAAGCGCTCAAAATGAATTAAAAATTATTTATCAGCAAACTGCTATATATGTGAGCTGGTCATAGCCTAGCATATCGATGAATAAAACAGTTTAAACAGATACCGGAGCGTATCGTTAGCATTTTTAACGTTTTTGCCTGAAAGTAATCTATCAAAGTATTCATTTTCATAATGACTAGCATTGATTAAGCTCAAATGCTCAAAACATATCAAATCGTTTCAATGTTCACTCAAATGTTAGTCATTGGATTACCTGAAACGAAGCATAACAACAGTCTAAGCTTAATTTTAAGGTAATTTACTTGGTTTTTTAAACAACTCGATATTACATTGCACAATTCGATAAAGAAAGAGTAATTTGATCTTATTTCCACTAATTTGTTTCGTTTTTCACAGGCTTTAGCCTCTGCACCGGGCACCGGGGTAGCCCAAGGCCGGGCTTTGGCACATCTCTAGTACCATAGGTGCGCAAGGTCAAACTTTGGTGGGGTGAAAACCAAAAATTGCTAGATAGCTATGTGCTTCGTAAAACGGCTCTATAGTCCTTTTGGGGTCAGAAAATTAGCTATATAGCCTCTTTGGTATCATAAAACTAGCTATATAGCCTTTTTGGATTCACAAACATAGCTATACCCTTTTTGGGCTAAAAATAGCTATTAACCCCTTTTTGGAGTCGAGAAAGTAGCTGTATATATCCTTTGAAACTCAGAAAAGACAACTAAATAGCATTTGTGAGCTCAATAATGACTATGTAGCTAGTTTTCTGAGCCCAAAAAGGCTGTATAGCTAATTTTATGAGCCTAAAAAGGCTATACAGCAATGGTTTTTTCGGCCAAAATCGTTGTATAGCTATCAGTTTTTCAAAGCTCAAAGGGGGTAATATCCCCCTCACCCCCATGCTCTTGTTTGTCTAGTACATACCTATGTATATTTAGTATGTGCATTTCAAGCAATGTTTTACCCGTGTAGGCGAAAAGGCGAATGATTTAATGACAGATTTTGCGGACGATTTGTCAACAAGTCACTTGCATACGCTTTTCGGCGGATTCTGTGATCTTGCTAACAGGTTAGTTACCATAAGTAACAAGTTTGAATTCTTATAAAAAATTCAGATTTGTAGAGGCTACTGATGTCCGAGTTAGATAAATGAAGAACTGAAACTATTATTAGGTGAGATCTCCTTTTATCCTACGATTACAGTGTAAAGGAAGCGTTGTGGTTATATGTACATATGCGCTTATATATATACGTGTTAATGGGCTTTTACTACGAGAAGGGGTAAAACATGAAACCGGGCGGGCACTCGAATAGCAACGTGGACTAAAAATATAAAGTTAAACTTGAAATTAAATATTAGTCGATGACGCGTACGAAAACGAAGAATGCGCGTGGGACAAGCTTGATTTGGATATTTTTTCATATTGGAGAACCAAAATGTATCATGAGAATATTGTAGCATTGAGATTGATGAGCGATTCTGAGAATTGGGCTTTACTGACGGGATTCTAACTAGAATGGTATGCGTGGGTTGGTTTTTGGGAATTCGACTTGGTACGAATACTCAATATTTTATTTTGACGTTATGACACGATGTTTATGAGAGAATGAGAAATGTTGAGAATTTAAAATCGCATGATTCATTAGTGAGAGTTTGAGATGCGCTTACGAAATCACGGGCTAGCAAATTGCATGTAATAAAAAACAGCTTCTGTTACAAGCGATTTGAAAATCAATAATCCATGTGATTTTTAGCGCTTGAGCAGAATGTATGCGATTCTCGAATTTCTCATAATCTATTGCCTTTAAAATTCTGGAAGAAACATAAAAAAGGTTTACGTGCTTTACAGCTAAGAAGCTAGGATTTTTCGTTATCTTTTGTTTATGAAAGATTAAATGTTTCGGTCAGTGAAGTCACATTTTGGTAAGTGCATACATATGTATAGGCATTTGTGACGAAGTTACAAAGTATTGTTATAGCGTTCAGTAAACATGTTTTGTATCTGTAAGTTAGCTCGTTTTCACGCAGATGTGACCATAGATGCACAGCATGGCTGATTTGGAGGGGGGTCAGCCGGTCAGGGGTCACACAAATTGAGTTTTTTTGTGTCAAAATGACCTTAAAACTGATATAAGCGCTAAAATAACGTAAAAACTATATTATTACACCGTTTCCAGTCAATTTCAATGACTTTTCGGAAAAATTTTCAATTTTTATTTATTTTTGGCCTTTATTTTGCCTTATTTTCCCGAGAAAATTTCCTATTTCTAAATTTTGGGGGTCTAAACTGTAGGTGCACAGCATGACCGATCAGGGAGGGTTCAGCCGGTCTATAGGGGGTCAGCTGGTCTAGGGGGTCAAAACTTGAGCTTTCTTGGGCCAACACACCTCAAAAACTGGTATAAGCGCGAAAATACCGTTAAAACTACGCCTTATTACACTGTTTCCGGTCAATTTGGAGCGCTTTTGACGAAAATTTTCTTTTCATCCATTTCTGGCTTTCATTTTGCCTCATTTTCGCCACAAAATTTCCCATTTTTCCATTCTGTGGGTGGGTCAGGACCCCTGAACCCCTCGTGCATGTCTGGTCTAGTCCCCCCAAAACCTACACGTCATGTCTGGATGTGACTCAGCCATGTTATCATTCTTGAGCGTGGATTCATCTGTTTTTGCAATCTAAAATCCATATTGAAGTGTAGAATGCATTTTTTCAACCTTTTAATTTCACTTTCTAAGATGAAAAACTTCACTGCTAATTTTTGGCAGTCCTATTCAAGTGTCTTTTAACAGACCGATGTGCGAGTGCTTCTTGGATGATTCAAGCGGACCAAAATTCGATCTTATTAAGTAATATATACATAGATGCGCAGAATAGCAAATATTTGTTCTTTATACTTGGCTAAGCTGAATTCGATTGGAAGCATGTGAAAGTTCTGCAGATCGAAGCTTAACTACGTTTTATTTTATAAAATCACAATGTTTTGCTACTTGACTGAAATCAAATTTTAGAAATTGATTTATAGTATTCAATCCACCACTGAAAAATTATATTTCACCACTGAAAAATTATATAACAATGTCTTTATAAGTTGTAGAATAATATTCTACTAAGATGGCAATCAGTAATTCCAATTCACATACTGCATATACTATTCCTGCTTTTAGGTCTAAAAAGCGAAACTTGGCAACATTTATCAACGATTTGTTGTACAATATTTGCCAGCAAGACTGGGCAAAAGCCAAGTTCGTTCAGCCTTGCAGTTTCTTAGACGATGGCTTGTTTTTAAATCCTATGCAGAGTCATCCTCAAGTGAGCAACTTTTTCGCATTACAAAATTTTTGCTTCTAGAAACCGTGTATTCCGCAATAAGGGGATGGAGGCTCGTGTGAAGTTTGGCTGTTTTTTGAACTCTCAATTTAGGGCCTTGTTACCATAGTTGGGCAGTGGACAGCATGACCAATCTGGGTGGCCAGTTCGGTCTATAGTGGCCAACCGGGGAGTTTTTCAGCTTGAATGACCTTAATAGCGGTTTAAACGTTAAAATATGTAGCATAAGTATTGCCCTAATTGATATTATTTCTGATTAATCTCATGCTTTTTCCAAAAAGGTTTGTGATTTTTGTCTATTTTTCATCTTGTTTCAGTAAAATCTTCCATTTTTTCTTCCTGAGGGTCGGGGACTAACGGACCTTAAATCCCTATATGATGTCTGCTTATGTTACCTCTTAATTAATGGGTGATATGTAGACTTTGACATTTTTCTCAGCTCTCTATTTCATTGGAAATTAGAGCTGCCGAAGAATTCGGCCGAGTTTGCTGTACATTTTTCACGTTTTTCAATTGTTAGTGTAATGATAGAATCATAATAAGTTTCATATTCATACTCTTATATGGGGCCAATGAACCTGCTTTGTCTGGTTTCTGTGCCAACTGTCAGCATATTGTCAATTAGTAACCGACCTATTTGTTCTGTTATCAATTGCTTGCACGTATGTTTACGGTCTCTCATTTTCCGAATAGCTCTGATGTCATAAATATCTTTGCTTAAGGCTTATCCTTTTCTTTTTTATAATCCTTAGAATTTTACGAGTATTCTACCTGTCTCATTAACTTTGTATAATGTTTAAGACAGCTAATCTTCAACATGAGCTGCACTAATTGCATTTATTGTAGAAGTAATTTTGCGTAAATTTCAAACATAGTTCCTTGTTTTTCAAGCTCAGAAAATGCTGCGCATGGTATGTCGAAGTTCAGCTGAGTCGAATTTAGTTCGTGAATTGGATCAATGCCAATCAAGACGCGAATTAATTAACAAAATATTACAAAATTTGTCCGTCTGGAATCTGAACGCATCCCACTTGGATTTGGAACTGATGCTCAAGCAGACAGCTTCCCTAAATCAATCTAATTCGCATTTACAAGTACATTGAAAATGTAGTAGAATCAGTTATAGTAGTTGGTGCAGATTCCAAAAATTCAGAGGTGAGAGAGGAAAATCGAAAATTGGAGGCCAACAAATTACATAAGTCGTCTGATACAATTAGTCGATGACCATTTTTACGTTTTGTTTCGTTGATGACTAGAGAAGTCAAAAATTGGTGCAGCACCAAATTTTTTTAAACCGTCTATGATATTTAGGATGTCGAGAAACCTGATATCGTGAAGCGCGTAAAATTTGGCACTTAGGAGCCAAAAAATCACTAAAAACGTTTAAA
Source organism: Mermis nigrescens (assembly GCA_036768485.1). NCBI lineage: Eukaryota > Metazoa > Nematoda > Enoplea > Mermithida > Mermithidae > Mermis > Mermis nigrescens. Next base: position 13,295,047 of record JAVLUZ010000157.1, on the reverse strand, counting down.
ACACCGTTTTTACATTTTTGGAAAATCTAAATTTCTGGTGGATGAGAAATTCTTTGTGGGAACAAGGGTAAGGTGGTAAAAAGCTTTCTAGGAATACCCTAAACCCCCTCAAGATCATGTATGCATGATACATGATGTATATATGTAAAGTGGTGTGCAAAAAGTTAGATCCACCCTGCGTTATAACCAGACATACACGTTGGGGGTTTTGGGAGTGTGTAGACCCCTCGAAAATGGGAAAAATGTGAAATCTTCTGCGGATTATAAGGCGAAATGATGGACAAAAATGTATGAAAATCGAAAATTTCCTTCGAAAGTGCTTGCAATGGACTAGAAACCGTGGAATAACGAAGTTTTAACGCTATTTTGGCATTCAAACTATTTTGATGTTATTTTGGCCCGAAAAAGCTCAGTAAATTGACCGCCCCTAAAATCGGCCGTGCGATGCATCTATGGTTATTGACTGAACTGACTGTTCAATGAATAATTGTGACATTAACATTGAATCGAAACCATTGAAACACGAAAACTCAATTTATCAATCATCGATTCTTTGATTGGAGCTGTTATGTAGCCTCAGGCATTGAAAGGTGCGAAATAAGCCTGTCTATTTATATACCACGGAAAAGCCACATACTTAGGAGTGCGATTACTACTTTCTACGTTTACAGTCTTTGCCGTCCATAAAATTTTTTATTTTTTAAGCGCGCGATAGTTAGCAAACTTCAAATTCAGCAATAAAATATTTAAGTCAGATTCGTGAAAAAAACAAGGATGTTCTCCAAAATTTTATTGCGTAAATTATTGAGGCAATGTAAGATGAAACTTTATCAGTCAACTTCTATCAGAATCAGTTTATCGGTTCCAAACGGCCGTAAAAACATAGAATTTTATTTCGGGAGGAGGGGGGGTTAAGGGGGGTATTTTTGTACAGGGTTCCTTTGTTAATGTACAAAGATGGTTCCTAAAAGTCATTGTACACTTTGTACATGCCTATTTTGGGCTACTATAATATGATACATTAGTGCTTTCATTGTGGTTAAACAGGATTTTTCGACCTTTGATAGTGTATTTTAGCCAATATTTGGGTTTTTAACGACAAAGATACAAAAATTGTCTCAAAACGGTGCGAAGACCCGAAAAATTCGATATTTTCCCTTTTAAATGCAAATTCTGTTATTATAGACATATATGGAACAGACAATAACTCATTTCGGCCCAAGGCGCCGAAATTTTATGGCAATTCCGCACCTTTTTACAGTCTTTATCTTTCCAAAAATTTTTGTATATCTGCGAGTCTTTGAACACCGTGAAAAAGCTTTGTTGAATACAAAAAAACCGTGGGGGTCCGAAATATTGAAGTCCTATATCTCGAGAACCGTTAGGAGATACACGAAAATAATGGCGTTTTTGGGCGTTTTTCGACGAGATCAATATCATGGTTTTTCAAGAATCGCATTTTTTGCTTGATTTCGAACTTGGAAATGAAAAATCTGTCTTGATTGGAACGTTTTCATCCTTTCTTAAATGTCCAGTTCTAACACGTTCAGATATCATTAAAATTTGTCCATTTATTGAAAAATATCTTGGTGACGCTTTAGGAATTCGACGACGTCATTGCTAAAGCAGCTATTGGTATATTTCGCACTTCTAACAATTTGAAGCAACTTCCCAGTAGCCCGAAGAAAGCTGCCTTGCAAAATTTGAACCAGTTTAAGTAAAGCATTCTTATTTATAAGTTCGCATGTATATCAGCGTTATCTCGTTCTTATCTGGGCAGTAATTATCGCCCAATCGTGCTTTAGATTGTTTAATATTTTTTATCCATATACATATATATATATATATATATATATATATATATATATATATATATATATATATATATATACGTTTTGTATAGCTCCAAATGAAGTTTCATCGATGCGTGGCATTGATTTACTACTGATGTCGAATAGTGGAAGTGCAGTAAATAAAACCTGACTTTATTCATAAATTTTTAGTGTGGTAAAAAATTGCCTCTATTTTTTAATTCATTTTATGAATGAACACGTAAGAATATAAGCACGTTTCAAACTACCGAATTTTCATATGCACGCTCTACATATATACCGAAATTTTTTTGCATATATTTAATTAAAAGAAACTTATGTAATATCTGTTTGCCATAAAATCAAATAATTCCAGCGAAGTTTGCAAGACTTATTCAAATTCTGTACAAGGTGTCTCATGTTGATATCATGGTTTCATAAATGATATTATGGCCTGAAATTTATGTCCTAATCAGCCTTGAAATTCGGTCATCTTATTTTCAATTAAAAATGTTTCATCTAAATCGGAAAGTTCTGCTTTCAAGTGAAAGGGCTTTCATATGCTTTTCCGCTTATTTTTGACTACATGTACAAATCTCGTTTTAGTCCAAGCATTACATGCAATACTTGGTTTTAGATTCGATAAAACGGTAGAATGATATGCATGTGTGAAAAGAAGCGTGTAAATCTTATTCTGACCATATGCTTAAACTTTTTAAGCTCAGTAATGTGAAAAGTGGTTGGCTCGTGGCTCCGCTTATTTCAAAGCTGCCTCCTTCCGTTCAAGGCCGCGTTTTGAAAGCCGCTGCTGCTGTTCTAGAAAATGGTCAGCTGAAGAAAGAGAAGAATTCGTTTCAAGGGTGAGGTGAAACGTTTTTAAATTTCAAGTGCAATTTTCACGCTTCATACATATGTATGTATAGTAAGTGAATAACTTTTTTAAATTTATTTTCACATTAGTTACTGTTTTTAATTTTTCTAAACCTGCAATATGCTATTGTCACTGTTTTTACATGTTATCAGGCCCGTAACCAGGATTTTATTTCAGGGGAGGGAAGGTAAGGGGGCTCGATATTCTAGAAGTCAAATTCTCATGAAGTATTAGGCAGGCACTATGCGAAAATAAAGGCATTGTTGAGCGCGTCTCGATCAGCTCTATGCAACGGTTGATAAAAAATTAATTTTTTTCCATGAATACAAAAGCAATTTTTTAAATTGTTTGCAAGACTGGATTTAGGTGTCTTATGCAAGCAAGCGCATATTGCTTTAGATTATACGAGATTTAATTTTAGATTCTTTAAAACGCGCGTTTGAGGCTAATTATAAATATTAAATGATATTCCGTTTTCAGAATTTTCGCTGAAAAAATAGGTTAAAAAGCGTTAAAATAACTGCAATTTTACCCGAAAGTCTTTGTACTGATTAGGGCGTAGTGCTAATGGCCAATTTGCTCACTTGCACCACCCAACTTTCAGAAAAAACGCGTGTTTTGGTCAATTTTCGTTATTTTTAAAGAGAAATTGATGAATTGATCATTTAAAGTTGAAAATCCACAATTGTAGTGCTTATGTAGGTCCTATCTGGGCTTCGTAGATGACAAGCATTATAGAAATAAGACATCCGGTGCGAAGTAAAATTCTGAATTTACTGACTCAAAAATATGATAATACTTCATTTGGTAGCCGCCATCTTAGTTCATTTAGAAATTTTTCAATTTTTTCCTGTGAAAAATCAAAATTTTTTTCCATACCGGGAAAGCCGGCTGCCTCTCTGGTTACGAGCCAGCATGTTATGTTCGTATTGATAACGCTTAAATGCTGAAGCGGATTCATGATCGATTATGTCAATAGTCTCACAGTCGCACGGTATAACGGTTTTAGATGAAGCGACTCGAAATTTAGGATAGAGGTTAGATAGCCGCTAAATAATGAGAGAGAATCTCTGATTATTTAAACGAAATTGAATGTTTGCCCGAATTCCCAAGAAAATTGAACAAGTGAGGGAAAATTCCATAAAATTTTCTTTCCTGTAGTTGTATCAAATATCTAACGAAGTCTAACTGTTTAAACCCTATGTCGCACGCTACTGGAAAAATGACTGTAAACTAGCCAATTTCGCGTTACTTGCTTGTGGATGGGACAGCAAAGGTTTGTGTCAAGTTGTGTTGTGACTTTTGTTGATTTAACTCAGATTTAACTCAGAGGACGCTTTACAGTAATATCATGTGTATAATATGTACGTAGTGCAAGTACACTACAATCTACTGTGTACACTTCAGTTTACTTTGTAAACTACAATTTACTTTGTACAAAATGCACAAATATAAAATATTAAGTATAAAGCATAGAAAATATATGAATTGTTGTTTGTCTTTTTCTACGTTATTTTAATTATTAAACTTTTGGTACCTGCTTATAAATACATATAAAGCTCACTTTTGCTAATAAAAGCCCTTTATTTCCTTAAAAGTACGTTTTTGGGTATATTGCTCAAGAAGTTTAAAATTTCTTGGCTTTTTTGCAGTGCTTCGTTGCTTGGTCAACAGCCGTTTTTGTCCTTGATTCTGACATGTCTCAGAGGCCAAGACGAACAACGTGAAACTCTGCTCGGTTCTTTACTTAAGCAGCTTCAAGAATACTGCTTGCAAGCTAAAGCTGATCGATATCAGTTTGCGACCAGAGAAAATTGTGGAGAATTGAGAGAAAATTTGAAACTTCGATTGAGTCTGGTGAATCCTTTACTCTATGCTTTTGACAGGTGTCTTGAATTGCTTGATTACAGTATAAAAGCAGATGCCGGATAATTGTTTAAGTTATTATTTATCGGCTTTATAAATGAAAATGTTATAAATAATAAATTTTGTGTAATTTTGCCAGATATGTGCAGTTAGTACGAATATTATGTTGTATATAGGTGAGGACTTAATTAATTTACCTAAATTTGCTTAGAATAGTCTTTAATGAATTTTGCTTACATAAACACATAAACTGCTGAAGTACATTTGTTTTAATCAGTCAAGGAAAATGCCTTCTGCATTGATTTTACTGCTGTATCTTTAAAATAGAAATGCGTGGGGCTACTAAATACTTTGCTTTAAATTGCAAATCCATAATTAAATGATTCATCTTATCAATGCTGATACATATATACATACATAGTTGTTATCATACATGTGCAGCATGGGAGTTCTGGGATGGGGGTCAGGCCTTAAAAATTTTTTTAAGTGCCTTTTTTGGGCTTAAAAACGATCGGCCTACGTCAAAACACTGTTTTTTTGTCGTTTTGGACAATGCTTCATCTGTCTAGAACATACAAACATAGGAAAATTTCGAAAAATTTGAAAAATTGAATAAATTGGACAAAATGTAATCAAAAAAGGTGTATACGGCGCGAAGCGCTAAAAATTTGAGACTTTTGAGCCAAAAATGATCTAAAAACGCTTAAAAAGGCACCAGCAGCCATTCTGGGGGTCGAATCCCCAAGAACACGTGTGCTTGACACTTAATTTCCGATCATGAATGCTTTATGTCTCACTGTTCTTTTTAGGTGGGCAGCATGTTTGACACAGTGTGCAACAGTTCGGCAATTGATAGCTGGGCTCTTACATTCTTGCAATTGCTGCTGTACGGTGTTATTACTGCTGATTTTGACTCGTGAGAATTTAATATCATAGGTAGCGCGATAGCGCTACCTATAATATACTTGGCCATCCTTTTTTCTTATATGTTCTTCACAGCGAGTGCGAAATTTGTGTCCCCCCCCTGACAGCTATAACGGCACACATCTGAGAGGTGCGGTTTTTTTAAAAGGTAGATAATAAAAAAACTTAGTGCCCCCATTTTTTTCTTGTTTACACTCAATACCGAGCGCGTCGTGAGTGTGTAAAGTTTACACCAAAAATTCAAATAATTTGCGGAAGGCCAATTTTCTTGAAAAATGTTTACCCTAATTAGTAGGTTACGAATCTGGTCTTAAAATTTCTTTACACTCATTGGTTGTTGCACAGGAGTGTAAATTAGACGGTTTTTGCAGTTTTCATATTGGCCAAGCATATTTAACTCAGTTTTACATTCTATGCAGTCTGATTGGTTTCAAAATGTAGACGATTAAAAAAATCTAGGGGAGACTTTTTTAATTTTTTCAAAAGTAATATTCTCGAATTTAGAGGCGGTTTATTGTAAAGAGTCTAAGACAAAAAATTTTTCCCTGCCATATTCTCCACTTGGTAGACAAAATGTGGTAACTACCCTTAAAATGTGCCTCGTCTTAAGCGCTACACGTCAAAATTTATTTTGTTTTTTCTACAATCAATATTGCGTTATTAGTGCAAGTGTAAACTTTACACTGAAAACATTTTTTTCCGCCCGTAGCGTCGTGGATGATGAATTTTTTAAAAATGTTTTCTCTAATTAGTAGGTTACGAATCTGATCTTAAAATTTCTTTACACTCATTGGTTGTTGCACAGGAGTGTAAATTAGACGGTTTTACTGTTCTCATGTGCAAGAGCATATCTAACTCCAGTTTTACATTCTATGGAGTCTGATCGGTTTCAAAAGGTAGACGGCTATAAAATCTAGGAGAAACTTTTTTATTTTTCTTAAAAAGTATTATTTTCGAATTTAGAGGCGGTTTATTGTAAAGAGTCTGAGACAAAAAATATTTTTTCCCTGCCATATTCTCCACTTAGTAGAAAGAACGTGGTAACTACCTTTAAAATCTGCCTTGTCTTAAGCGCTACACGTCAAAATTTATTTTGTTTCTTTACAATCAATATTGCGTTATTAGTGCAGGTGTAAACTTTACACTGAAAAAATTTTTTCCGCCCAGAGCGTCGTGGATGATAAATTTTTTTAAAAAATGTTCTCTTTGAGGTCAGAATAACGAATCTGACATTCAAACTTTTTCTACAATTAATACACAGTACCAGAGGTTTAAACTTTACACTCTAGTGGATGAGTAAAAAAACAGATTCTGTCCAAGATTTCTCTGCCAACTTTTTCGGTTATGAGTTAAGATAATTTAAATAGATAAATATAAAGTAAATTTTAAGGGCTACACGTCGAAGCAAACCGCGTTCAAAAAAACGTAATATCGAGTTGTTTATGGGGGTGTAAAGTTCGAAATCTGAGAGTGTAAAATAGGCGAAAAAAACAGGTTTTTTCGTATTTAATTGGTAAATCATATCAAATATTTCGCGGAACATAAGTTTGGTACATACAAACGTACTACAATCAAAGGGCTACAAATTGGCCCAAACCGAATTTATTTACACTCAATGGGGCGTTCGGTTCAGATTTTTAAAGTTTACAATGTGGTGGACAGTGAAAAATACGTGTTTGTCCATATTTTTGTTCGCCACCCCTTAAAAAGTACTTTATTTTTTATCCTATTCGACCTCTCCCGACTTCTTCACTTCATATTTTGTTCGCCACCCCTTAGAAAGTACTTTATTTTTATCCTATTCGACCTCTCCCGACTTCTGAACAGAGGAAAGTTGGAGTGTAAATAAATTCGGTTTGGGCCAGTTTGTAGCCCTTTGATTGTAGTACGTTTGAATGTGCCAAACTTATGTTTGTAAACCTTACACTTAAAAAAATTTTTTGGGAAAAAATCGGTTCGGGTTTTTTTGAAACAGATGAAAAAAACCGATTGGTTGCCCCAGATGTACATTCTTGTGCTCAATTTCATACGCACGTACACGACCGTTAAGCGCAATGCTTAAGTGAGTCGCCCGGGACCACCTTCCCCTAAAAATTATCATATTTTTTCATTCCATTCCCACACATATTTTCAATCAAAATCCGGGATAGGAAAATGGGTACTCGGGCTTAATGCGACTTGAGTACGAATTGGTATGTGTGTTATCATATATCACGTGTGTTAAAAGATCATGTGTGTGTCTCATATTTGTGCCTGTCTCGTTTGTACATACCTTTACCCAGGGGCGGATTTAGGGGGGCGGCCGCCTCCCCCATTGGCCCCAAAAAAGTGTGCAAAATTAAGCATTTTTAAGCGATTTTTAGCGATTTTCGTGTTAAAACGGCTAATTTTTTCCGCCCAAGTCAGGGTTCCGCCCCACCCTTAGGGGTACCGCCCCCTATAGGAAAATCCTAGATTCGCCACTGCCTCTACCGTAAGCTTTTGCCCATAGGCCTATTGTCGTATTCATAGATCCTTTTCATCTCTTGGTTCATGTTGTTACGCCTCTTTTTCCGCATCAGTTAAAACTGCGTGCGAGCGCGAGTTTTGACGGCACTTTAAGATTTTACATTTTACAATTAGTTTTTGAGCCTGAGAGCCTCTCCGCCAGCTTCCGCGCTGAGCGTATCTTTTTTCTTTTCGTCGCCGTACGTGAGCAGACTCCGTACGTGCCTTTTTATCTGCTTGGCTGCAGAACTCGTCAGTTAGTTTTCCTGCGTAGTGTGCACGCTTCTTTTCGCCTGTACGCTTTGTTTTTTATCATTCGTGTTTGTGCCAATTGGCATCAGTTGTTGTATGCCTTTGGCAGGGCTTCGTGCCCTTGCTTAATTACATTGTTTGATTTTACCCGATTAGCGTAACACGACGGTCAGCAGCATGTATCCTCCATGCTGTCGCTTTTTAATTGCTTCATAATTTTTCTGACCAAAAAATATTGTAAAAATTAATTATTCAATTTACGATGCTGGGCTCGGTTGAATTTCCGTGCTGTTGAATTCTGTCCTTGTGCTACACTATACTTAGGAACCCTTAATATTTTCAAGCACCGGAATTCGGTCAAAACAAGTCAAATAATAATCTTTTTGAGCCCTCAATTAGGTTTCCGGGGAACTTACTTTAATTAGATACTTAATCTCAAAGGGGTTAAGTAAGTAAGTTTCACTAGGTGCGTGCGTAGAGGGACGGGCTACCTTGAATAGGCCGGGCCGCTTACCCCCGAATCGCCGGCTGGTGATCGACCTCCTAAAAAGGGCGAGAACCCCCTGTGTGAGCGCATAAGCTTGAGATTCGGGCTAAGTGAGCGAAGTGAACCTAGCTTGAGTCTACGTTAACACATCTGATATTTATTTGTCCTTGGGCCATTGTGGAGACTTAATTTTTTTCATAAATGTTGATCGTAATATCAGAATAACGAATCCGACTGAAATTTTCTTTAAACTCTGTGGTTGTGTAAAGTTTACACTGCCTATTAACTCAACTCTTGTTCTAGAGCCTTGCGGAAGCTTAATTTTTTTTCAAAATGTTCTACGTAAAATCAGAATTGAGAATCTGACTATTAGTTTTCTCTACACCTAGTAGTTGTGTTAAATTTGCACTAATCATTTGTTGTTAAAATGTAGTTTATACTACAAATTTATTTTACTTCCAAATCTGAGCGTTAGTGTTCATACACTTGAAATTTGCGTAAAGTTAATGCTGAAAACTTTGATCAGTTAAAATAATGTAAGGTTGTCTTGTTTGAGAAGGATAATGCTGATGTTAAGAACAGTAATGCTTTCCGTGTTCTCGGACTGCTGTCATTATAATGGCATGTTACTGTATGTGTTAACTGACTGATGTACTCAAATCATATTAATTAAAAGCGAGGTACTAGCAGAAGAAAAATGATCCGATGGAACAAAAAAGATGAATATACTTGGAATTGTGGATTATTAAGGATGTAAAAGGATGGGACTAGGAAAAATCTACCTAAAGTCGCAAAATCTGCTAAAAATCACCACTTTCTCTAAGCAACGCAAAAAATCCAAGTATATTCTGCAGCCAACAGATTAAAATAAATATTTAACCATAAAATGATTGAAAAAGCAACACATTAGCCACGCTAGTAGCTATGGGAAATGATGTTGAGTAAGCTAACTGTCTTTCTAAGCCAATTGAATGAATGGTTTAAAACAGTAGGAAACACTTAAGTTGACTTGAAACAGACTAGATGTAGGTACACTAGCATGCCCTTAAGGATTGTGTGCACTAATCAATCGCCCGCTGCTTTGCTTGCTTTAATGCTCAGAACAAAATAAAACAACTTTAAATGCAATACCACTTAATTTTCTATCGATCAGGATACGAAGCTAGTCAGCGTTGCTACTTGCTATTAATTTAAAAAAATAAACATTACAGATTTCGTTTATACACTCTTATCTGAAACTTTGAACATTATTTAAAAAGATACACTTTTTTAAGAGGCTACAGAATATACTTCGATTTTTTTGCGTTGCTTAGAGAAAGTGTGATTTTTAGCAGATTTTGCGACTTTAGGTAGATTTTTTCCTAGTCCCATCCTTTTACATCCTTAATAATCCACAATTCCAAGTATATTCATCTTTTTTGTTCCATCGGAGCATTTTTCTTTGCTATATTAATCTATTCGTATTTGTTTTTCGTAAAGTATAACGGGCGCGAAGTAATCATCTCATTTACCCCCCCCTCCCCACAGCTGTGTGCTTGCTTGTGTATGCAAATGTCCAAGTTTAAATCAGCTTTAGTTTTCTACAGTGATCGTTCAGTACAGAAGGAACTACCGCTCATTACTGTAGTTCATAATCTGTTTGCCTTGTTTGTTTGCTCGCAGCATTAATTTATTTTTCTTCGAGCAGGCAGCTGTTCAGCACTTGCGTCGACATGTTGTGCATATTGATCCATTCTTGTCTCGTTCCTGATGTCCACAATGGCGAAACTGAAAGAACGCTAGAAGATTGTCGGAAACTACATAACAATATTACGAAGAAGTTAAAAGTAAATATTAAGTTGATTGAGAAAAAGCTTGTCGAAAGTATCCATGTTTAAAAAATTGCTCTTCTATAAAGAAAGTTTTCTCAATAAATAATTTCAGTTACATGTAGATATAAAGTGTTACTGTGGTCCAAACTAAGACGATCAAGAAAATGCTAAATTTAGCTTATTGCGTAAATAATGACTGGCTGTTGTTTTGCTATAATGTACTGCTAAAGCGTGTCATTTTGGGCCTTAACCATACATGATTCTGGTTTTCCCTCCTATCCAGAAAAGTTTTAACCCCCCACCTTCAGACAATATTTTACCCCACACCTTTCCAGAGTTCGCGTTTTTCCAGAAGTTTCCAAAACATTCCGTAGAATAGGTGTTTTTAAGCGTTTTTAGTTATGTATCTGTTTGCTTTAAAGTGTCTAATTTTCGGCGCTTTGCGCCATATACTCATTTGTTGACTTTTATTTTGTTCAATTTATTCGATTTTTTCGAATTTTTTTGTTTTTATGCACTAGAAAGATAGAGCATCGTCAGAAACGTCGAAAAACGATGTTTTTTGACGCTTATCCACAGTTTTTGGGCCCAAAAAGGGCACTTTATAATTTTGCCATCCCCTCCCTCCAGAGTTTTTATGCTGTGTATGTCTGGCCGTAACCTGGATGAATTGTACCTGCCAAAATGTTTCGATATGAAGGAATTTACATATGAACGATTTTCATGCGAACTTTGGCTGGTCTTCCTCCCGTATTGAATATTGTCTATACTCGCTATAAAGAGCCCAACCTGCGTTCATGGAATCTATGGGAAAATCATCTCAATGCTGATTAACTTTCTTGGTGCTTAGTTTATTCAGCGTATTCCGTGTCTGTGGGAAGCGGATTATTTTTGACAACGTGGAAAAATTTTTGGGAAAATAAGCGAGAAATTAGCTATTATCCTAAATTCCTGGTATTTTATGTACGTATCTTGTTAAGTATGTAGTTCCCCCAAAAATTCACGACGCCTTTTGTCGTGCACCTCAAAAATTGAACTTCAACGTGTTAGGTTATTAGCTCACGCATAATTTTTACAGAAAGAGATGGGTGACAGATACATCGCGACCCTCAGGCCAATATACCAGCTACTGCCTATACCTCGCCAGTATGTAGAAGTGATAGCCTGCGAGCAGTATGGTAGCCAGCCTTCGAAAACTGCGCGCATAGGTACTCCCACGTCAAATAGCCAAATTTTGGACACCAGCACCCGGCGAGTAAGAGATGAAAATTTTTTTAAACATTCTCACTTTTTTCGACTGCTATTTGTTGACTTTGTCTTTATACTATTGATTTTTTATACTATTTACTTTATAATTACACTGTCATACTGGGGAGTAATCAGGATTTTATTTCGGGAGGGGAGACGAAATTTTTGAAGTGTATATCTTCAGAACCATTAGGAGATACACGAACACAATGGCATTTTGAGCGTTTCTCGAAGAGATCTATACCATGGTGAACATACATAATCTTGAGGGTTTATGGGTTTCAAACCCCACAAAATTTTCATTCCCCAAGATTCTTTTAACTCTTCCCCCAGAATTCGCGATTTTTTATAAATTCTTAAAAATTTTCTGAAAATTCGTACAAAAGGTGTTTTTTCCAAGCATTTTTAGCTATGGATTTGCTCAAAAGTGTCAAATTTATGGCGCTTCGCGCCATATACTCATCTTTCGACTATAGTTTGTTCAATTTATTCGATTTTTTTTCGTTTTTCTTTAAATTTTTAATTTTTTATGCTCTAGAAAGGTAGAGCATCGTAGTATCGTCAGAAACTCCGAGAAACGATGTTTTTGATGCGTGTCCACTATTTTTAGGCCCAAAAAGCTACTTTAAAATTTCATCCCTCTGCAATTCCCATGTTGTGGATGTCTGGCGAAGAAAGCATTCCAAAATACCGAATTTTTTCGGTTGATTTCGAACTTAGATATAAAAAATTTATCATTTAATCTATCTGGAAGACTAATTTCTCAATATCAAGTCAAAGGTAAAGTCCAGAATATTCGAAACCGAAATTTTGTCTTTACATTTAGTTCTACAGGTACTGTAGAAAAATAATGCAGAGAATAATAAATCGGCGCGAAGCGCCTGAAAATTTTAACATATTCACCATTTTAAAGTCAAGTTTGGGCTTCTAAAGTGAGAAATATAATAGAAAATGATAAATCCGGCGCGAAACGCCGGGAAATTATGAGCTTAGTAGCTCTTAAATGTCCTGAAAATGTATTTTGGCTGTCTTTCTACATAGAAGACTTCGAGAATTTTTGATTTTTTCCAATGGGGGACCTTCGTGCAGAATACAAATATTTTTTCATTTCGGGGGGGGAGCTGCTTCCCGGCCGGTTAGGCCCGTGCTCTCATGCATAATGTTTCAAAAAATTACGGTACCGCACTAACAAGGGTATACTGTAGCGTATACTTAAAATTAAGAAGTGAAACTTTGCGAGAGTGTAGTCCAATGTTCGCTCAACTGTTTAGTGCCATTTCATGGAGTGAGAAAGATTTCTCCTAAAGTCAGAACTTTTCTCCTACACCCACATTGTACAAGTGTTAACGTTAAAAATTTTTCAAAGACTTGCTAAAACAGTATGACATTGCGACTCCTTTAGAAAAGTGAACAAAATTCATAAACAAAATGCTGATTAAGAATACTGTACGTTTGAAAAGGCAGATTTTTGGGCCAGGAAGCGCCTGCCAGCAAAACAATGACTTCTTCGATCAATTGATTTCTCGTTTAAAGCTGACTGTCAAATCTGATGGCAGATGCCATTTTAAGTACCACTTACTGTAACGTTACACCAAAGCCTTTCATTTGTAATGAATAAAATTCTTTGCGCTTATTTTTTCTTATTGTTTGTTTCTCCAAACTTTAAAAATCATAGCAGTATATGTGCATTGGTTACTAAATTATCAGCGACCATCACTATTTTAACGAGAATTACAAAAAAATTTTGGGTCCCTTTCTTACGTATGTGATAAAATTTTACTAAACAAACATTGGACCACACTGTTGCAAACTTACAAGTGCTACTTTTAAATGTAAGGTACAGTATATCTGTTTCAGTACGATACCGGTTTTAATAAAAACACCGTCTATATTTGCTTGACTCGGATACCTATGTGCATCTAATTGATTTTTCGCTAAGGGATTACAAGTAGTTGGCAAGGAGCGCATTTCACCGTGGGATCTGATCGAAGGCTATCGCGGCGACTGGTCAGCCGGCGGGTCATCTAAGTGGTCATTGCTGCAGGCGGTCAAGGTAGATATACAGCCGGAAACGGCGGTGGCTCAGGTCAATAGACTCGTTTTGCACGACCATTATCACCAATTCAAAAGACCCTCATTGCCAGGAGACAGCAGAACGCCCAATCACTTTCTTGAACCTTTGCCCGTACATGTAAGCCCGATATGCGGGAAGCCATTAGCTTCAAAATTTATTTGTCTGATAAGCTAATAAAATGCTTGTAAACAGCCATTCTTGTGGTAACGTAAAATCGCGGAATTTCATTTTAAATATTAAATATTAAATATTCCACGGAGTAGAAGCGAATAATACAAATTTACGATGCAGAGTAAAAGATTTGAGTACGCAGATTTGTAATGCGCTCTGTGCAGTTAACTTTATGCAAAACGGATAAAACACGATCGCGAATGATGATGCTACTTGCGGTTTTTATGTGAAGAAATGGAGAAAAATATGAAAAAATGAGATTCGGATATAAAATGAAATAGTATTGGATTGTGGATTATTAAGGATGTTAAAGGAGGGGACTAGGAAAAAGCTACCTATGTACATATATATGCCTTTAATCGAAAATCTGTTAAAAAACAGATTTCCTCTAAGCAGTGCAAAAAATCGATGTTTATTCTGCGGCCTGCAGATTGAAATAAAGTATTGAACCAAAAAACGATTGAAAAAATAGCATGTTAGCTATGCAGTAGCTATGGAAAGGTAGATGGAGTGAACTAGGTGCGACTTTTTAAGCCAATGAATGAAATAGCAAACGTCGATGCTTTTAGGACAATCAAAGAAATTGTTGGTTTAATGCAGTAGGAATCGTGTAAGCTAAAGTGAAACAGATTACATGTAGGTACACTTGTATGCCAGCAATGATTGTGTGCACTAATCAATTGACGCCAGGTTTGCTATAATGCTCATGATGACAAAATAAAACACTCTTAAACGCAATTACAGTCATAGTTTTCTATCAATCACAATGCGAAGCAAGTTAGCGTTGCAACTTGCAAGCAGTTTACAATAAGTATACATTTTAGATTATGCTTTTACACTCTGACATATGTGAAGCATTGAAAATTATTTAAAGAAGGTTACACTTTTTCAGAGGCCGCAAAATATGCTTCGATTTTTCGCGTTGCTTAGAGTAAGTCTGATTTTTAAGAGATTTTGCGATTTTAGTCATTTATGTACTTAGGTAGCTTTTTACTAGGCCCTCTCCTTTTACATCCTTAATAATCCACAATACCAAGTATTTTCGTCTTTTTTGTTCCATCGGAGCATTTTTCTTTGCGAGTACCGTAGTTTTAATTAGCATGATTTGAGTAAATCAGTCAGTAACACATACGGTAACATGCCACAATAATGACAGCAGTCTAAGAACGCGGAAAACAATGTTCTGAACACCAGCATTATCTTTTTTAAACAAGACAACCTTACCTTATTCAAACATATCTAAGGTTTTCA
Organism: Mermis nigrescens; assembly: GCA_036768485.1. Lineage (NCBI taxonomy): Eukaryota > Metazoa > Nematoda > Enoplea > Mermithida > Mermithidae > Mermis > Mermis nigrescens. The sequence continues at coordinate 13,279,794 of JAVLUZ010000157.1, read as the reverse complement.
GCATAAACTTCACGCAAGTAATGGGTGTAAAGAACACTTACGTTCAGATTCGTAATCTTGATGTCACATGAAACATTTTGAAAAAATTAAGCTTCTGCAACGCTCTGAAACTAAAGTTAATTTTCTGTGTAAACTTTAAAAAACTACTGTGTGTAAAGAAAACATACAGTCAGATTTGTAATCCTGACCTTACGGAATATATATTGAAAAACATTCACGTTTTGCAACGCTCTGGAAGTAAAATAAATTTTTAGTGTAAACTTTACACATTAACAATAAATGAATAGTACAAACTTTACACAACTATAGGTGTAGAGAAAAGTGATATTCAAATTCGTAATTTTGAAGTTACGTAAAATATTTCGAAAAAATATTAAGCTTCAACAAACTCTAGATGTAAAGGTAATTTGCAGTGTAAACTTTACACAACCACCGAACGTAAAGAAGATTTCAGTCGGATTCGTGATTCTCTTATTTGTCTGATATTACTATCAACATTTATGACAAAATTAAGTCTCTACAATGGCCTGAAGACAAGTTAATTTTAGATGTAAATTACTTTACACCGCTCTTAGATGTAAACAAAGCGCCCAGCTGATGTACTATGACGTTCGATCCCTGGGGTACATTCTTAGACTTGTGATCATGTCCAGACTCATAACAGGAGTTGTTGGCAGACGAAAACGAGCCAAAATGTGTTTTTCCACCCTCTGATTCTTTAAACTCTTTACACTGTCACGCTGGAAATGAGTCACTTTTCAAACAAATAAAAAAGTCGAACACATTGAACAAAATAAAATCAAAAAAGAAGTATATGGCGCGAAACGTCGAAAATTTGATACTTTTGAGCAAATATATAGCTAAAAACGCTTAAAAAAGCGCCTTTTCTACGAATTTTTCGGAATTTTATGGAAACTTCCAAAAAATCTCGAATTTGGGGGAGGGTTTGAGGCGAAGGGGGTGATAATCTGGAGGCCCAAAATGATGTATGGTCATCATAAGTTTTGCTTAAGATATTAAGTAGATGTGAATGGAAATCGCTGGGAAGAATTCTACATAAGATCCAATAATGTGTGTTCTTCTAACATTACGATCCAGTCAAAATGCAGCAGTTGGAAAAAGGCGCGTTGACGCCCGGATTTAAAGACGAGCCGCGCAGCGGTGGCGTCGCTACGACGGCGACGATGGGCGGCGCTGGGGGCCATCTGTGTTCGGCCGCGCTTAACGTCGAAGCGGCGGCTGATCAGCAAATTATGTCGCCTCGCGGCGGAAAATCGTCGACGCGCGGCGGCAAAAGAAGCGGCGGCGGTGGCGGGTCGACTTCGGCACGCGGTGGACGAAAGCAAAATCGAGGAGGCGGGGGAGCTGCGGCGGTGACGTCACAACCGCCGCCACAATACGCAGTATTCGCGGAGAATATTTCTTTTGATCATGGCGATCGTACATGTTAGAGGGGAAGAGGGGATCCCACCCAACGTCGGCCGTCCCCCATCCCACCATAACCTGAAAATTTTTTACAATCCTCCCCCGATTTTTGAAAAAAATTGAATATTTTGGCCGTTTGTTGGCGTTTTTTGGCCGTTTTTCTTCAAAAATTGGAGATCATCCCCCCCTTAAAATTGACTGGGGGCCTCCACCTAAAATTTCGAGCCGTTACATGTATGATGGCGTCAGGCAATGTTCTTTAAGAATAAATGGCCCGTTAAACCCTCTTTTCTATGCATCTGTACATGTATCAAGTTGAAAATTCAGATTTATACAAAAGTGCACTAAATGATAGCTGCAGTAGTGCTCTCACGCATAAGCTTTGATGTTTTGTGACCTCTACAAGCATACATGTTAAAGGGGAATCTCCCAACCCAAAGTTGGCCATCCCATATCCTTCCTAAAGTCAGAAAATTTTTGACCCTCTCCAATTTTTGGAACAAAAGTTGCGTTTTTTGGCCATTTTTATTTGTTATGGTCATTTTTGACCAAAAATTAGAGGTCATTAACCCCTCCCCGCTAAAATGTCCGGGGATCCACCGCACAAAATTTTGAGCCGTTATATGTATGTCTACAAGTTGCATTTTCTAATGGATGAGTCGAAATTTAGATCACTTTCGCAGCTTGTTTATACATTCGTAAACGACTTGCCGCAAAACATTGGTTGGAACCAGAGACTAGTGAAATATTTCTACCATATCATGAATATAGTGACCAGACCAGAAAGGAATAGCGAGTTGATTTTGCAGAAATCGTGTGTACATTTTACAATTAAATTCCTGAGAGTTTGTCTTGGTGAAATTCGTCGTGCATGACGGCCAGCTTGTTTTACGAGTTGCCATTAGAGGCTTAGATTGTCCTAATCTTGTGCAAAAACCCATATTGGTTCTTGCTTTTTGTACGTTTTAAATTATCTATACTAATTTTTCGTTCTATTTCATTCAACAAGTTGTTAATTTAAGTATTTATTGATTATTTATTATTGATTCTACATTTATCTATTTCTTCTATTTCTTCTTTAATCTATCGATAAATCACGTGATTAGGTATGTATAGAATTAAGTTACAATCATACATGGGCAGAAGCCAAAGCTTCAGCCCTCCAACTATGGCTTTCAAAGGTTAGTTGGTCCCCTATTTGGGCTGAAAATGGGTTAACAAGACAATTTTGTTCGATTTTCCACTGTTTTCTTACATTTGTTCTAAACCAGCCCATCCAAATGGACCCTTTAGCCCGTCCAGTTTTTAAGTTAGCCCGTTCCACGGATGGGCTGGGATTGGCTTATACATATAAAGGCTCGAAAATTTGGTTGCGGATCAGGCCTTTTTAGAGGGAGAGAGTTAATGACCTCCAATTTTCGGCCAAAACGGCCAAAAACACATAAAACGGCCAAAAAATTCTTTTTTCTACCAAAAATCGGGGTTGGGGATCAAAAATTCCATGGCTTCGGGGTATGGGGAGCAATCAACTTTTGGTGAGTGGGGATTCTCAACCACCACACCTGGGCGTCGGGGGGTTTGGGGGTATGCACATCCCCCGAGAAACAAAAATACCATCCCCCTCAGAAATCGAAATACCCCCCAGAATTCAATTTTTGAAATTTTTTCGTTTTTTTCGCAATTTTTTGATGCCAATGGATAGTGCTTGATGAGAAACGTCGAAAAATGGTATTTTTGTACGCCATACCACGATTTGTAAGGTCATTTTTTGACCTTTGAAAAATCTTGCACCCCCCCAGAATTTTCTTGCTGCCCGCGTATGTCAACCATCCTCCCTCTGTTACATGTATGGATGGGCTATTGTCCATGTGTGCTTACAATTAATAATCGTGATTTTCGGTTATATACATATGTACATAATATTAATTAGTTTTCGCACAGACCATGGGAATGCGTCAAATGGGCATAGCTCCTGGTCATGGGATGATGGGAAACATGGTGGCATCTTCGGTGGGCGGTGCATCGATTCCTGCTTATCAGCAGCAAACACCGACTTCACATCAGCAACCGCAGCAGGCAATGAGCGCCAATCAACAGCAGCACCAACTGCAGGCAATGCAAGCGGCTGGCACTGGCGGAGGATTTGTAGCCGCCAACCAGGTGCCTCCTTATCAGTCAAATTTAGGCTGGACCAGCGGTGCAGCTCCAATTCCTTTAGCTCAGCAACAGCCGCAGTATCAGTCGAGGTCTTATCAACAGGGCAGCGGTGCTCAGCAACAAATGAGTACACCTTTTTTGTCTTTTTTAATCCTGTCAAGTTGAAACATCATATGGTACCACAGTAATCTATTGACATCTGATGCGCACGCTAGAATAACAGAAATCCAACATATGTATGTAATGAAGAGAGATTATTTCCGTAGGGACCCAGTCCCCCTTTCAGGCCCGTAGCCAGGATTTATTGACCGGGGTTGCGAGCACATTTTTAAGTGTAACCACTCAAGCACAAGTTGTTACATCTCGTATTCAGCTAAAAATCTAATCAAAAATAGCTTGATGCAGCTAAATTTTTTAATAAATAGCATGATCTTGACACATTTCTAGCATTTTTTCTTAAATTTCGAAGCTCCGTCATCTTTTGGTGCCATTTTTTAACTTTAACACGCGGGACCGAGGGTGCGGCCGCACCATCTGCACTCCCAGACTACGGGCCTGCCTTTTCTCAGCGCTGATTATATTACTTAAATGGGAGTCAGCGCTGATAAATACTGATTACAAATCGGAAAATATTAATATTATTTCGGATTCGACACGTACACAAGATACGCGGAGTAACCGATTTGCAAGTATCATGAATACAGTAACCACTATAGATGCACAGCATGGCCGATCCGGGGGGGTCAAGAATTAAACTTTTTTGGGACAAAATGACCTCAAAAACTGGTATAAGTACTCAAATTGCAACTATGTTATTAAACAGCTTCTGATCCATTTAAAACAATTTTGAAGAGAATTTTCCATTTTCATCCGTTTTTGCCTTTTTTGCCTCATTTTTCCAAGCAAATTTTTCAATTTTCACATATTAGGAGGTTAGAACCATAGGCAGCACCAAAATTCTGGGGGGATTGCAAGATTTTTCAAAGGTTAAAAAATTGTGGTATGGTGAAAAACACCATATTTTAACGTTTTCCATTGAGCATTATCTATTGGTATCAAGAAAATTGCGAGAAAAACAAAAAAATTTTAGAAATCGAATTCTGGATGAAGGTATTTAGGTTTTTAGGGGGTATTCGGCCTTCTATGTGGATGCATACCCCCAACCCGCTCTCCCCACGCCCACGTGCAGTTAGAACCCCCCCCTCGCTACGTGCATGTATGGTTACTACTACCGGGCGTGCCAATCCATTTTCCTACTGCTCCGTCACGCCTTGTTGAATGTTTTCGCTTCAGAAAATATTAGTACTTCGTAAAAGTGGTTTACTTGTATATTTGACCGACTGACCGTAGACAGTGGAAAGCGCAATTTGTCATTCTAGATTTACGTTACTGCCGTGAAAGTTTGCCTCAAGGCCGCTAAATCTTGTGTGTATGTAAAAGAGAAGGCCATTGCATACATACGTATGCACGAATTGCCTTCAAAACTCAAAATCGTTGCTTTTCCCTTTTCTTCACTTCTTCATCGTTTCTAAAATGCATACTTGATTTTATGTATGTTGCATTTGATTTTTATATTACGTCTTCCTACCACACCTGGGCGTGGGGGTTTAGGGGTATGCACCCCCCAGAAACCGAAATACCCCCAGAAATCAAAATAACCCCCCCAGAATTCAATTTTTTGAAATTCTTTTTTCGTTTTTTCTCGCAATTTTTTGATGCCAATGGATAGAGCTTAATGAGAAACGTCGAAAAATGGTGTTTTTATCGCCATACCACCATTTTTAAGGCCATTTTTTGACCTTCAAAAAATCTTGCACCCCCTTAGAAGTTTCTTGCCGCCCACGTATGCTTCCTACCCGCATCGCTTATACTCGGACTTTAAAGTAAACCATAACTTTACGGCTTCGAGCTCCAAAAATAATTGATATACTTCGCTGCAACACTCCCACGCATAAACAATGTTTTTAGCCTCCCACAGCAGCCGCGTTGCCATATCAGCGCGTATTCGCAATAGACATCAAAGTGGCACCGGATCAAGTTTGGGCCCCGCTGGAGCCGGTGGCGCCGAAATGGTCGGCTACGGCCTGGGGCCACAGCCTCAAGCGGTTCAGGCGCAGTCGCTGACGCCCAATAGCCAACAACAGCAGCAGCAATCGAGGCAGCAGCAGCAGCAATTTGTCCAGCACGTTGAACAGCAGCAGAAAATAATGCAAGAAGCGCAATACGCTGGACAGGCGAATGTCCAGCAGCAAATACAGGCTCAGATTGAGGTTTGCAACGTATGAAATATTTTTCTTATTTCGCTGATTTTATCTCGAAAAACGGTACTTTGTTTGGTAATCTTATTCTGTAACGTATAAACGCTGCTTTACTTTAAGCGTATTTTAAAGCAATTCAAGTGTGAACAGTTTCATGAAATCTTCTATTTAGTCTGTTTCAGACTATGAAATTAGCGTCTCCATGATTGATGACTTGTGCGTATGTCAAAACATCTTACATGCATGCAAATGTATATATGCGAGTATACGTACACAGGCTCCTATTTAGGGGCTGGGGCGGCCGCCCCCTTATCTTCTCTGTCATAGAAATTGTGGAACGAATGTAGGGTAAACGCATGGAAGGATGAAAAATTGCATGTATTTGCTGTAAAATCTTCAATTTTTCCCTCCTGATTTCCAACTATTTTCGATCATTTTGCCACAGGTTCGAATAAAACATGTTACCTTTCCATTCTTAAAACACACGTCAAATAATTAATTCTGGGGGTCTACCGGATTTTCGTGGGAGGGGGTCCAAGCCCCGCGCCCATCTGTGGTTCCAAGCGCTTTTATACACATCTGATGTCTAAATATAAATCTTTTCATCATTGAGCAACACCGCCAGCAACTAATGAATGAAAATGCAGCAGCTTTAATGGATCCTTCAATGCGACCTCAAATGCACCGCCATATTACAGGGTCTTTGGAGTCTTCCGATATGATTCGGCAATCGAGTATTTTTTTTAATAAATAAATACCTGTGTTGTGTACATAGGAAGGAAGGGTACAAGAAAGAGTTTGAATACAGTCTTTTGATTTCTCGCTTTTTGGCGTGCTGTGTCGCTTTTAAACGGAGAAACGCCGTGTTCTTAAATTCTGAAATCTCCGCTCTGGCTAAATAGTTGAATTTTCATAGGATGTAAATTTGAAAATTTTTTCTGGCAAAAGTCGAATTATCGTTATTTTATTTAATAAAGCATGTTGTAAAGGTGGGAGAATGCGCTTATTCAGTAGCTAACCTAAAATTAGACTTGGAGATTATAAGTAAAGTAGGGTCGCCTGTCCTCGCTAAAATGAAGCCTGAATACGTGACTGGTGTACGGGATCCACTACGTTTGTACAAAACTTATATAAATATACCTAAATATAATGCTCTGACTTTTAAAGGTGAAAAAGTATTTTTGTACGGGATATGAATGGCGAGGGAATAAAATCATACTTTCGGGAATTGAAACAGGTGGCATTGTGCGTTTTGAATCGTTTTGTCAAGCTTTACCTCTTACTTTTACGATACGCAGGTATTGTGTTTTCGTGATCTCTTAAAAAAGTATTAAAGTTTGTGCACAACGTAGCACGTATGTATGTATGCAGGGTCGTATCCAGGGGGTGGGGGCCTGCCCCCACCCGAAATGGTAAAAAATTTGTTGCTTCTCCCAAGGGTCCCCCAGAGGGGAAAATTCAAAATTGGCGAAGTGCGTCTGAAACACCGCCAAAACAGTTTTTAGCGTACTTTTGAGCTAGTAAACTCGAAAAAATCCGGCGCTTCGCGCCGGATTTATTGTTTATGTATAGTTTTGTCTTCTAAACCATTAAAAATCGCATAAATTTGAGTTAGACGTAGAGAGCATGTCAATTTTTTTCTAGCGCTCTGCGCCGGATTCATTGTTTAGCTAAAGTCTTTGCCTTCTAGCTCACTTTAAACAGCTTAAATTTGAGTTATGACATGGGAAACATGAAATTTTTCTGGCGCTTCGCGCTGTATTTATTGTTTATATATGTTTTTGTCTTCTAGCCCGCTCAAACCGCTCAAATTTGAACTTGACATGCAGAATATTTCCATTTTTTCGGCGCTTGACGCCGAATTATTCATTATCCGTATTATTTTCCTCTTTTCCTCTGTAAAGCTCAATGATTAATTACAAAGGCAAGAGATAAGAGATAATTCGTCGATTAAGTGATGAGAAATCAGATTAAATGATAAATTTGCTGTATGTATGTATATCAATATGGAATAAAGTGAAAAGTTTTTAATTTTTTTGTTGGAATGTTTCTTCACCGTCGTATAGAGCTCGCCGAGATACGCTCAAAATTATGTACCTTTATTTCCGCTCATCTCTAATGGTTCTCGAAATATGTGGCCTCAAAAATTTTCGGCCCCCCCCAAATAAAATCCTGGTTACGGGTCTGTATGTATGTGTGTTCATGTACATTATTTATTCTGCGTGTATTTAGGTAGTTTGTACTTTTAGAACTTTTATAACAGCCCGAAATGTTAAACATTCATCTATCCATCCCGCTATTACCGGACTAATTTTTGCTGAATGTTTTTTCATAAAGACAATTTTCATTTTGTGTCTTTCATTCTCGATTAATTTTTTTAAACAGTTCAGTTTAATTGACCTTAGGGCAATCAGCAAAATAATCCATACGAATGGTCAGGGACGAGAAATGCCGACATATGGCTATTTCACATGCTTCACTATTAGCATGTTAAAAATACAAGAATCAGAAAGACATAAAAAATCCGAAGCTCGGATGTCTGCCTGTTTTACGGGCAATAATTGATTAGTTTCACTTGACTGTGTATGTAGCCCAAGGTGAAGCCTGAGCCAGTGTGTGAAATTAGTCTTTGACACTTATTATTGAATGCGAAGTTGGGAATCTCCTGCAATGATAATTTTCTTCCTGATCGTCTTAAAAAGTAGCCATGGTAAGATTAGTGAATAATTAAAAATTTCATAAATGAAATTGCGTTTAAATCTATTTGTTCTACTGGTTTTTTATTTATTTTTATTTATTTATTCTTTGTTCAATGCTTATATAAGTTTCTACCATATGTACATGATCTTGGGGGTTTCCATACAGAAAACTTTTCTCCCTTCAGAAACTTTTTTCACTCCTCCCTCAGAATTAGCTAATTTTCAAAAAAAATCGTAAAAAGAGTATTGTTTAATCATAAATGCACAAGGTCGGGATCGGCGGGGGAGGAAGTAAAATCTCAATAATCCAAAAGTATATTTTATGTCAACTAATTCGAGTTTTTCCAATGTTTTTTTACGAAATTGTTTATGTTTTCACGTTTTAGAAAGATAGAGCATCGTATACTAATTGCCAAAAAAATTTGTTTTTAACGCGTATCCACCGTTTTTAGCCCAAAAAGGTCTACTTTAAAAAAATGTTTGGTTTCAATCTCCCGAAAATTCCCATGCTGACATGTCCGCTTGCTACTATCGTTCGTTTGTGATCAGACTTCGGCCCCTCTAACGTGTTCAATGCAGCCCCTACGTCCGGTCCCGTGGCCACAGCCCGCCTCACGCCTTCTCGAGCATCACCCGGCTACAGTAACTCTGCTCTGCCTATGCAGTACGTCGGAGGAGGAGTGCAGCAGACGGCGACCAATCAGAATCAAGCCTTTTCAGCACAGCAGCAACAGCAGCAATTTTATTCTATGAACGAGCAACAATGTAGAACCCTTTCTCAGCAACATCAAGCTTTGCAGCAACAGCAACAGCAGCAGCAACAGAATGAAATGTTGATTGGTGGTGGAAATGGAAGGTTCGTCACATTATCTGTTACACCAGTGCGTGATTTTCTGTTGTCACTTCGGTTCCAAGAAGAATCATTTAAGACATTGCAAAAATTAAATTGTTTTAAATGTTAAATATCTTTTTACTTACATGCAGAAATAAACATTCGGAAATTTGGGTCGAAAACTGGTCGTTGTATGTAGCTTGTTCCTCGATTATTTTTCAATCCGTTTTTCGTTGTTAATTCATGAGATCTTGTTCAAGTCGATGCACCTTTGACGATTTCTGGCTGTCAACACGAATTCCGATCTTCTACATTTGAGCGTCCTGAAATTGCGAAATACAGTGGTCGCCATGAAAGACAGCGTTATTAACCTCCATCATCCCGTTAATCTGGCGATGCGGACGGCGCAATGTAGCTATTAATAGCGCCAACAAGGGAGCGCGCACGTGAAAACCATTATAATTCTGAGGGTGATGGCGCGTCATCTTTCATGGCGACCACTGTAAGTAATTCTATGCCGCAATATAGTCAAACTCGGATAATGTACATCCCTTAAGGACCTAGGCCAAAGGTGTGCAATATCCGAGTGTGTTAATTGATTGGAGTGCGAAATTTTCTTAAAATTTCCACTTCAAAAATAAATCTGTCATCCCTTTAATACCTGTCAGAAGGATTACAAAGACGACGAATCTTATATCCTTGCCTGTAGCTGCAAAATAAATACTTCGGTAATAATCATTCATGCTTTTGTTCTGCGTAAGATAACACGGTGTGCAATACGTTTGCATTATCCGAGGTCCGACTCCGCGTGCTCATTATCCGAGGTGTGAATTACATAACCGTGCGCACTTATGCACTGATTTATATGTTCCGGTCTTGTCAGCCGTGTGCATTATGCATTATCTCAAGATTTGCATTATCCGAGTTAGACTGTAGAATAATAGGTAACTTTCAAAAGTGAATCATTTGCACGAAACTCAGATCACAGCTAAATCATTTGGCGTATAGCAAATTCTATCACAATTTTTATTCAATCTGAAGATTTGGTTTAAAGAAATTGAATTCATAAGGTATGCCGCCACTATGATGCCAGATCAGCCTAATTACGCGCCCATAGCCGGCAGTAGTCAAATGAGCATGTCTCGAGCGGTTAGTCAACCTGCTTTTTTCATGCAACAACAAAATCAGCAAAGACAGTCTCCTGGTATGGCATTACCACCACAGCAGCAACAACAGCAGATTTACCAAACCATGGAGCAGCAGCATTTCCAACAACAACAACAACAACAAACAACAACAACAGCAACAACAACAGCAACAACAACAACAGCAGCAACAGAGGAGCCAACAGTTATTTCAGCATAGTGTGCAAAGGTACGTGCACGTGCATTCATATCTAACCTCTTTTTCCTGCCATGTTATGGGGATTCTGGTATCTGCATGCATATGTTATTTAGATGTTACAGTTCATAATATTACTTTGTAGTTAGTCTAGCTAGAAGAGTAAATTTAAATGTCTGGTAGTCAGTAAATATTTACGGTATTCTCAGCTTACTTACGTATGCCACATATGAAGAACACTTCTTAAAGTTGTTAAAATAAATGGTTTTATCTTAAAATGCACGAATATATCGTTTTCCATATTTTCCCTAAAATAACATTTTGATTAATAAACGATGTGCACTTGATAACAATATGTAAATCGACATATGAATTTGTGATCTTCACATATCAAAAATGCCAAAAACAATACGTAGAGTTATTTCTCTTCATCCTCAATTAACGAGTAGTTTAATCGTGTCGTATTGTAGCGGAAATGGAAAAATCACCGAAAATCTTGTGGTAAATATCTGCTTCTGATCTGTGACGGATCTAGGATTTTCCTAAGTGAAGCGGTACTCAAACTTTTCCAAAAACAGTCAAAAATAGGTCCGAAAATATGCCCTTCACGTGCAAAATTGCGTTTTTTCTGCGTTTTATGTTGCATGTTTTTGATTAAAATTAATTTTGACGCAACATTTTTTCGGAAAATCTCTCAAAAAAATTTCGACAACTTTTGTGCGAAAAAATAAATTTTCTGGACTTTAGCGAAAATTCGGCAAAAAATTTATGAAATTTTGGCTGATGGACGCTTTGAAGCTCGGTTTCCTGTATTTCTAGCACTTGACACCGATGTCGAAAGTTTTTCCAAAATTTTGCTCGAAAATAGAAAAATCTATGTTGAATTAGCTAATTCTGCTCTTTAAATTGTTTTAGCATGAGCAAAAAATGGCTTCTAGGTCGGAAAGAAAGTAAAAACTGCCATTAATAGGTATTATTCGAGAAATAATGATTACTGACGGCTAAAGATCATTGCAAATTACATGTCCATTCTTTATCTCACAAAATATTTTGGGCCGATGGGGGCGGCCGCTCCCCCTCATCCCCCTGGAATCCGCCATTGTTTCCGATTGTATTTGCATTATGTGTTGCTGCTTTATTTATTGCCTGTTTGCGTGAACTTTTCATATGAACGACCAATCAGAATTTTTGCCCAGAATAAAATAGTCGGTAATTATCAATTATTTAGATATAATTTATATAGGCTTCAGGTTTGCGGAAAGTTCGTACCCCAAAAATTTGTCCCCCACAATTCTTCCATGCCACAATGCGTCCTTGCACAATTCGTCCTTGCTTAATTCGTCCCCGCCACAATTCGTCCCCTGGAACGCATTTTTCATTTAGTTATTTAATGAAAATTCCTTTGTCGGGGCATCACAATTCGTCCAATGAAACACATTTTTCATCTGTATATTAGTAGAATATTTGTAGTTTCTGCAAATTACTTAAGCATTTTTAAGAGATATTCGTATCATTTTCATTCAGGTATATTATTATGCCTATCTATGTGTTGATCGACGATTAGAAAAGAATTGACACGCGGAATGACACGATGCGTTGCATTAAAAATATTTCAATTTGTAAAATTTACATAATTTTCACATGGTTGCAGCGTTTCGTGGCGTTAACAAGTGCACGTTTGTGTCTCACATAATATCCTGTGGAATGAAAACAGTCGAATACCTACAGAAACACCATCAATACCTACTTTATTAAATAACATTCTAAATTGCTGATATGAAAATTATATGAGTAGATATTTTTGAAAACGCACGGCAAGTCATTTTTACAAACGACAATCGTGGGGGACGAATTGTGGCGAAGACGAACTGTGGGATACGTACTTTGCATATCCCGTATTTTCAGGAACTTCATTTTACCCTAACTGCAAATGATAGTATTATGTTATGGATTTTAAATATTTGGTAAAGTGTCTAGCTTCGAATTAGAGGGTCAAACAAAACTATGTTTAAAAAATCAGTCTTTAAATGTAGCTGGAATAAGTACATTTCATTACAGTTGAAATCTGTCAATATGCAGCAGACTGATTCTGAAAAATTTGTAGACTTGTCACAGTTTGAATCTGCATCTTTCATATAAATCTTTCTGTTGGTAGGTACTGGCTTCTGATCTTACACTTGAAGCCAGTGGCCAATCTAGGATGTTCGTAGGGTGGAGCGGTAGGTACCATATATGGGCTTTGGGGTCTGGACTACTCATGGACGTGAGGTTTTGGGGGTTGTACCCATTGGTGGACGGCACCGAAATTCCTGAGGGTGCAAGATTTCTAAAAGGTGAAAACATGGTCTTAAAAATGGCGGTATAGCGAACAAAACACCATTTTTCAACGTATCTCCACAAGTACTATCCATTGGCATCAAAAAATGCGAAAAAAAGAAAAAATTTTAAAATTTGAATTCTTGGGGGTATTTTGATTTCCGGGAGTATTTGGCCTTCTGGGGTGTGTATACCCCCAACCATAGGTGCGGAATACCGTCCACTGTCCACCCTGTGGCCACCCAGTACCCACAGAACCTCTGGCCGGTGGCCACAGAAAATTAAGGTTTAAATTGGAATAGTAGTGAAAAGAATGATAAGGAAAAGATTGCGAGATAATGAATAATCAAGCAAAATCAATCAACCAGCCAACCAAGAGGCCAACTAATCAACCAACTAGCTGGCCAATCAACTAACCAACCAACTAGCTCAACCAACCAATCAACTCATGACCAACCAACCAACCAACCAACAGTCCAACCTAACCAACCAAGCAACTAAATGGCCAACCAACCAACCAGCCAAAAGGCCAACCAACCAACCAACGAATCAAATGGCCAAGCAACCAACCAATCAAATGACCAACTAACTAACCAACCAAGCCAATAGCCTAACAAACCAAACAACCAACTAAATGGCCAACCTACTAACCTACCAACCAACCAACCAACCAACCAACCAACCAACCAACCAACCAACCAACCAACCAACCAGCCAACCAACCAACTAAATGGCCAACCATCCAACCAGCTAACCAAGCAACTGAATAGCCAACCAACCAACCAACTAAGTGACCAACCAACCAACCAATCAACCAACCAACTAAATGGCCAACCAACCAAACAAACAACCAACCGAATGGCTAACCAATCAACTAAATGGCCAACCAACCAACCAACCAAATGGCCAACTAAATAACCAACCAACCAACCAACCAACCAACCAACCAACCAACCAACCAACCAACCAACCAATCAACCAACCAATCAACCAATCTACCAATCAACCAACCAATCAACCAACTAACATGGACCAATCAACCAACCAGCTAACCAATCAACCAACCAACCAACCAACCAACCAACCAACCAACCAACCAACCAACTAACCAACCAACCTAACCAACCAACCAACCAACCAATCAACCAACCAACCAACCAGCCAGACAACCAACTAAATGGCCAACCAACCAACCAAATATACAAGCAACTGAATAGCCAACCAACCAACCAACTAACTCACCAACCAACCAACCAATAACCAACCAACCAACCAATCAACCAACTAAATGGCCAACCAACCAACCAAATAAACAACCAACCAACCAACTAAGTGACCAACAAACTAATTTCCAATCAACTAAATGGACAACCAACCAACCAAACAACCAACCTCCAAACAACTAAATGGCCAACCAACCAAATAAACAACCAACCGAATAGCCAACCAACCAACCAACTAAGTGACCAAGCAACCAACCAACCAACCAACCTACCAATCAACCAAATGGCCAACCACCTAACCAACCGATCAACCAACCAATCAACCAACCAACCAACCAACCAACCAACCAACCAACTAAACCGACCAACCAACCAATCAACCAACCAACCAATCAACCTACCAACCAACCAACCAAACAACCAACCAACCAATCCAACCAATCAGCCAACCAACCAACCAACCAACTAAATGGCCAACCAACCAAATAAACAAGCAACTGAATAGCCAACCAACCAACCAACTAAGTGACCAACCAACCAACCAACTAACCAACTAACCAACCAACCAACCAACCAACCTACCAACCTACCTACCAATCAACCAACCAACCAACCAACCAACCAACCAACCAACCAACCAACTAAATGGCCAACCAACCAAATAAACAAGCAACTGAATAGCCAACCAACCAACCAACTAAGTGACCAACCAACCAACCAACCATAATGACCAATCAACCAAATAAAGAACCAACTGACATAGCCAACCAACCAACCAACTAAGTGACCAACCAACTAATCAACCAACCAACCAACCAGTCAAGCAAATGGCCAACCAACCAACCAACCAACCAACTAAATGGCCAACCAACCAACCAACCAACTAAATGGCCAACCAACCAACTAAATGGCCAACCAACCAACTAACCAACCAACCAACCAACCAACCAACCAACTAATCAACCAACCAACCAACCAACCAACCGACCAACCAACTAACCAACCAACCAACTAACCAACCAACCAACCAACCAACCAACTAAATGGCCAACCAACCAATTAACCAACCAACCAACCAACCAACCAACCAGACTAACAACGACCAACCAACCAACCAACCAACTAAATGGCCAACCAACCAACCAACTAAATGACCAACCAACTAACTAACCAACCAATTAAGCAACCAACCAACCAACCAACCAATCCAACCAACTAACCAACTAACTTATCAACCAACTAACCAACTATCCAACCAATCAACAAGTCAACCCAATCAACCAACCAATTAATCAACTAAGGAACCAACAAATCGGGTAATCAATCAACCATCAACCAACCGAGCAGACAACCAACCAGTCGAGCAACCAACTAACAACCATAGGTGCACAAGGTCAGGGTCGGCAGGGGGGTGAAATGCCAAAAATCTAAAACAGTAAATTTAACGTTCACGATTTTTTTGCTGTTTAATGATCTAAATGGTCAAAATAGCCTATAAAACGTTTTTCGTGTTAATAACACATTTTAAAAGCATTTTTAGTCCATTTTGACTGCATTATATCACTTTTAACACTAAAAATGCAAAAATTTATCAATTTTGAGCGCTTTTTGAGTAAAAAGTACTTAACAGTACTAATCTGGCGCGGAGCGCCGGAAAAATTTTGACATTTTTACTGATTTTGATGTCAAAAATGATGCAGAACAAGACCTCTTTGCTCAAAATCGCCGGACAGTACCGGTCTAGCTGACCCCTCAGGGGGTGATACCCCCCACCTCAGCCCCCCTATGTGCATGTGTGCTAACAACCCAACCACGTAACCAACCGGCCAATCAACCAAGTACCCAACTGGCTAACCAGCTAACTAAGTGGCCAACCAACCAACAACCAAACTAACCAATCAGTCAACTAACCAATTAACCAACCAAGCAAGCAGTCAGCCATCCAAGCAACTAACTAATCAACCAACCAACCGACTGGCCAGCCAGCTATCCAACTGACCAACCAGCAAACCGGGCAGATAACCAACCAATCATCAAACAACCAAACTAAACAATCAACCGAGCAGGCAGCTTGTAACCAACTAACCAATCAATCCACCTTCCAATCAGGCAGCAGAGCAAGCTACCAACAACCTAACCAACAGACCAACTAATCAACAACTTAACCAACAAACAACCCAACCAATTAAATCGTGCGGCTAAATAACTAACCAACCAACCAATCAAGCATCCAAAGCAAGCAATCAACCATCCAACCTACTAATCCAAACAAACGAACAAACAATCAACCAAGTAGGCAGCCAACCTACCGATCAACCAGCTAAGCAACCAGCCTGGCAACCGACCAACTAACCATCCAACTAACTAACAAACCGGGCACACAATCGAGAAATCGGCTAACCAACCAACCTACCAACTAATCCAACCCACAAAATTTACTTTTTCTGTATAAAATAGCGTTTTTTAGCCCCACCCCCTTAAATCCGCTCCTGAATAGAAGTCTTAAAATTTTTGCTGAGTGACTTAAATTTATTATATAACGAGAAGCAGCAGATGTGATTCAAAAAGGCAAAACACGTCGGAAAATGTCGTTTCTGTGTGCAAAGTTTCATTGGAATACATCAATATTCCTCAATATTCTGGCTATTCTCCCACCGAGAATCTTTTCATTCCAAAATTTCTAAATAACCCAGCCGTGGATACAGGCTGCTAGAAGCAATACGGTTTTCAGGGTTTCATTTTCTCATAGTATAGCATTTGCATACAGCTACGCAATTTTAAAACCAACAGGTCACATTATCAATGCGCATACTCTACATACGTCTAATTTTATGATTTAAATTGTCCTATGTGGTCACACGGCCAGACATGCACATGGGGGTTCAGGGTCTAGAACCCCAGAATTGAAGAAATAGAAATTTTCTCGGAAAAATGAGGCAAAAAAAGGCAAAAAACGGATGAAAATTGCAAATTTTTTAAAAGTGCTTTTAAATTGACCAGAAACTGTATAATAACGTAGCTTTAACGTTATTCTAGCGCTTATACCAGTTTTTTAGGTCATTTCGGCCCAGAAAGCTCAATTCTGACCCCAAGGTCGGCCATGCATCTATTAAAACCAACCCCGCAGGTTCCAGACAGTCACTAACCTGAAAAACCTGAGCGTTCTTATGTATGTTAGGTAACATATATATTTATAGTATCCTCTAATTTTGAAATTAACTAAAATTTAAAATGATACGAATGCTAATTTCCGGCTCTTGGCGTCGACATAATAATAATTTGCATTTTTAATAGTGAAATGCCAAAATTGAATAAAACACAATAAAAATGGGCAAAATTTCCAGTGTAATCCGCGAGATTCTTTTTTTGCAACAAAATGGTAAATTGTTTTGCACTTGTGCGCAGGTCCATATCGAGGGAGAATTCATGCTAAATTTTTCCAAAATTTTTATTTGTGAAACTGTCGGTTTTGTACTTTCCTAGCATAAAAATACCCATTTTTCAACGCTTCGCGCCATCACTTATATAAATCTACAAGCTATTTTCAGATAGCATGTTTAGATGCGATGCGAAATCAAAATGATAAAATGATAAAAACGGCGAAATTTCCTGGCGCTTCGCGCGAGATACATTTTCTGCATGACTAAACTTTAGAAAGGTTCAAAGTTGTCCTTCGAATGATAAAAAATATCGTAATCTTCTGGCGCTCCTTGCCAGATTTATTTCTTCCGTTTCTGATCTCCAGAAAACAGCAAAATTGAGCCGAGATTTGGATAATAATATCAAAATTTTCTGGCGCTTTGCGCTGAATATACTGCGTTTTTACATTGTGTGTATCCTAAAGATGCTATATAATCGAGTAAAAGAGTAAAAGTCCCAAAATTGTACTTTATCACCTCGAGCCACAGAAGTAATCCAAAAAAACGGATAACCAGAAGCTACGGGAGTATCTGATTTTCCATGTATATCAAAGAAACAGGCGCGGATCCAGGGGGCGGGGGGCGGCGCCGCCCCCAAGCCCTTCTTTAAAATTTTTTGAGCAGCAGATATACGTTGGAATGCGCCCAAAATTTAACTAAAAACGCCAAAACGTCAAAAATTTTCGGCGCTCGCGCCGTTTCATCATTATTTTTCGTTTTATTGTTCCAGCATTGGGTTTAAAGCAGTCAAAATATTCCAGTGCTTTAGTGCTTTAATGTACTATACTATTTATCGGTTGAAACTCTAAATGCTGCTTGGACATCGTCTTAAAGAAGTGTGCCAGTTATCGGCGAATTTTCGTTTCGTTTTTCACTTCAGGACGCATTTCAAAGCAAGAATTTGTAATGGTTTGAAAGTATGGAAAGGCGTAGTTAACTGTTTTTAGGCTGAGTTTAGAACCATAATTCGGCCGATTTTGTGAAAGTTTCAACGTTACATTTCAACATTTCATTTCACAAAATTTTCCGGGGCTCCGCCATGGGTCCCGCTGGGAGCGTTTGAGCGCGTCCCAGATCCTTCAGCTGTAAAAGCGAGTGTCTTTCTTGCATTTTTTGTGTCCAAGGCATAATCGGGCAATGTAAATATGTGAACTGACTCGTTGGGCAGGACCGCCCCATCTCCGAAATGAAAAAGAAATTTTGTTTTTACCAAGGGTCTACCAAAGGGAAAAATGGAAAATTAGTGAAGCACGTCTGAAACACCGCCAAAATAGGGTTTTTGCGTTTTTTGAGTTATGCAAACTCAAAATTTTCCAGCGCTCCGCGTCGGATTTATTGTTTATGTTGTCCTCTAAATGCTAAAAATCGCTCAAATCTGAGTTAGACATAGAGAGCATGTCAATTTCTTTCCAGCGCTGTGCGCTGGATTCTTTGTTCAGCTATAGTTTTTGCTTTCTAGCTAACTCAAAACAGCTCAAATTTAAGTTATGACATGGAGAACATGCATTTTTTCCGGCGCTTCGCGCCGGATTTATTGTTTATCTACATATGTTTCTTGTCTTATAGCCCGCTCAAAACCGCTCAAATTTGAGCTTGACTTGCAGAATATGTCAATTTTTTCCGCGCTTCGCTGCCGAATTATTATTATCTGTGAATTGCATTATGAGCAATTGGTTGTGCAGATGGCTTAAATGATCAATTTTCTGCATATCAATATTGAGTAAGGTAAAAAATTTTTGAAATTTTAATTTAAAATTTGTCTTCACCATCGTTTAGAACTCACCGAGATACGCTCAAAACTGCCTTTATTTTCGCTTATCTCCTAATGTTTCTCGACATATCTGACTTCAAATTTTCGGACTGCCCCCAAAAATTTTTCCTGGATCCGCTAGTGAAAGAAAGTCATAATTTTAAATTGCTGGATAACAAGGGATACGCTGATTACTGTTTTCCTCTGAAGTTTAGGGCAAACAAGATCATGTGTTGTGTTCATTCAATCTTCATATTCTATGCAATGTTCGATCACGCCTCTAAGATTCGCTAACAGAATTTTTAAAAGGATATTGTCTAAAACATCGCTAAAACAGGTTTTTAGCGTACTTTCGAGCCAGTAAATGCAAAATTTTCCGGCGCTTCGCGCGCTTCACATTTACCGCTCCGCTCATGCATAGTTTTGTCTTCTAAACCGCTCAAAATCGCTCAAATTCGAGTTAGCCATGGATAGCATGTCAATTTTTTCCGGCACTAAGCGCCGGATCATGAAATTTTTCCCAGCGCTTCGCGCCGGATTTATTCCTTATCCAAATTTCCTGTCTTCGAGTCTGCTCAAGACAGTTCAAATTTGATCTAGACATGTAAAAGATGTCAAATTTCTTTCGGCGCTTTGCGCCGAATTGTTTCTGTATTGTTTGCCTTTGTAGGGGACAAGAATTAAATACAAGACAGAAGCTGGGAAATTATTCGTCTATTGAATGATGAGAAATCAGTTGTGCAGATAAATTAAACAATAAATTTGTTGTATAGGGATCAATAAAAAATAAAGTTGAAATTATTTAAAAATTTTCTTCATCGTTGTATAGAGCTCGCCGAGATACGCTCAAAACTGCCTTTATTTTCGTCCATCTCCTTATGGTTCTCGAGATCTCAATTCTAAATTTTCGGCTTCCTCTATATAAACAACCTCTTCATTGACCAACCAACCAACCTCAACAAAAGGCGTTCCGGTACCCACAGAACCAAGATCCATTCCCCACGTATGATGCAAACCATAAAATATTAGACAATTGGCTTTAACATGTTAAACTAAGTGCAGACAAGCACAGCCGCGGGCCGCCATAAAACATCTGTACATATGTAATTAGGGTAAAAAATAACCACTTTCGAAGCTACGGCTAATTGTAAGACATGCAGTGGTCGCCATGAAAGATGACGCGCTATCATCCTCAGAATTATGATAGTGGATGCGTCGCGAGCGCCGCGTTACGTCCATCATGCGCTATCATCTCTTTTTTCTATTAAGCGCCATTAACCTCTATCATCCCCTTAATCTGGCGATGCGGACGGCGCAATTTAGCTATTAATAGCGCCAACAAGGAAGCGCGCACGTGAATGCTGGCGCGCTTCCTTCTTGTTGGCGCTATTAATAGCAAAATTGCGCCGTCCGCATCGCCAGATTAACGGGATGATAGAGGTTAATGGCGCTTAATAGAAAAAGAGAGATGATAGCGCATGATGGACGTAACGCGGCGCTCGCGACGTATCTTCTATCTTAATCCTGAGGATGATAGCGCGTCATCTTGCATGGCGACCACTGTATCAGACATACTGTAGTTATACGATAAGCTACAAACGACGAAAACAATTACTGGACAATAAACATTAGTACAAAAATAATATTGAGGAGCGGTTTGGAAAGGTTTAACCCCCAGAAATTGTTTCACCTCTTCACGAATTTTTTCACACCCCAACCTAGAATTCACGATTTTCCAAAACATTGGAGAACAGATTATGTCTTGAGCCTTTTTCGCTATCTGTTTGCTCGAAAGCATCAAATTTTTGGCACTCCGCATCATTTTTTCTAAATTCTCTTACGTTTCTTACGTACTAGAAAGATAAAGCATCTTCTGAAACGCCGTAGCCAAACAAAAGGCACTTTGAAATTTCAACCTCTCCGCCAACTCAGATATTCCTATACAGGCAATGCATGTCTGTATTCGTACCTACGAGTATGTACAACATTGTGCATGCATATTATTGTGTTGTACTATTAACATATGCATTTGATCTGTCAACATAACGGTGTAAAGAGGCACCTAGCTGGCCGTCCTATTTTTGGGGAGTAAGCCCAAAAAGGCCAAAAATAGCACAAAATAACGTTTAAAAAGTCATATTTTTTCCGATTTGTTTCCAATTCTGGGGGGTCCAAACCCCTCATTCCAGCAGAGATATGTGCCTGGGTGCAAATCAGATTCGCGTCACGAAATTTACCTTGATTTTGTTTTTATTCAATGCGCTTATCCCGTCGATCGCCTGTACAACGTGAGTTTGTTTGTAGGCTTCAATATAAATTACTCCTTTCAAGCCTTCTTTCACAATCACCGACTTGATTTGAAGAGGCTGAAAATTTAATTTAAAGTCCATACTCAACCTGCAACAAAGGTCTCACGCGATTAGATATCAATCATAAGAGAATGCGGTATTGGTTTAGGAACATAATGCAAACCGGTGACACCAAAGATTGAGAAAAGTAGAAAAGAAAGAAAAAACACCGAAAACCGACACCAAAAACACCAAAAGTGATTCGCGATTCCCCCCAAAAAAAAATTCGTCAAAAAGGTCTATGCCTTTTTCAAGCGTTTTAGCTATCTACATATCTGCTCAAAAAAGTCAAATTTTCTGCACTTCGCGCCATATAATCATTTTTTACTATGTATATCTTGGTCAATTAATTCAAAGTTTTCTAATATTTTTTCGAAATTTTTTTTCACGCTTAATAAAGACAAGGCATCGTCAGAAACGCCGAAAAAATATGTTTTAAAATCGTGTTCACCATTTTTGAGCGCAAAAAGGCACTTTAAAATTACCCACTCCCAAAGAAAAATTCTTATGCGTGGTGCATGTCTGAATATGACATTATGACACTTTTTCATTGAAGAATAAATTCGTGAAACCTTGTATGTGCATGTATGTACGAGTAAAAAGACTACGGGAGAATTAATTACGTGAGAAGTCAAGTCTGCTAATTTTAAAATTGAAAATCGATATCAGAGAGGAAACATGTTGTCGCATATGGGATTTTAGAGCAAGGCTGAGATCATTTAGCAGGCAGGTATCTGGCCGTCCTATTTTGGGGGGACCAACACCAATTTTGGGAGACGAAGCCCAAAAAGACCAAAAATAGCACAAAATAACGTTCAAAAAGTCTATTTTTCGATTTTTCTGAATTTTGGGGGGTCCGGACCGGACCCCATTCCCCGAGAGCTACGTGCCTGTCAGTTACATAGGGTCTCAGCCTCTTCATTAGTCAAAGTTTAAATTACCAAACCTAACAGACAATCCTGAAGGTAAAACTCGCAGCAAACACAAGATAACCAACGACGGGTAAAGTAAAGAAAAAATGAGAATGCGCCTTCTTTCAAATGAGGTACGTACATGTTTTGACAGAGAAAAGACAATATCCATCGATAAAATATAATTTAATTCAAAAGTTGTACCAAGTTTTAGCCGTTTGTTACGTATACGATTATGTATAAATCTAGTAATAATTCGTATAAAATAAGGCAGTAAAAAATATGAACCGATTTCTGTTCGTTTGAAATCTGATGAGCGGGTTTAGGAAGTTTTTAGGAAGGAAGTTCCTAGGAAGTTTTTACTGACACATTAAATGGACAATGTACGCTAGGATAAAGAATCTGCTCAAGGCTCATAAAAAATCTTAGATGATTTATAAAATAAAATTGAGATCACTTTGTATATTATACATAAATAAAATTTATGGAAAAAATCAGGTACGTAGATTAAAATACAGCAATCCTTTGTACACATAAAACCAAAATGAACGGCCCTGTTCAGGGCAAGCTGGGGAGCTTACGTATTCTTGCAGTAGACAACTTTGTCATAATTAAATATAGTCATTCACCTCTTCCGTATGTTCATACGCAAAAAATTTGCGCAACAACAATAGGGCCGTATGCTTCTCTTCGCCCATTCTGCATTTGATCACCCATAAATTTGGATCACTACAAAAGCAAATGAAAATGGAATATCGAAAAAATTTAATGAAAGGAAATTCAAAAAAATGTATAATTATGAAATATACATTAATAATAACATGTGCAATACTTAGTGAGACATGAAAACGAATGAACGAACATACGCAGGCCCTTATCCAGTATTCGGCAGCGGAAGCGTAGAGAGAGAACCCAAAGGAAATTGATTAATATCTCGGAAAATTCGTAGGGATAGCTCGTAAAAATCGTTCTACCGACGTTCACAACATGCTCTACCCGTTAAGCTCATAAAATTCAATTTTTCGGAAAAATTTTCTTTTCTCCAAATACTTAGGCTATGACAAATGTCATTTTCGGTTGCGCTTGAGACGAAACTATAGAGAATGCTCCACGTAAGGCGCAGAGCGCCAAAAATTTGACGATTTTCTGGTAAATAGATGCAAATTTCTCATCTTTCCACGCATTATCTTACCCGCCTTGTACAAAAACACTAATTAGTCACCTTACGCAGAGTTTAGCATCATTGAGACAGACCATAGATGCACAGCATGGTCGGTATACGGGATCGGCCGATCTGGGAGGGGCTCAATTAGTTAGATTTTTGGACCAAAATGACCAACTAAGCAACTAGTTTAAATGCTGAAATTGAAGAAAATTTACAATTCTCATCACAGACGCACATAGACAGGGTGGTCAGGTAGGAGTGAAATCCAAAATTTTTACTGCAGTTAATTTCGTTTTTGGGTTATACCACGTCTACATCGCTTAAAAATGCACTATTCTGGGCCTAAATCGCTCGATGGGAGGAACTGCTTGACTCTTCAGTAGGGTCCCCCTTTCACCCCTCCCTGTTGTATGTAGATTATCAACCACTTTTGTCTTCATTTTGCCTTATTTTTCAAAGCAAATCTCCCATTTCTCTTTCACTAGGGATCTAAGCCCCGAACTCAACCCCCTGCAATAGCATGTCTGGTCATGACCAGACATGCAAAGCACGGTAATTCTGGGACGGGGGTGGAATTTCAAAGTGCCTTTTTGGGCCCGAAGATGGCGGATACGCATTAAAAACACTTTTTGGCGTTTCTGACGGTGCTCTCTCTATCTTTCTATAGCATAACACCATTAAAAATTTCAAAAAAATCAAGAAAAATCGAAGAAATTCAACAGAATATAGTAAAAATATTTAAAACATGAGTATATGGCGTGAAGCGCCGAATGACTTTCTTGAGCAAATAGATAGCTAAAACGCTTTAAAAATACCTTTTCTGCGGGTTATTAGGAAATTTTTGAAAACTTTCTGAAAATCGCGAATCTAAGGTGTGGAAAAATTTCTGATAAGGGTGGGAGCGTCCAAATTTTTCTGGAAGATGAACACGCCCCCTCCGAAGATCATCTATGATCATGCATGACCATACATGATCGTGGGGAAATGTTTCAACCCCCCCCAAAAAAAATTTTTTCACCCCTGCAGAATTCGCGATTTTCCGAAAGTTTCCAAAAATTTTCTAAAAATTCGTAGAAAAGGTGCTTTCTAAGCGTTTTTAGCTATCCATATGCTCAAAAGTGTCGAATTTTCGGCGCTCAGCGCCATATACTCATGTTTTGACTGTATTTTGTTCAATTAATTTGACTTTTTTGATTTATTTTTGCAATTTTTAATATTTTTATGCTCTAGAAAGATAGAGCATCGTCAGAAACGCCGAAAAACGATGTTTTTGACGCGTACCTACTATTTTTAGCCCAAAAAGGCACTTTAAAATTTCACCCCCCCAGATTTCTCATGCTAAACATGTATATATGTGCATGACCCAAACAGATCTGCAGCTGGGTGATAAACGAAATAATGCAAGGAAAGAAAAGTTATTTTTAGAAAAAAAGAAAAAGAAAAGTTGTTTTGAAAAATTGTTTTCTTTAAGACCGCAAGGAACGTTATTCTTACGTCGTGCTCGGTAACAAGCCTTGCTGAGCAATCTCGTCGTAAATTTCTTCATCCACTTCGCCCGCCGCCGGTGCACGTCCGTATTTCTTACGAAAATATTCGTTTATCTCGTCTTCGTCCATATTTCTGAGAAGTGAATATAAATACATATATGAAAAACAGCACAACTTATCGTAAACATGCATCATAAACAGTGTTTTTTTGACAATGTCCGTTTGTGCATGTACAAAGATGGCCCACAAAAGTCTTTGTACATTTTGTACAGGCAAATTTTTTTCTTCTATTATATGGTACAGTAGCGATTTTAGTGCGGTAAAACAGGGTTTTCCGACCTTTGGTAGTGTATTTAGACTAATTTCTGGGTTTCTAACGCCAAAAATCACTGAAAATTGTCTCAAAACGGCGCGAAGCGTCGAAAAATTTGACATTTCTACATTCTAAATGCAAATTCTGCCATTTTGAAGATATATGGGACAAACAATTACTAAAAATATTTCGGGAATTTCAGACCTTTTTTGCAATTTTTGTCTTCCCAAAAATCTTTGTACATGTACAAAGACGGTCCCGAAAAGTCTTTGTACATCGGAAAAAATCTTTGCCGAATACAAAAAAACCGTGATCATAAACACTCTTACTTCCACAATTCTTCCCGTTTTCGCTTTTCCTCTAATCGACGCTTGTTTTCTATTTCTGCAGCAGTAGCCTGGGCCAGCTCTCGTTCTTCTTCCTCATTTCCTATTCCGCCAGCCTCATCGAACTGTTAGAAAAAGTTGAGTAAATGTTAACATACATTATTTTGCAAATCTATAATTAAAAGAGAAGAATCATAGCATCCAGCGCTACGATCGCATATGTTGATTATCGTAGACGGGCCCGTAGGCTGGATCTGGCAAAGAGAAGGGGGCGACTTCAAGTCAATTGGCCAAAACTCGTAAATTTCGAAGTAAAGCTCATAAGAACCGCATTTTCCAACGTTTTTCGACACAGTCTATCCGTTGAGCTCATGAAATTAGAACTTTACAAGAAAAATTCTCTTCTCTAAATATGCCCTGAAAAATGCAATTTTTCGATCGTGCTTGAGGCAAATTATAGAAAATACTTCACATAAAGCGCAAAACGCCAAAAATTTGACGATTTTTGAGAAAGAAGACGCAATTTTTTCATTTTCAGTCCATTAACTTACCTATCGAAATTATTTTTACGGCCAAGGGAGGGAGCCGGCCGCCTTAACCCGCCCCTTAAATAAGGCTCTTATCGTAGATATCGAATTGGACACTAAAACGAAATGATATTGTTCCGGCAAAAATTATAACTTTAAAGAGAAAGTTAAAAAATGTTCTATGTGGCGCTAAAAGCTTTATGAAAATAGCTAGAACGCTTTGTAAAAAACGATTCTACGCCGAAAAACGATGGTATCGCTTTAAGAGCACCATTTTTTGAGCATTTGTGGCAAACATATAGCTTTTTAAACTTTTGGAATCATAAAATTATGGGTTTAGGAATAAATTTATGCCTTTTAAACGCAGCAAAAGTTAATTAATAATAGCAAGAAGAGCGCCGCTGTTTTGGGAGTTCAAATAAAAGCCATTCATTCTACATGGGCTGAGGTTATACGTAATTTAAAAAGCTATATTGAATGCTTAGGAATTATTGCTCAATTTATGTAATTAGGTCCTAAATTCAAATATTACACGAACGGAGAGCAACAAACTATATGTACGTAGCTCCCTGAACTTATTTGATAAACTGCAAATATTGATAACAAAAATCACATAACAAAAAATAGCAAAAAGATAGCGATTTTTCCGTTTTGCATCTAAAAATTTATTGACGGCCAAGGAAAAAATGGCTGCCTCTGTAAATACGACATTGGTTCGTATACCTTGTCAATGCTAGAAACCAACGTTAAATTTATGAAGTTGTAAAAGCAACGGCTGGTTAAAAAATCTTACAGGTAAAGAACGCAAAAAAGTTACATTAACTAGCATTATAATTTATACATATATATTATCTTATTTTTCCCATAATTTATACTATTTTTCAGTATTTCATTTTTTCTGTAACTACATGGTCAGAAAGAGCACATTAATTATTTTATCTAGCTAAGAAGAGGTCGAGCAGAAGTTTTTCTTGAAGGAAGTATAAATCAGATAATGCAACATTCACAACTAAAAATTCAATGTTAAGAGTAATATTACTCTGGTATTGTAGGCGTTGATTGATCCGAATAAACAAATATATTTAAAAAAATCTCTAAATAATTATTCAGCCGACACGAAACATTAAGATACTCCGTATTAAAGAAAACTGCAAAAAACAGAAAAGGTATAAACACTCAGGCTTTTAAAAGGCAAAGATAAAGCGCCAAAATCAGAGCATGAAAGACATTTATCATCGTTCCAGTGGAACACTTTGTAGTTCTATAAATAAGGGCGCTATATAAAGCCGCCCTAGATATTTAGAATATTTTACCTCTTCAGCTTCTTCTTCTTCGTCGTCAGACTCCACTTCCACTTCTTCCAAAAAAAAATCTCGAGCATTCATGCCTTTCCGGGGCTTCTTGCGTCGCGGAGCTGCTTCTTCCTCATCATCATCTTCTTCAAATTCTTCGTCATCATCTTTTCCTTCCTCATCGTTTTCTGCTTCTTTTTCATCGTCTTCGTCGCTTCCTTTCTCCTCGTTATCATCATGCTCGTCGTCAATTGCTTCCCTGTCATCCTAAACATTTATAAACGCTTAGGTAAGCACATCATATATATATATATATATATATATATATATATATATATATATATATATATATATATATATATATATATATATATATATGTATATATAATATATAATATATAATATATATATATATATATATATATATATATATATATATATATATATATATATATATAATATCGGGAAGCATTTTTGAAAACATTAATTTAATTAAAGCTTAATAATTCCTTAACCTAAATTTTGAAGAACTTTATGTTTTTTTCGACAGAGACAATGTACCCTGATATGCTTAAAACGTAATTTAAGTGTGCTGGTTACAAATGGACATATGTAGATAGAACCATTGTCGATCTGAGATAGGGTCAAAAATCGAGGTTTCTTGTTCGAGATGGCCTCAAAAACTGGTATAGCGCTAGAATAGTGTTAAAACTTCGTTATAACATAGTTTCTAGTTAATTTAAAGCACTTTTGAAGAAAAATTTAAATGTCATCCATTTTTGGCCTTCATTTTGCCTTATTTTCCTCAGAAAACTTCGCATTTTTTCAAAGCTGAGCAGGGTCACTAGACCAACGCGTGCATGTCTGGCTCTAACCCTTTGCCACTGATCCCACCGCATTACTTTGTACTCCTGCTATTTAATAACAGCATGCCTATGCGATCCGTCAACGATCATCAAACTTTCTGCAAAATAAGCAAACATTAAAGATTGTAGATGCAGCGATCAAAAATAATCACCAAACGATATTTTGATAGCCAAAAACTTAATTAAGAAGCATTTTACCACACTTACAAAAATGTCCCCGCTCATAATTTGATCAGAATATACAAAAAGCCTTTCAGAACATTAGAAAATCTAGCGCAATATAAAACCAAAATTAAAGATTTTGACAGTATTATTCAATAGAACATTCAATAATTATTAAATAAACCATTATTTTTTATTATTTGATAATTGTAAATATGGCAATGATTATAATTACAGAGGCGACAATGAGTAAATAAACAGACATAAAAAATGCATTATGAAAGATATGAGTACGCGATGCCACGAATATAATCATTCGTAAATCGACATAGATGTCTCTTTAATTGGAGAACTATTAATAGTTAATTAAGTATACCTACCTCGCTTTCATCCTTCTCTCTAACTTGATCATCATCACTTGTATCAGACATCGTTGGATGAAGTTAGGTACGACAAACGGAATAGAATAGTCACGGCTGACTCCGACTGCACTAGTCTGATGGAGGGCAAAGTTGCCAGGTCCGAAATCTAGAAATTGCACTAAAAATTCACCATATTCAGACTTAGAATGAAATATTCAAAATATAGTTAGCTCTGTTAAACATATGAGACGTTTTAGAGCATTAAATAAAACTTTGATCAATAAAATCTTTACGCAAAAAGCACTAAACCACCAGTAAGATCCGAATTACAATCAGCGTAGATATTTTGCATCTGTGGAGTACCTTTATGAACCTTAACACACTATTGTTTTTCGTCCAGTGGCGGATCTAGGATTTTCCTGATGGGGGGGGGGGCGGCAGTACCCCAACTTCTTCAAAAACAGACAAAAATAGGTCTTAAAATTTGCTGTTCAGTTCGAAATAGCGCTTTTTGACGTTTTCCAATCCAATGTATACTTTAACTTAAAATAACTTTAGACGCAATATTTTTTTCGAAAAATTTTGAAATTTTCGACCATTTTGTGCGAAAAATACATTAAACTTCTTTGACTTTAGCGAAAATCTGGCGTAAAGCGCCGTAAATTGGTGATATTCAGGCGGATGGACGTTTAGAAGCTTGATTTAGTACTTGATTTCTTGTATTTGAAGCATTTGACGCGTAACGTCGAAAAATGTTGATTGAAAATAGAAGAAAAATATGCTAAAAACTAGAGCTGTGCCGGGGCCGCCTTTTTTGCCGGGGCCGGGGCCGGGCGGGGCCTAGGCCCCGGTGCCGGGGCCGGGGCCGGGGCCGGGCCTGGCCGGGGCCAATAATAGCGTGCTTTACCATACTCATAGTACGACCCTGCCCTACCCCTTATATGTAATGTACCTATGCATATATTCTTGCTTGTAGATATGCACGTCAAGCGTTAATATTTGATCGGATTACAATATATAACAGAACATGGGCATCGGGGGATCCAGACCCCCAGAATTCTCATTTCCCCCCCAAAAAAATCCGCTAGACCCCCAAAAATTGATTTTCAGAATTTTTTGTTTTTCTGCGGTTTTTTGATGCTAATGGATAGCTCATTGAGAGACGCGAGAAAACGGTGTTTTTTTCGCTCTACCATATATTATCAGGCACTTTTTGACTTTGAAAAATGTTGGACCCCCTAGAATTTTTGAGCTGCCCATGTATGGATTTAACTCCTCTGACTTGGATGCGTTTTTCAATGTGCTTTACTTTGCACTTTTTTAGGCTTATTATTCTATTTGTTCTGATAGACGTAGCTGTCTGCTACCAAGCAAGCTGGAAATGCTCGTCTATATGAATTGCAATTTAAAATATGTCAATTTTGATTATTAACTAGAAATTTGCACCAATCTGACATAGTGAAATAAAGATTTGAATTAGCAAGATCTGTGGTTTGCTTGAAATTGAGTTTGAAGGTAAATCTGCCCAAAACATTATCAATTTTCTACATTATAATCAACTCTAACATTGGCCCGGCCCCGGTGCTCGGGGCCAGCCTGGCCCCGGCCCGTCGGGCCGGGGCCTAGGCCCCGGCGGCCGAAGGCCGCCGGGGCCTGGGCCTCCGACACAGCTCTACTAAAAACCTCCTTCTGCTATTGAAATTGTTTTGAAACCTATTTCATGAAAAAATGGCTTACAGATCGCCAAGAAAGTTTATAAATGTGATTATTAGGAATTATCCGGCGCGCAGCACCGGAAAAATTTGAGAAATTATGGTCACTGAGGGCCAAAATCATTGTAAATTACATACCCATTTTTGCCTAGCTAAATATTTTTGGCCAATTCGTGGAAGCGGCCGCCCCCGCCCCCTTTAATTCGCCCGTTGTCGTCGAAAATTCGAATAGTAGCAATCTATACGTCTAAGTCATAACAAACAGCAGAAATATCATAACTGTATTCAGGCCCACATCCAGGATTTTATTTCTAGGGGGCGAACATTTTGAGGTCAAACAAAAATAAATGCGTTTTTAAGCGTATCTCGGCGAGGTCTATACAATGGTGAAGGAAGATTTTAGGAAAAATTTCGAAAATTTTCACGTCATTTCATACTCGTACCAAGCAAATATATCCTTAAAACTATCTATACAACGGATTTTTCATCTTTTAATCGACGAATAATTTCCTGGCTTCTTTGTTGTATTTAAGCTTTGTGCATTACAAAGAAAAACAACACAGAAAATAAATGATTTAGTTGACATTCTCTACTTGTCTAGTTCAAATTTGAGCGTTTTGAGCGGGCTACGTAGAAGACAAAAAATATAGATAAACAATAAATTTGGTGCGCTGAAAAAAATTTCAGGTCCTTTATGTCGTATTACACAAATTTGAGCTGTTGTCAGTGGACTATAAGACAAAAACTACACCAGAACAGTTGAACAATAGAAACGTAGGCGTAGTGAGGATTTTCTAAAACCTACTTTACGCATGAACATTAAAACAATAGAAACATATGCGTACTGAGGATTTTCGCCAGGGGGAGGTGAAGAACTTAACCGTTGCTATATGCAATGCAACCCTGGATTTATCAATTTTCTTAAATATTTCTATAGTTGAATTTTTTATCTGAAAAAACCCATAAAAACGGGCAGGGGCCGTAAAATAAACTGTTTTTGGGCTTTTCACATCGTCCTGCCCTATTTAAGCAATAGAAAAAATTTTTTTTGAATTTTTTTACGTTTTTGACGAAAAAATTGCTTATAATGTGCATGAAGCGCTAATTTTTTCAATTTTGCGGCAATAAACGATAGAAAGTGTCAAGAGACAGAAGAAATGGGCGCAAAGCGCTGAATTTTTCGATTTTACGGCGCATAGCACATCATCATGCAACCATATTGCTCAGTTCTTGAACATGTCGAAATTTTCCTCATGGGTGAATTCCCCTAATCCCTCCTGGGGAAAAAGTACCAGTAGTTATGCTCTTAAGAGTGAATGAGCAGCAGGCATTGGTGTAGTAGCTAGTTCACATATGTATTAAGATAGCCACGTTATAAGTACGTATACAGCAAGTATACGTACAATATACAATATACATATACAATATACAAGCTGATCTCTTACAATCGGATCTGGATTCCTTACACGCATGAACCAAAAAATGGCATTTGCAAATAAGTTATGGTAAATGTGCAACGTTGTATTTGGGGTATGGAAATCCTAGAAACAATTACAAACTGGGTTTTCAAGATTTAACTGTTTCTGAAGGATCTATTAAGGATTTGGGAGTGTACATTAGTGATGATTTATCTTCTAGCATTCATTAAGTAAACACTGCGTCTAAAGCTTCTCGAGTTGCATCACTGATCCAGAAAAGCTTTGTCTCAAATAATATTGAATTAATAGTAAAAGCTTTTAAAGTCTATGTAAGACCCATTTGGGAGTACAGCTCAGTAGTTTGGAACCCTTATTTGATTAAAGATATCAACTATATTGAAAAAGTTCAGCGTAGATTTACGAAAAGAATACTATGGCGACAAGGTGATTTGTCTTACAATGAACGGTTGGATTTGTTAAATCTTGAAAGACTCGAAACTCGGCGTATTCATTTTGATCTTACTCTTGCTTTCAGAATAATCAAGAGACAGTTACTTTCATTTGAAGACTTTTTGAACTCGCACCAGTTAGGGGCATACGTGGGCAGCAAAAAATTCTGGGGGTGCAAGATTTTTTGAAAGTCAAAAAATGGCCTTAAAAATGGTGGTAGGGCAATAAAAACACCATTTTTCGACGTTTCTCATCAAGCACTATCCATTGGCATCAAAAAATTGCGAAATAAACGAAAAAATTTTTTCAAAAATTGAATTCTGGGGGGGGGTATTTTGATTTCTGGGGGGGGGTATTTTGGTTTCTGGGGGGTGCATACCCCCCAAACCCCACGCCAGGTGTGGTTGAGGGGTACCAGATCGGTAAGTGATATAAAGCTTTATATTTGCAAATTTCATTTAGACTGTAGGAAAAACGACTTTGCAAACAGGATGAATAGAATTTGGAATACTTTGCCCCAAAGCATTGTTGATTGTAGATCTTTTAAACGGTTTAAGAATTTGATTTCTGAACTTTGTTTAGATGAGTTCCTAAAGGGGCGTAC
Source organism: Mermis nigrescens (assembly GCA_036768485.1). Taxonomy (NCBI): domain Eukaryota; kingdom Metazoa; phylum Nematoda; class Enoplea; order Mermithida; family Mermithidae; genus Mermis; species Mermis nigrescens. The sequence continues at coordinate 13,246,431 of JAVLUZ010000157.1, read as the reverse complement.
GTGAGCTCGAATCCGCCTGTACGTCTCGGCCATTACTAGCTTTGCTGTAAACTTTCTTTTGTTCTTTGGACATAATCTTTCGTTAAATCCTTTCATGTACTTTCTGGCTTAATTGTAGAATAGATAGAAGTGACAGAATTTAAATTAATGGGGATTTATCGAAAGATTATCAAATGTAAGGAAGATATTCAAAAGAAATTATCGACGGAAAGCATTTAGAAAGGGAGAAATTCAGTTATGAAGTTGTAAAGTGATAGACGCACAAAGCATGGGAAGGCGACTGGTTTAAACGGCGCATTGATTGATCTAATGTATACTGTGATGGAAGCAGGATGCATACATTTGTTTTTATGTAGATGCGCAATGTTTAGGGAAGGCGACTGCGAAAATCATTGCAATGATTGATCAAATTGTCTGTGTGTACATAGGTATGTAAGTAGGTACATAGATAGTATGTACATGCATTAGCAAAGGTGATGGCGATAATGCTGACGATTGATGACTCTATTACGAAGGAAATGACAACAGGTTTATTCGTACATACGTGCACACAATGAACATTCATGAAGTACGTAGGTAACTATCCACAATCTATTTATTGGTTCCTATGTATAGCTTGAACGAACATTATGTAGTTAAATGAATACGCTGTGACTGGTCGATGTAAGTTTACATGACTGTATAATAAAAGACTGAAAGTTAGTCGCATTTACTGTTGCCTAGACAGAACACTCCTTTCCTAATGCATTGTATAAAATGTGTGCTTATCATCACAGGCAGGTGATCTGTGTAGCACATCTGAACATCTGACTGAAAAATTCTTTATGTACTGTACGGTATTAGATTAGTATCCTTGTGCTCATGTGGAAGTCGGTGTTGCTTTTCTATACAATTTTTTTAGTCATGAGTGATTTACATAATAGGTGTTTGCTCAGACGCTAGAATTGCATATTCTGGTTGATGTTAGATTAGTAACCTTATGCTCACATTGAAGTCGACGTTGCATTTCTATGCAAATTTTTTTTCAATCATGAGTGATTTACGTAATAGGTGTTTGTTTCGTATGCTAGAATTGCTGATTTTGGTTATTTATGCTCTACTGTGCTGCTGTGTGATAAACATTTTGTATATTAGATTGTTTATCAAGGTTGTTTATGCTTTGCGCTGTTGCTGCGTACTAACCATGTTTCTTAATCTTAGAAAAATTAATGAACTAACCGAAGATTTGGTGAAACTGTTACAGTGGATACAAGATTTACAATTAGTACCGAAGGAGCCGGATTATAAATGTGATAGGTGTGGCGGAGCATTGAAATTGTCCGAATTGACAGCGACTATTGATGGACAGGTATGGCGTTGTCCAAATACGGTTTCAAAAATAAGCAGAAGAGACGATTATGCGGAAATCAGATTTTGTTTGAACGTGGCACATTTTTTGAATGCTCGAAACTATCAGTATACGAAGTTTTATCATTTGTTAATCTGTGGGTATACGGTGCTGGATTAGACTTAATTGCGGTTCAGGTTAGACTAGCATCTACGACTCTAGTGGATTGGGCGTCGTTTTGTCGAGAAGTGTTATTACAGACGTTGCTCGAGAATCCAGAAAGGATTGGAGGAGGCCCAGGTCAGATCGTCAAAATTGATGAATTCAAGTTTGGTAAACGCAAGTACAATAAGGGGCGTTCTGTTGATGGGCAGTGGGTATTTGGAGGTTATGACCGAGGCACTGGGCGAGTGTTTCTTGTTGCAGTGAATCAGCAAAGTTCGTCAGTGCTGATTCCTATTATAAAGGAGTGGGTCTTGCCTGGAACGACTATTATAAGCAACTGCTGGAAGGCGTACGACTGCCTGGATCAGCACGGATATCAACATTTAAAAGTGAGTATGAAATTATGCTTCTGTAATTATAATAATTAAGTCATGCAAACCATCTGGTTACCATACTTTTTTTGTTAGGGTTACTTAGAAAGGGAAGGATTCCATATAATTAAGAAATTATACTTCAGTAATTATAATAATTAAGTCATGCAAACCATCCGCTTATCATTCTTGTTTTGATAGGGTTAGTTAGAACAGGAAGGATTACATATAATGCGACAAATAAGGGTGCTAGCATCATTTTCTTCCTATGTCTCTTCTAATACTTATTTCTTAGGCTTAGGCTTAGTTATGTGCCTTCACATTGGTGCCAGGGGATGATATAAGCCTGAGACAAATGGGGCGAAAATTGCAAAGCGAGCAAAGCAGTTTTTGCCCCATATTTTTCTTAGACTTAGATCATCCCCTGGCACCAATCTGAAGACGCACGACACACAGAGCCCTAAGATATCTAATTAGTTCTTTCATGCAGGTAAACCACAGCATAACGTTCAAAGATAAAGACACAGGCGCCCATACGAATGCGATAGAGTCAACTTGGAGAGCTGCAAAGGCAGTGTTCACATCGTCGAACCGCAAAAAATCGCATATTCCCAGCAACCTGGCGAAATACATGTTCTTAAAGAAGTGTCAAGAATGTAAACTCGACCGTACAGTGGAATTTTTGAAGTTGGCGGCCTGATCGTACGACCCCTTGAAGAAACAAGAGGTTCAATTCCCAGAATATGATTCAAGCGACAGTGAAGACGTTGATTAGGGTGAGAATAGCGTTTTTATGTGAATTCAAGTAGGATTGTTTAATATAAAAGTTGAAAAAATAGACAAGACAAGATAAAGAAAGTGTTTATTGTAAGAAATAAAAAAATATGATAAAAAGGGAATACATCATAAAATAGCGACTGAACAAAAGGAAATACAAAGATAAAAAAATTAAATTCTTCTAATTTTTTTTCAATCAAAGGCTTTTTCGTCTGTTTTTTCACCTTTTATGTTAAAGATAACTGCTTGAAATCCCATAAAAACACTATTTTTTGAAATTTGGAAAATAGATATATCCTAGAATTCACCCTAATTTTTTATTGCATTTTCTACGGTAGTAATTAGCTAATAAATATTATTATTATTATTATTATTATTATTATTATTATTATTATTATTATTATTATTATTATTATTATTATTATTATTATATTATTATTATTATTATTAAGTAGTATCCGGTGCTGCCACCAACTGGTTTGATTTAAGTCAGGTCGAAAACAAATAGAGCAGTCCTCCGATTTTTCAGTAGTTTCATGTGACTGACCAAAATTTTGGTGCCAGCATTTAAAATAAGCCTAAGTAAACGGATGCAACTCGCGTCACTCGCTTCGCTTGCTCCGCTCGTCACATCCCATTACTCAGGCTTATTTTAAACGCTGGCACCAACGTTTTGGTCAGTCCATGATACTAAGCCTAAGCCTAATTAGCTGGTAAACCAGCAAAACATTACGATACCGTGCAATCAATCTTTACGTTTGATGACAAATAAACTTTCGATTGATTTGATTGAAATTAACCAGCATTAGTCTATTGGTTATGGTTCAGGACTTTAGAGCAAGAGGTCTACGTTTCAAATCCGACTGTAAGCAACATTCTCTCGTTTCCTCAGATGCTACCGACTGCACACATACGCCCTTATAACATGACTATGTTAATACATATGTGAACCAGCTAATGCCCAGGGTTGGCAAGGCTGGGTTTTTTTAAATTGGGTTTTTGGGATTTTTGGGTTTTTTGTGGGTTTTTTGTGTGCAAGAAATTGTTGGGTTTTGGGTTTTTTGGGTTTTTTATCCACAGGTTAAGAATTTATTTAATTTGGAATTAAATACTGTGTATTGTCAATGTTTTTTGTATCATGGTTGTTCCTTTTACAATTGCTTGCGATGCACGAGATTAAGTGTCCATCCATTCTCATCCTCTCCTCCTTCCTGTTGCTGTTTTTCTCCTATAGTATATACTTTTCAAATGAGAAAAGCCGCCCAATAAAGGCCATGTGGCAATGTGGCATGGATTTATCTACTAATATGGCAAATTTTTTTGTTTTTTTCTTGAAGCAGAGCAGAATTTATGAAGAAATTTCAATATTATGCATTTAAAAATTTCTCTGCCCAATTTTTCATTCTGTTCACACAGCATGGATTGTGCTTGTGAATGACCAATTTTGTTGTTGAATTTTGTGTATTAGCTAAATAAAGTTGTTGTTTACTTGTATTGTTTTGTGTCTTGAAGTGTTAAAGTATTCTCAGCTACTATCTATAGCTCGAGCTAGAATTTTTATAAAAAAACCATAAAAAACCTTAAAAAACCAAGAAAAAACCCACAAAAAAGCCAAAATTCGAAATTTTCAAATCTGGGTTTTTTCATCCCAGTGCTAATGCCTGAACAGCATAACTATCGGTACAATAAAACAAATCTTGAATGCACAAAAAATGCACTGAAAAACCCTAAATTGCACTAAAAGCCTCCAGCACTAAATTATGCACTATACGCTTCGAAATACAATAAATTTAGCGCAAATGCACTGCACCTGGTAACCCTGGTGGAGAGGAACCAGTGTTGCCAACTCTGAAAAGACCAACCGGACATACCAACATTTAAAACCGGACAAAACCGGACAGAGCACAGTAAAATTCCGGACAAAACCGGACAAACGATGTATACACTTGACAAATAACAAAGTGGCTAAAATTTATTCAAATCAACTATTGCACTTAATTATCTATCCTATTAAACGCATTTTGCACATTAAAAAAGGCTTCATCAGAAAGTGATAACGATTCATCAAGACACACAATATCATCATCACAAATGCTACGACCGTACATTGTAGTGTTAAGCAATTTAAGCGTTGGATCAGTAACAGTAAAGGTGAAACAATTCTCGCCCTTCAAAGACAGTAAAAAACGAACACGTAATAAAGCGTCAGTAGTTTTGACATCTAAGCGATTTCGTAGTTTGGTCTTCAGCAAATTTAATACAGAAAAACCGCGTTCAACGCTAACATTAGAAAAGGGAAAACTTAAAGCAGACAATGCAAATGAGGTAATGTTTTGGCTTTAAAACTAATGGCTTTAATGTGCTTGGCCGTTTTAACATGATTAAAAAAAGCATCGTGTTTTGGGCGTAGTTTAGCAGAACATAATTTACAGAGAGCAGAACCGTCTGAGAATTCTACTAGCCACGATTTGAAACCTGGTTCCCGAACACCGTTTTTTCCCAGCGATTTGGTTGACATTATAGACCAGACCCAAAATGTTTTTCCACTCTTTACAACCTTTTTCCACGTTTTTTGGGGTCTAAAAACGTTTAAAACAGGCCGCCTGTATTCAAAAATCAGTGTTTTTTAAGTAGAAAATCCTATGTACACATGTCATAGCGGTGTTTGATGTACTTTTTGTAAAAAAATTTCGCGCTCTACTGAAAATATCACGATCAGAATACGTTATTTCTGTTTAAATCTGAATTTCCTTCCTTCAGTAAAGCAGTTTAGCCAATTCTAAAGTCTCTTTTCACAATAAAAACTGCAATTTATCAAATGGCGCGAAGCCTCAGAAAATTTTGAAATTTTAGCTTTAGAACGCATTTTTGCATTACAAAAACTAACCAAATCCGTACAGAAGATAAGGATTTTCAATCGTAGCGTAGTTCTAAACCAGATTGTCGATAAAAATGCTGCAATTGGTGCAGCGTGGCTTAAAGATTAATAACAAGTATGATTTAAATCAATTCGGCGCGAAGCGCCGAAACATTTTTCAAGTTTTACCTTTTTTAAGACGCATTTTTGCATTTGGAAACCGGACAAAAGCGGACCAACTGCTTAAAAAACCGGACATGACAGTCGACCGGACAAAACCGGAACTCAAGCCTGAAAACCGGACATAAATGTCCGGTTTCCGGACAAGTTGGCAACCCTGAAGGAACAGTCCTGCCCTGCCTGAACTGCGGCGAGCTCACGATAAAGCAAGTATAGTAACTCTCAAATGACTACTTACATGCGTAAAAATATAACCTTACAGATCTTGTCAAAGTGCTTTTCGAGCAAGTTAAAATTTTTAATGATTAAATTTTCTATTAATATCTATGCATGTTGCGTTTCATGTGAATAAAGTCTATATCACGAAATCTCGTGCATGGAAATCAATTTTCCCCGCTCAAGTGAGTAGCTACAAAAGTGGCTTCTAGGCAGCCTACTGTAATAGAATTTCGCATGGAAAAGCTTCATAGGCTTATCAATTGCTATGTACAGCATCGTGGTTTTTGCTTTAATTTAAACAGTATTCGTAATTGGTTTGCATTGATCTGCAAATTGTGATCCATGCACAAGGTTTCGTGAATAGACTGTGTAAATATAGAGCCGCCCTATGTCTACTAAGAATCAACATAGGACGGGTGTATTTGCCTTCGAGAATTACTTAGGTACGTAGGTACTTAAGTCTACGCTTAGCGCTGGCCCCGATCGCGCAGCCCTGGATAGCTTTCGATCTTTGGGCCCTTACAGACCTTACGGCTTCGATCCCCTCAGCCCTAATATTGCTGGCTGCTTCTGGTCGGGTGATCTCAGCAGCTACGCCCTAAGACCTAAGGCTACCTACCTAATCTCGGAATTTGCCGCGGAGGTCAGTTGACCTATCTCAAGGCTCAAGTTGAATATTTAACTTCTTTTCCAATCAGTGCCTGATCCGAAATGTTTTTGGTTCCTAATATGTGTAGCACAATAAACTTTGAAAACAACAACATTGAGCTCTACACTGATCAATCATCTCTAAAGATTAAATAATATTTTTGATTAATTTTGGGTTTGAAGAAAGAATTGGGACTTTCGGATAAAAGTAGCAACACACGGAAATTACCTATCCTTCCACTCGGGTGAGTTGAAATCCTCGACGTGGGCAGTAACCGACCTAACCCTCGGTATAACCAAAAACCCCTGGGTAGGTTTTTCTCTATTTTATTTCGAACGAAGAATCCACGGCCTGTAGCCGGGCAACCAAATAAAGCAAAACGAAAAACGAAAACGTACGAACTATACACACGTACGGTGGCCAACGAGACTACCAACAACACAACTCACAAGAACTCTCTGTACACTGGCCTCAAGGACCATTACAGTAAAATAAACAAAGATCAAATCAACGTAATACTAATACACTTTTATCTCAGATCGAATGTTATCGATTACACAAGCGGTATGCATTAAACAATTACTATTATCATACACTTAACTCTATGCTACCGGACAAGTATCTTATTGTGTTTTATTATTGAAAATTGGGGAAAAAGTGGGAAGACCGAAGGCATAGCCCACAGTACACTATCGTAGATAGCTACTAGTATTGGCTATGTGATGGCTACCGCGAACTGCTAAGGCAAGTTCGCCTATACATGTAACTCTCGCAGTTACAACTGTAGTCATAAAATATAGTATGTTTCATTTCACTAGGTAATAGTTTTGAGAAATGAGCTTGTTAAGCGAGAGTTGTAAACCAAGAGAAACTTAAAGGTTAAACATACCATTAAATTATAAAGATAATTATAAAAGATTTTAAACTATAAGAAAATGAAAAAGGTGGGATTTTAGTAAATTAAAACAAATTTAGAGGATATGATGAAAAATTATTGTTGAGAATAGGACGATCACGTGCTATGTATTACGACTCCTTGATTAAAAGATCAAAAGAGTTGGATGCTCGACTAATAACCTTGAAGCATCTGATGTAATTAAATGATTGCTATTTGAGATATGTTTGTGAATAGCAGATAAGCTATCACCCTGAATTGGCTTTCCTGTAGCAAATGAGATGCCAGTTTGCTCTGCAATTCTACTCCCAAAATTTCGGCGAGTTTCGCCAATGTAACTAGCCATACAGCTAGAACACGTATACTTATATACTAAATTTGAGAGTAGCTTAGCAGGTACAGCATCCTTGTTCTTGAAAAACCGGCTTATACATTTGACAGGTTTGTAAACAAACCTTACTCTAATCTGAGGGTAAAATGCAGATATAAGCTTTAGAATTCTGCTGCGTACATTGTAGCCATGCACACCAGTGTAAGGCAAAACAAGAGAATTAGCATAATTTATCACAACCGACTTTTATTTCATCACTCTTATTATACACCTTTGTCATAAAGTCTGATACGACCTTATCGATCAAGCTAAGGGGATACTCATTTTGTAGTAGAGTCTGCTTCAGCTTGTCAACATCAGAGACAAAAGTCTGATGTGAGTTACAAATCATGTAAATGCGACTCACAAGTGTCCTTATTAAACCAACTTTATAGCAAAAGGAATGAAGCTAGACAATTTGGCATAAAGGCCAGAAAATGTAGGTTTCTGATATGATGATGTCACAATATCATCGGACTTCCTTTCAACAAGAACATCAAGGAGATTTAATTTCTTGTCACATTCAGTTTCAAATGTGAACTTCATATTAGGATGTTGCTGATTCATGTAATCACAGAACTTAGTAGGCTGATTTCTGTCAGAAAAAACTACAAATGTGTCATCAACATAACGTACATAAAACTTGGGTCTGATCTTTATATTGTAGTCTCTGAGCCACTTTGTTTCATGATAGCTCAAGAAAATGTTGGCATGAACTTGGCCAAGCGGATTACCCATAGCAACACCATATATCTGTTGATAGATTTAACCATTGCGCGTAAAGTAACACTCTTTAACTGCAAGATCTAGAAGCAGTTTTAATTGATGACAATTCATGTTATTTACTAACATGACATTCTGATCATCAAATAGTTTCCTAATACATATGTCAATGGTCTCATTGAGTGGAATATTAGTGGACAAGCTTTGAACATCAAGACTAGCCATAAAATGATGGCTTTTGAATGTAAAGGCCTTGAGTCTTGTCAGGAAACTACCAGTGTACTTATGTCTTGTAGGATCGGCACAAAATACTTAGCCAACTTATAAGTTGGAGTGTTGATGGCTGACAAGATCGGTCTTAGAGGAACATCTCTCTTATGGGTCTTAGGCAAGCCATATAGTCTGCCATAACTGCATCCTACAGGATTTATACTTTTATACATATCAGCAGATAGTCCATTCTGCTTATGAACCTTTAGTATACGGGCTGATATGCGTTTCTGAACTGAGCGTATAAACTGACAAGGATTACATACAGTCAATGACTTTGAACTTTGAGATATCATTCAAGACATCATTCAACTTCCTAATGTAGTCATCTTTGTTCAAAATTACAACTTGGTTACCCTTATCTGCCTTTAGGACAATGATATTCTTGTCTTTTGACAGATTACTGAGGATTTCATAGTCACGCTTTGACAGATTATCACAATGCTTCTTATCATAATTAAAGTATGAGCTAAGAGCAATGTCACGCAATTGATTCTTGATCATTTGCATTTTTACATTATCACACTTAAAGGCAGTTTGTTTATTGAGGAAACCTATCAGTTTCTCAAAAGGCAGCAAATAATCACCATACTCGATCTTCCTAGGTGTAATAGAGTACTTCATACCATAAGACAAGACAAGCTTCTCATGAGCTGTCAAAACTCGGTTACTAAAATTAACCACAACCTTGTCAGGATCAATACTATCAACACTTTTATGCATAAGTAAGTTTTTTACCTTCTTGCTATGCAAATGTCTAACATGGTTCAGAGATTTAGACACATTGCGTCTAATGTATGTTAATGATACCGGAGAATTCAGCCAGGATAATCTTGAATCAAATAAGGTTATCTGTGCCTTCAAATCTCTTAGGACTCTTTCGACCTCTTTGATTTTACCTTTCAATTCCTCATTTAGCAGAGGCCTCTGGCATGTTATGTAACACTTAGAACGCTTAAGCATCCTATTAGAAACCTTGAAAGCTAGAAATTCAGGAAGCAAATCATTATCAATGCATTCCTAAAGAAATGCAACATCCAACTGAAGCTTACTTTTCTCAAAAGCAACACAACTCCATGATCATACTTATTCTTCAAATATGTGAATATATCTTGGTTTACAACTTTCACTTAACAAGCTCATTTTTCAAAACTATGTTTCATTTCGCTTTGAAGTTTTTGAAAAAATTTAAAGTGATTACAAAAGTGTTATAGACTAATAAGGTAGATATGATATTCTACAGTATAACGTATCATACGGAGACGTGCGCTATTGCTAAGCCGCATAACTGCATCAACATTTTAAACCACTTTTGTAGCCTGATTCTTGCAGAAAATTTAAAAGAAAACCGCAAAGTTAAATGAAACAGACTATACATAGGTATACCCTTATGATCTGAATTTTTTGTTACTTTTCGCTTCAGTTTAAACCGCATTTGTAATCGGTGTTTATTGATTCGGAAATTGTGATTCATTCACTTGGTTTCGTGAAATAGAATATAGTTATAAAATAAGTACCTACTATACTTGGGCAGCAAGAAAATTCTGAGGGGGGTCGCAAGATTTTTCAAAGGTCAAAAAAGTGGCCTTAAAAATGGTGGTATGGCGTAAAAAACACCATTTTTCGACGTTTCTCATCAAGCACTACCCATTGGCATCAAAAAATTGCAAAAAAACGAAAAAATTTCACAAATTCAATTCTGGGGGGTATTTTGATTTCTGGAGGGGGGGGTATTCTGATTTATGCGGGGGCATTTTGGTTTTCTTGGGGGGGGTGCATACCTCCCAACCCCCCACGCCTAGGCGTGGCACCTACCTACTACGACTTTGACATGATTTAATCATGCAATTACGAAGAATGTTGCTTTGCATTGCACGGTCTGAAAATCGTTAAATAAAAGGGCAACCTTCAGTGAAGCAGAAAATAATTTTTAATAAATAAAATAAACAAATGAAAGTACAGAAAATAAATCATGTTAAGAAACAGCTTAAATTAACCTAATTATAAAACCTGATTGGAAAAAACTTTCAGCGTCCAAGGAAATGACTGTGCATTGGCTTATAAACCTTATTCAGATAAGTAGGTTTATTGTTTCGAAAAATGAGCTTGCTAAGCGAGAGTTGTAAACTAAGAGGAGCTTAAAGTTTAAACCTACCATTAAATTATAAAGATAATAATAAAAGATTTAAAGCTTTAAGAAAAAGAAAAATATGGTAAATTAAAACAAATTTAAAGGATATGATGAAACATTATTATTGAGAATAGGACGATCACGTGCTATGTATAATGACTCCTTGATTAAAAGATCAAAAGAGTTGGATGCTCGACTGATAACCTTGAAGCAATCTGATGTAATTGGATGATTGCTATTTGAGATATGTTTGTGAATAGCAGATAAACTATCACCCTGAATTGGCTTTCCTGTAGCAAATGAGATGCCAGTATGCTCTGCCATTCTACTCCCAAAATGTCGGCGAGTTTCACCGATGTAACTAGCCATACAGCTAGAACACGTATACTTATATACTAAATTTGAGAGTAGCTTAGCAGGTACAGCATCCTTGTTCTTGAAAAACCGGCTGATACACATAACAGGTTTGTAAACAAACCTTTACTCTAATCTGAGGGTAAAATGCAGATATAACCTTTAGAATTCTGCTGCGTACATTGTAGCCATGCACACCAGTGTAAGGCAAAACAAGAGAATAGCATAGTTTATCACACCCGAATTTTATGTCATCACTCTTACTATAAACTTTTGTCATAAAGTCTGATATGACCTTATCAATCAAGCTAAGCGGATACTCATTTTGCAGTAGAGTCTGCTTCAGCTTGTCAATATCAGAGACAAAAGTCTGATATGAGTTACAAATCATGTGAATACGACTCACAAGTGTCTTTATTAAACCAACTTTATAGGCAAAAGGAATGAAGCTAGACAATTTGGCATAAAGGCCAGAAAATGTGGGTTTCTGATATGATGATGTGACAATATCATCGGACTTCCTTTCAACAAGCACATCAAGGAAATTTAATTTCTTGTCACATTCAGTTTCAAATGTGAAATTCATATTAGGATGTTGCTGATTCATGTAATCACAGAACTTTCTAGGCTGATTTCTGTCAGAAAACACTACAAATGTGTCATCAACATAACGTACATAAAACTTGGGTCTAATCTTTATACTACAGTCTCTGAGCCACTTTGTTTCATGATGGCTCAAGAAAATGTTGGCAAGAACTGGGCCAAGCGGATTACCCATAGCAACACCATCTATCTGTTGATAGATTTTACCATTACAAGTAAAGTAACACTCTTTAACTGCAAGTTCTAGAAGCAGTTTGAATTGATGACAATTCATGTTATTTACTAACATGACATTCTGATCATCAAATAGTTTCCTAATACATATGTCAATGGTCTCATTGAGTGGAATATTAGTGAACAAGCTTTGAACATCAAGACTAGCCATAAAATGATGGCTTTTGAATGTAAAAGCCTTGAGTCTTGTCAGGAAACTACCAGTGTCACATAAAGTGTATTCATTAGTACTTATGTCTTGTAGGATCGGCACAAAATACTTAGCCAACTTATAAGTTGGAGTGTTGATGGCTGACAAGATTGGTCTTAAAGGAACATCTCTCTTATGAGTCTTAGGCAAGCCATATAGCCTGCCATAACTGCATCCTACAGGATTTATACTTTTATAGACATCAGCAGATAGTCCATTCTGTTTATGAACCTTCAGTATATGGGCTGATATGCGTTTCTCAACTGAGCGCATAAACTGACAAGGATTACAGTCAATGACTTTGAACTTTGAGATATCATTCAAGACATCATTCAACTTCCTAATGTAGTCATCTTTGTTCAGAATTACTACTTGATTACCCTTATCTGCCTTTAGAACAATGATATTCTTGTCTTTTGACAGATTGCTGAGGATTTCATAGTCACGCTTTGATAGATTATCGCAATGCTTCTTATCATAATTAAAATATGAGCTAAGAGCAATGTCTCGCAATTGATTCTTGATCATCTGCATTTTTACATTGTCACAGTTAAAGGCAGTTTGTTTCTTGAGGAAACCCATCAGTTTCTCAAAAGGTAGCAGATAATCACCATACTCGATCTTCCTAGGTGTAATAGAGTACTTCATACCATAAGACAACACCAGCTTCTCATGAGCTGTCAAAACTCGGTTACTTAAATTAACTACAACCTTTTCAGGATTGATACTATTGACACTTTTATGCATAAGCAAGTTTTTTACCTTCTTGCTATGCAACTGTCTAACATGGTTGAGAGATTTAGACACATTGCGTCTAATGTATGTTAATGCTACCTGAGAATCCAGCCAGGATACTCGTGAATTAAACAAAGTAATCTGCTCCTTCAAATCTCTTAGGACTCTTTCAACCTCTTTGATTTTAACTTTCAATTCCTCATTTAGCAGAAGCCTCTGGCATGTTATGTAACATTTAGAACGCTTAAGCATCCTATTAGAAACCTTGAAAGCCAGAAATTTAGGAAGCAAATCATTATCAATGCATTCTCTAAGAAATGCAACATCCAACTGAAGCTTATCATAGCGAAGTTGAAGCTTCTCAACTTTTCTCAAAAGTAACACAACTCCATGATCATACTTATTCTTCAAATTTGTGAATATATTTAGCTTTAAACGAATCTTGAAAAGAAAAGCAATAATAAAGAAAAACTTTTTAAGTCTAAAACTTACCAGCCCCTCCAACCCGCCCTTACCTCCACCCATCCTAGATGTCGTAGCAGTAGTGGAAGTAATCTGACTAGCTGAAGTTGTTTGATTGACAGGCGATTTTCTCCCATTATGCCTTAATTGACTAAAAATATTCGGAAAATTGACTTCAGTAGCAGAGGGGGAAGCAATCTGACCAACCAATGCTGCTGGAGTAGGGTGTGGTTCGCTCCCATTGTCCTTCCATTGTTTATCGACTCTAACGCATGTAGCTGACGTTTCGACCAAGACTTTGGCCATCTTCAGAGCAAATTGTAGATACGACTGATTATGAAGGAATTGTTTCGAAAAATGAGCTTGCTAAGCGAGAGTTGTAAACTAAGAGGAGCTTAAAGTTTAAACCTACCATTAAATTATAAAGATAATAATAAAAGATTTAAAGCTTTAAGAAAAAGAAAAATATGGTAAATTAAAACAAATTTAAAGGATATGATGAAACATTATTATTGAGAATAGGACGATCACGTGCTATGTATAATGACTCCTTGATTAAAAGATCAAAAGAGTTGGATGCTCGACTGATAACCTTGAAGCAATCTGATGTAATTGGATGATTGCTATTTGAGATATGTTTGTGAATAGCAGATAAACTATCACCCTGAATTGGCTTTCCTGTAGCAAATGAGATGCCAGTATGCTCTGCCATTCTACTCCCAAAATGTCGGCGAGTTTCACCGATGTAACTAGCCATACAGCTAGAACACGTATACTTATATACTAAATTTGAGAGTAGCTTAGCAGGTACAGCATCCTTGTTCTTGAAAAACCGGCTGATACACATAACAGGTTTGTAAACAAACCTTACTCTAATCTGAGGGTAAAATGCAGATATAACCTTTAGAATTCTGCTGCGTACATTGTAGCCATGCACACCAGTGTAAGGCAAAACAAGAGAATAGCATAGTTTATCACACCCGAATTTTATGTCATCACTCTTACTATAAACTTTTGTCATAAAGTCTGATATGACCTTATCAATCAAGCTAAGCGGATACTCATTTTGCAGTAGAGTCTGCTTCAGCTTGTCAATATCAGAGACAAAAGTCTGATATGAGTTACAAATCATGTGAATACGACTCACAAGTGTCTTTATTAAACCAACTTTATAGGCAAAAGGAATGAAGCTAGACAATTTGGCATAAAGGCCAGAAAATGTGGGTTTCTGATATGATGATGTGACAATATCATCGGACTTCCTTTCAACAAGCACATCAAGGAAATTTAATTTCTTGTCACATTCAGTTTCAAATGTGAAATTCATATTAGGATGTTGCTGATTCATGTAATCACAGAACTTTCTAGGCTGATTTCTGTCAGAAAACACTACAAATGTGTCATCAACATAACGTACATAAAACTTGGGTCTAATCTTTATACTACAGTCTCTGAGCCACTTTGTTTCATGATGGCTCAAGAAAATGTTGGCAAGAACTGGGCCAAGCGGATTACCCATAGCAACACCATCTATCTGTTGATAGATTTTACCATTACAAGTAAAGTAACACTCTTTAACTGCAAGTTCTAGAAGCAGTTTGAATTGATGACAATTCATGTTATTTACTAACATGACATTCTGATCATCAAATAGTTTCCTAATACATATGTCAATGGTCTCATTGAGTGGAATATTAGTGAACAAGCTTTGAACATCAAGACTAGCCATAAAATGATGGCTTTTGAATGTAAAAGCCTTGAGTCTTGTCAGGAAACTACCAGTGTCACATAAAGTGTATTCATTAGTACTTATGTCTTGTAGGATCGGCACAAAATACTTAGCCAACTTATAAGTTGGAGTGTTGATGGCTGACAAGATTGGTCTTAAAGGAACATCTCTCTTATGAGTCTTAGGCAAGCCATATAGCCTGCCATAACTGCATCCTACAGGATTTATACTTTTATAGACATCAGCAGATAGTCCATTCTGTTTATGAACCTTCAGTATATGGGCTGATATGCGTTTCTCAACTGAGCGCATAAACTGACAAGGATTACAGTCAATGACTTTGAACTTTGAGATATCATTCAAGACATCATTCAACTTCCTAATGTAGTCATCTTTGTTCAGAATTACTACTTGATTACCCTTATCTGCCTTTAGAACAATGATATTCTTGTCTTTTGACAGATTGCTGAGGATTTCATAGTCACGCTTTGATAGATTATCGCAATGCTTCTTATCATAATTAAAATATGAGCTAAGAGCAATGTCTCGCAATTGATTCTTGATCATCTGCATTTTTACATTGTCACAGTTAAAGGCAGTTTGTTTCTTGAGGAAACCCATCAGTTTCTCAAAAGGTAGCAGATAATCACCATACTCGATCTTCCTAGGTGTAATAGAGTACTTCATACCATAAGACAACACCAGCTTCTCATGAGCTGTCAAAACTCGGTTACTTAAATTAACTACAACCTTTTCAGGATTGATACTATTGACACTTTTATGCATAAGCAAGTTTTTTACCTTCTTGCTATGCAACTGTCTAACATGGTTGAGAGATTTAGACACATTGCGTCTAATGTATGTTAATGCTACCTGAGAATCCAGCCAGGATACTCGTGAATTAAACAAAGTAATCTGCTCCTTCAAATCTCTTAGGACTCTTTCAACCTCTTTGATTTTAACTTTCAATTCCTCATTTAGCAGAAGCCTCTGGCATGTTATGTAACATTTAGAACGCTTAAGCATCCTATTAGAAACCTTGAAAGCCAGAAATTTAGGAAGCAAATCATTATCAATGCATTCTCTAAGAAATGCAACATCCAACTGAAGCTTATCATAGCGAAGTTGAAGCTTCTCAACTTTTCTCAAAAGTAACACAACTCCATGATCATACTTATTCTTCAAATTTGTGAATATATTTAGCTTTAAACGAATCTTGAAAAGAAAAGCAATAATAAAGAAAAACTTTTTAAGTCTAAAACTTACCAGCCCCTCCAACCCGCCCTTACCTCCACCCATCCTAGATGTCGTAGCAGTAGTGGAAGTAATCTGACTAGCTGAAGTTGTTTGATTGACAGGCGATTTTCTCCCATTATGCCTTAATTGACTAAAAATATTCGGAAAATTGACTTCAGTAGCAGAGGGGGAAGCAATCTGACCAACCAATGCTGCTGGAGTAGGGTGTGGTTCGCTCCCATTGTCCTTCCATTGTTTATCGACTCTAACGCATGTAGCTGACGTTTCGACCAAGACTTTGGCCATCTTCAGAGCAAATTGTAGATACGACTGATTATGAAGGAATTGTTTCGAAAAATGAGCTTGCTAAGCGAGAGTTGTAAACTAAGAGGAGCTTAAAGTTTAAACCTACCATTAAATTATAAAGATAATAATAAAAGATTTAAAGCTTTAAGAAAAAGAAAAATGTGGTAAATTAAAACAAATTTAAAGGATATGATGAAACATTATTATTGAGAATAGGACGATCACGTGCTATGTATAATGACTCCTTGATTAAAAGATCAAAAGAGTTGGATGCTCGACTGATAACCTTGAAGCAATCTGATGTAATTGGATGATTGCTATTTGAGATATGTTTGTGAATAGCAGATAAACTATCACCCTGAATTGGCTTTCCTGTAGCAAATGAGATGCCAGTATGCTCTGCCATTCTACTCCCAAAATGTCGGCGAGTTTCACCGATGTAACTAGCCATACAGCTAGAACACGTATACTTATATACTAAATTTGAGAGTAGCTTAGCAGGTACAGCATCCTTGTTCTTGAAAAACCGGCTGATACACATAACAGGTTTGTAAACAAACCTTACTCTAATCTGAGGGTAAAATGCAGATATAACCTTTAGAATTCTGCTGCGTACATTGTAGCCATGTACACCAGTGTAAGGCAAAATAGTGTAATCAAAATAGCCTTAGAGAAGTTTTTGAATCGAATGCATCGACACGTCAGTGACGACATTGTCAAGGAAGCAACGTCAGTATTAACACAGTCAGATGGTTCGTATGCTTTGCAAGGAATTGCGGACTTCCTTGGTTATCCTGTTTATGTCTTGGATTTGCAAGAATTCGTAACATGGATGAAATGGACAATTTTTGAGCCCACAACGTCTCATCGTTTGACGAACTCATCACTGCCAGGCCCGCTTTGCAAGTCGGCTCCACCGTTCATGTTTGTCCGAATGCAAATACCCTATAATGGCACTGACGAATATGCCTGGGGCTCCGCTTTATTTATGAAATCGATCAATACAAGCTGCATAGACAAAGACAATATCTACACGCCACGCCTCGACTTCGCTACATTAAAATTTCATTGGGAAACTTATCTTATTCAAATCCTTCGAGCAAAAAAGGTGATTAACAAATTTAGGCCCATGTAGACTCGAGTTTGCCAGTGTAATTTAAGCGAAGAAAAATAAATAGTCCGAAAAAGTGAGTCCGTACGCACATCCGCTTTAAGAAGCAATCAAACTTTTAAAATTTAACTTATGGATTTTTGTAATAATTGTGCGGGCCCATGCGATCTAAATGCTCTTGAATGTTATATGCAAAAAATAAGTACATAAATCAGTCATTCTTCCCTAGTGTAGTGACCTCTAACTGAAGAGCTTTGGATATTTATGCAAAAATTTTTACAGAAAGCTTCAATTGTATTTTTGATATCAAGCAACTCAGTCCTCTTGCTTCCTGCTGAAATTTCAAGTTATGTGGATTCATGGGCATAACCAGCCGAGGAGGGGGCTGCCCCCCGAAATAGAATAATCAATTTTTTTAAACAAAGTCCCTGAAAGAAGAAATTAAAAATTTTTAAAGTTCGCTAAAAGGACAGCCAAAATGTGTTTCTAGCACATATTTGAGCTACTAAACTCAAGGTTTTTCGGCGCTAGCGCCGGATTTCTTATTTTCAATCTTATTTCTTACCTCAGAAGCCCAGATTTGACTTATATAGTGAAAATGTAAACTTCATTAAATTTCTCTGCAAAATTACAGAATTAAATGCAAAGACAAGTGATTCGAAATTTTGTAGAGTCAAGCTTCAACTCGAAATTGAGAAATTTGTCGTACAGATAGCTTAAAGGTTAGACTTTGGATCTCCAAGTCTTAAATCAAGCAAGACAATTCTTCACTTTTATAAATTTTTTTTCGTCACCATGGCATAGATATTTGTCGAGAAATGCTAAAAAATGCCATTATTTTCGCGGATCTCCTAACGGTTGTCAAGAAATAGAACTTCACAAATTCGAGGACCCCCAAAATAAAATCCTAACTACGCTCCAGTGTGGATTAATAAAACGCGCCTTTGTGCCTTAAGAATTTTCCCTTCAAATTTTTTTCAAAATATAAGTATCGTTGCATAATATAACAAGTGTACCTCAACAGACCTGAGCATTCATACATGTTATGGCTCATCTAGCGGCAGTCTATCCATGGAGGGCGTCAAAAATTAAGCGGTTCTGGGCCTAAAACGCCAAAAAGTGGTGCGAATGCTGAAATAGCTTTGCAAATACGTTTCTCTATTGTTTCTGGTCAATGTTTAGCACTTTCGAAGAGAAACATCAATGTTAATACATTCTAAGCCTTCATTTTGCCTCGTTTTCATATGAAAATGACCCATTTTTCCAATTAGGGGTTCTAGAATAGAAGCCAGACCTCCCACGTGCATGTCTAGTCTTCTTTAGATAGATTCGCTCAATGTTTTCTTAACGCTTTTCACATTTATGAATACCAACGCGCTTCTGGCTACAGTCGGGCTCAAGCGAGTCGCACTCATAGATAGCATCGGCGCTTATGAATCCCAGAGAAAGTAACTTACGCTCATTATATTTTAATCAATGACTCGAATGTTATTTTACCAGCTGAGTGTTTGTGGGATATTCATAAAATATGCTGATTTTTAAAGGTGATACTCGGATTATTTCATATATATTCGCCGTCCTATTACACGATAACTTGAGAGTGATCTTGCCTGCAGCCAATATGACTAACGAAATTCGTACATTGGAAATTATCAGTTTTTAGTTTCAATTTTTACAATTTTGTTACAAAAATTAGTTTTTCTATGCCTTAGCAAACTCTGATTTATATCTATGTACTTTTGGTATACCTATACAGTAAGCCTATTTATTTTTATTTCTCGGTTCGGCGCTTTCATGTACATTCTCTGACCACGAAATTTTTTCAAATATTTAGCGCAAAATTTTTAAACACTAGCTGAGCTGCCCGGCGTTGCCCTGGCTGAACTTAGGCCTGATAGCTATATGGAATTGAGATGCATGTCTCTTGTATTTTTTATTTTTCGAGACATTTGATGTTTTTGGGATATTTCTAAAAAATTGTTGGTAAAACCCATATTTCATTTTTATGGATTCTTTTAAAATGTTTTTTTTGTCAATCATTTTTTGATCAAACCCATATTTGTGACGTTACAGAATGGTTTTGAAAATTCTATAGCCAAAATCATATTTTTGATGTTTTAGGATGTTCTAGAAATTTTTTTGGTCAGACCCATATTTTTGATGTTTTGGGATGTTTTGGGAAAATTTTTTGGTCAAAGTATATTTTTGATGTTTTAATAATTTTTTGTTTGTTGTAGCAAATAGTGTCATATATCACGTGATATCTTATATCACTCATGTGTTATAGCACACGGTATCTCCTATCTTATAAATATGCTTGTTATGGCACAGACAGGGTATCTTATATCACATCATTGTACCTCATAACATTGCCCAGCTAGTAGCATTATGTAGGCTATATCACGTCCGATCCTACCTTATAACGCTCGCGGCGGCAAAAGTACTGTAACCCGAAAATAGTTTAAATTGAATTTTTTCCGATTTTCATAATTAGGCAAGAAATCGGCTATGACCCAAGATCGGCCATGCTTAAGCATAGGGACGCCTGCCGCTTCACCAATGTACATTTTTTTGATCAAATCCATATTTTTGACGTTATAAAATGCTTCTGATCATTCTTTAGCCAAAATCATATTTTTGATGTTTTAGGATGTTTTGGAAATTTTTTTTGGTCAAACCCATATTTTTCATGCTTTGGGATGTTTTGAAAAAAATTTTTGGTCAAATCTTATTTTTGATCTAAAAATTTTTTGTTTGTTGTAGCAAAGGGTGTCACATATCATGTGATATCTTATTTCGCTCATATGTTTTAGCAGACGGTATCTCCTATCTTATATCACTGCATGTTATGGGACAGACAGCATTATATAGGCTATATTACGTCCGATCCTATTTTATAATGCACAAAGCAGCCAAAGTACCGTAACCCGAAAATAGTCTAAACTGAATTTATTCCGATTTTCAAAATTTGGCAAAAAAAATCGGCTTTGACCCAAAATCGGTCATGCTTAAGCATGGGGACGCCTCCCACTTTGATGTCGCTACTACACCCCCAGCCGGTAGGCCGAACTCGGACCAAAATGTCAGCCCACCAAGTGTTATGGGGCTGGAGCCAACCTCGGACATACAAACAAACTTTCACAAATATATAGTAGATGAAAAGAAAATAAAGAATGCATTATTGTGTAAAGCAAATCAAAGTTTACATTATTTAATTTTAAACAAAGATTTGTTCAAACGGCGCGACTGAAAAATTAAATGGCCAGTTAAATTTAATTTGGTCGAATAGAAACTTTTCGAAACGTCCTTTTTCTCAAATTACTTTTTGCCCATCTTATAGCATTAGGCATCCTATAACGTGCTCTATGCTACAGCATTGCCTATATTAGATTGTTCGGTATGTTATAATGTGTCCTATGCTACAGCATTGTCTATCCTATAGCGTTAGGTATGTTATATGTTGTCCTCTGCTACAGCATTGCCTACCTTTTAGCATAGTGTATGTTATAACGTGTTCTATGCTACAGCATTGTCCATCTTACAGCATTGAGTATGTTATAACGTGTCCTATCCTATAGCATTGCCTATCTTATAGCATTTAGTATGTTAAAGCGTCCTATCTTATAGCGTTGCCTTATTTTATAGCCTTGGGTATGTGAACATATCCAGTGCTAGAACATATGCAACGCTATAAGGTAGGACACAGTTCAACATATGCAATGTTTTGACCATGTTATAACGTACGAGGTGCAGCAAGCCGAAAATAGTGTAACGCGACTCTTGGCGCACTTTTAGAAATTACTGAAACATCGGCTTTCAAAGAAATCCTACGCTTGAGCATAGGGCGCCCTACCGCCTAAGGTGTGTTCAGGGTGCCAAGGTGGCGTTGGAAAAATTTTAATGCTACTACAGACCATTCCCAGGGTAGGCCGATCTCGGGCCCAAGTGTCGGCCCACCATCTATTATGGGGACGGAGCCAACAGCGGACATACAAACAGACTTTCTAAAATATATATTAGATAGACTTGAATTATTGGTAAAATAATGTTTAATCTTTTGACAAAAAAGCACTGCGACTTATTTCCTTAGAAATTATCTTGGGCAATAATGAGTTAATTATTCTGCACACGAGCTTCATAATTAAAGCCCTTGTTTGCAGTCGCGGAGCGGGTGGTATCCCTACTTTTTCGAAAAACAATCGGAAATGGGTCCTAAAATTTGTCATTCACGTGTGAAATCGCGTTTTCGTAACGTTTTGCTCTGTTTACTTTTATTTAAAATAGCTCTAGCGCAACGGTTTTACGAAAATTTAAAATTTTTGACAATTTCGCTAGAAAAAATTATAATTTATTTTCATTTCATTAGAAATATGGCCCGAAGCGCCAGGAAATTGAAAATAGAAGAACGTTTAGAAGCTTCAATAACCGCCCTGTCACCTGCATTTGTAGCATTTGACATAGAACATCGAAAATTTTTATAAGTTATGCTAGAAAATAGAAGGGAACCAAAACCGAAAAGTTGGTTTTCTGCTCTTCGAACCAATTTAAAAACTATTCGCTGAAGCAAAAATATATGTATGTATGTTCCAGACTGCTAAGGAAATAAATAAATGTCATTGATAGATATTATCGGGCGCGAAGGCCCGAAAAATTTGAGAAATTGTAATCACTGACGGTTGAAAATCATTGCAAATTATGTATCCATTCTTAATCTCGCTGGCCAATGGGGGCGGCCGCTATATCCCCCTCCCCGTTTCCCTTAAATCCGCCTTTGCTTGATTGCTAATTGTTTCTTGGGTTCGATCTTGCCATGTCCTTGAATAAATTATCTATATGTATAGCTTAGATTATTTTCAATAGGATGCAGAGGTAAACGAAAGCAATCAATCTTCAATGAACGCAGAGCCTTCAGTTGGTGACTCAGTAAACGCTCGCAAGGTAGCAATCTTTCGAATATCAAATCAAACAACGAGTTTATGTATGCAGCTTTTGAGCGAAATCTATTCAATTGCACGTGCTAAATTTTAAAAAATCTTGTGATGCTTATCAGAATTCGTATCGGCTTATTCTAGGTGATATACCCATCGTTAAAGAATATGACATTATGAAAATTATTTCATTTTCAATGCAAACTTTACATTATTATTCAGTGGAAAGAGTTAATTAGAAAATTAAGGCACCACATGCATTCGTTCTATTCGTCTTTTTTATGACTCTTTCGGATAATATTTTTTCGGACCGCATACTGAATAATTTCAGTTTCGATTTGTACTAAATTCAAACCTGCATCGGTTTCAAACTTCATAGAAGCCGCAGTTTTATTGACCCAAATTGTGCAATAGATTTTCTTGAAATCATCGTATGGATGAAAAATTTACTGTACAAGTTTCAAAGAGCATTTAAAATATTTGCTGAAAGCAGAAGTCTTAGTTATTCCTTAGCAGATTGTGGATAACGCATCAGATGAATAATAACAAAAGTAATTTAGTATGTGTACCTACATTAGCGTACGTAAAGACGTTGTTGAACCTATCTCAGGAACAGTTCATTCACTTTTTGCTGCACTAGTTGTATCCATACGTAAAATAGGGGAGGTTTGAAGAGTAGATAAACTTTACTAGGGCAGCAGCCGAGCAGCCGAACTTTGAGGTGGGGGGTCCAATGGAGCAAACAGTATAATAGAGGATAAAATATAATTCTAGGGGATCTATCAATTTTGGCGAGCGTCCAACGGATTCACTAGAGAATCCGGTCCTGAGCCCCCCTCCCCCTCACGTTCATGTGTAGTCTGGACCCCAGACTGGAAGAGTGTAAAATTTTCTGAGCAAAATGAGGCGAAGTGAAAACCGACAAAAAAATAGAAAAAGATTAGCTAAAATTTCTTATTGTCCAGAACCTGTAGCTTTACATAGTTTCAACTCTATTTTAGCATGTATTCCAGTTTTTGACGTAATTTTGGTCCCAAAACAAGCACAATATTTCACCTCGTTAGGGCTGGCCTATAAAACTGGCCACGCTGCGCATCTACGGTTGTCTTGCGAAGGCAAAAATAATTTTTATTGATTTGTTTGTGTTAATGGAGCTTGGGGTGAAAATAAAATATGTCCCATATATTTGTTGATAAGAGTAAAAATAAAAACCTAGCCCGTCTCTTTGGATAAAATTGTTTATTTTGAAAAGAGTCATAGCAAAGGTCGCTGTGAAGTAGCTAAAATGTAAAATTTGTGCAATCTTAATTGCATGTACATACTCATAAGTTTGATGATTTTTCAATGAACTTGCCAATTTGTATTCCATTTCGACATGGCGATGTTCTTGCTTATAATTTCGCGTTGACTCCATGATGTATTGTATATTCTTTATCTTTTTAAAGAGAGGCCATGAATCAATGGATTCCGCGTCATTACGTCTGAAATACCATAAACTTGAGGACAGCTTGGAAGAAGAGTAAGTAACATGCAGCACTTAAATTCCATTGGTGAATTTCGCAAAGTTTCAAAGGTTAAAGAAGAACCGAAAAAATTATGGTTAGGGAGAAAAAATGATTTGCCTGTGCTGTTCATCAAATTCTAACCATTGTCGTTAAAATGTTACGAAAAAATGAAAAACAGAATTTCAGTCGAATAAATGTTTAAGTGGCATTTTAAGATCGAGCTATTTTACTGGAAAAATTGTGCGGGCCTATATCTGCGCTTCACTGCAGTATGCACAGTCTATGTATATTATAATTTGGTAAGTAGCAAGATATTTAAATATTTCTGTGCTCCAAACGTTACCTATTTTTGTTTTCATATTTCTTGATATTTGACCTGCAACCTCATTTTGATCTTTTTCTAGTATATCTGCCCAATTAAATGTGCATTTAACTGGTTGTGCAATTTATATTATCCAATGTTTGTGCATATTTTGAAAATTTAAAAAGCGCTCTTGAAGGATCACCTGTTGTCTGATTTAGTAAAGAATTCGCCTTTTTCAATTATGGCCGTAAATGGGGTAGATGTATTGGAAAGATTTTGTAATTTTGCACATTTTCTTCTTCAATTGTTAAAAACGTATTTAAAATTTTTTTACTTTTCTTCCGTAAATAGCTTGAAAATTTTATATTCCTTCCAGTGAGCTGTGCTTTTTGTTATGGTTCTGCTTCTTTTGAGAAAAGTTAAAATACTGTTGAAAATACGTTATCTGGGATATTGGCATTACATATGTGATGTTTTGAACTTTCCTTACACTTAGTGGCTGTTGATCTGCAGTACAACATATGGTGATTACGTGTAATATATACACTAAAGTTTTCCTTTCTAATTGTTGCTAAAGGTCCATTTGAGTATTCTCTACTGCGGTAGAATTAAGAGTTGACTGTAAATTTTTCTTTCACTCAGTTATCTTCGCCATGTGTTTCATTAAATTAGCAACAATTCAGTATTAATTAATGCCTTTGACGGTTTTATGGAGCGGAATAGTAGAGCACGAAAGCCTATTTTACTTTTTTGGAAATTTGCATTAGTTGTCAAAGTACAGCAGGGTTGCTAAGAGCAAAGAACTGGTTGCAAGACAATAAATCACATGTTCTACATCGAGTTGCATAATAATTGAAAAAAACATTACACATAATAGTTTGCTGCGTTTCTTAACATTGTTTATTGAGATAATCATTAGATATAAAATTTATACTAAAAATCAATTTTAGTTTAAGTCTGTTGCGGAAGATCCTAATTTTATCATATCACCAGTGATGCTTAATTATGTATACTCGTCTTTTTTTGATCCATCGAAGCATTTTTCATTGCTAGTCTCGCAATGCTTATACCACTGATTAATTAAATAATTAATAACAGGAAGTAACTGATTTCTTAAACGGGGCCGCCTTTTTGCCGGGGCTAGGAACGAGGCCCAGATGGACCCCGATACAAATGCACTATACCTACATAGCAAGAAATATCATGCATCCATATTATACTTGCAGTCAATTGCATCATGCTTGAATCCATCGCAGACACGAAATTGACAAAATTGAAAGAAAAATAAATAAAAAAGAATAAATAATGAATTGATCTAGATCAAAAACTAGCTTTGCAATAATATGAGTTTTCCTGAAGATTTGTGCTAATCCAATGTAAGGAAGAGGTGAGGAAGACAGTGCAATGCAAAACGTTGCGAAGAGATTGCATGAAAATTGAAATTCTTAGGGTTTTTTCCGATAGAAAAAGAAATCGAAGGCACGCTGGTTAAATTAATTAAGTTACAGGCATAAAATGTATATATATATATATATATATATATATATATATATATATATATATATATATATATATATATATATATATATATATATATATATATATATATATATATATATATATATATATATATATATATATATATTATATATATATATATATATATATATATATATATATATATATATATATATATATATATATATATATATATATATATATATATATATATATATATATATATATATATATATATATATATATATATATATATATATATATATATATATATATATATATATATATATATATATATATATATATATATATATATATATATATATATATATATATATATATATATATATATATATATATATATATATATATATATATATATATATATATATATATATATATATATATATATATATATATATAAGACTTTTGATGTTTTTGGGATATATCTAAAAAAATTGTTGGTACAAACCATATTTTATTTTTTGGATTTTTTAAAATGTCTTTTGTCAACCATTTTTTGGATCAAATCCACATTTTTGACGTTACAGAATGGTTTTGAAAATTGTTTAGCCAAAATCATATTTTTAATGTTCTGGGGTGTTCTGGAAATTTTTTAATAAAACCCATATTGTTGATGTTTTGGGATGTTTTGGAAAATTTTTTTCGTCAAACCATATTTTTGATGTTTTAGGATGTTTTGGAAAATTTTTTTAATCAAAACTATATTTTTGATGTTTTGGGATGTTTTGGAAATTTTTTTTCGTCAAACCATATTTTTGATGTTTTAGGATGTTTTGCAAAATTTTTTCGGTCAAACCATATTTTTGATGTTTTAAAAATTTTTTGTTTGTTGTTAGCAAAGGGTGTCATATATCACGTGATATGTTATAGCTGATGGTATCTCCTATCCTATATCACTGCATGTTATGGCACAGACAGGGTATCTATACCAAACCTATCTTATAGCATTGCCTATCTCGTAGCACAGGGTATCTTATACCCCATACTATCTTATAACATTGCCTATCTTGCAGCTCGGGGTATCTTATATCACTTCCTATCTTATAGCATTGCCTATCTTGTAGCACGGGGTATCTTTTATAACGTTCTATCTTATAGCATTGCCTATCTAGTAGCACGGGGTGTCTTATATCACGTCCTATCTTATAGTATTGCCTATCCTGTAGCACAGAGTATCTTATATCACGTCCTATCTTATTGCATTGCTTATCTTGTTGCACATAGTATCTCATACCATGCCTATCATATAAAATTGCCTATGTAATAGCATCATTTGGTTAAACCCGTATTTTGATGTTTCACAGTGCCGACCGATGCTATAAAATATAACAATGTACATAGTGTCGCCAGGCATGCTCCTCTTGGCCGGGGTATCCCTATACAAACAGTGTAAAGTAATTTTTGAAAAAAATAGCAAAAAATCGGCCATCTCCCGAAATCGTGGAGGCTTATAGCACAGGGGCCAAACCCTGCTCCTTCCCTGCCCAGGGCCAATGGGTGCGTTTGTCGAAATTTCAAGATCGCTACGGCTCCTTCCCCCATTGGACCGACCTCGGCCCAAAATATCAGCCCACCAAATTTCATTGGGCTGGAGCCAACCCGGCACAAACATACGAACATACAAACAAACAAACTTTCAAAAATATATAGTAGATATATATATATAAAAATATAAATATAAACCATATGGAGAAGAAAAAATGTTTGTACGGACCAAAAATCATTTGCATAGAGCGCGGTAGGTGATTTTCAATATTTGAATAATATGAAAGCTATGCTTGAAAATAAACCATACATTTTTAGATAACCCGTCCAAGATAAAGATGTTGGTCTTGCTACTTTCAACGCGGAGCGCCCGTCACACATTTTTAATAGCAACCGGTTATTAATATGATAAAAAAACTTGTCATTTTAAATGTTTCCTGTTAAAAGTTAATCGGTCCTGCATACGTTTTTCGTAATAAAGATTGCTAATTAAACTAAAAATTCCAAAAATATACCGAAGTGTTTCAATGTTCACTTAGTTTTGTAAATAAATTTAAATTGATTTTTTCGTTTTTTACAGGTCCCAGCATGGAACCAAACCTGGAAGTGTGGGGTAGGGGGTAGGGGTTTAGGGTGTATGCACCCCCGAGAAACCAAAATATCCCCGCAGAAATCAAAATATCCCCTCAAAATTCAATCTTTGGAATTTTTTGTTTTTTTCGCAAATATTTTGATGCCAATGGATAGTGCTCGATGAGAAACGTCGAAAAATGGTGTTTTCTTCGCCATAAAACCATTTTTCAGGCCATTTTTTGACCTATGAAAAATCTTGCACCCCCTCTTCTCCAGAATTTCCTTGCTGCCCACGTATGATGGGCACACCTCTGATGGCTTCATAAGATTAGAAAAAAATTTGATGTAAGTTTAAGAACGCGAAAGATTTTAGTATCGTACAAGCACAAGTTGTAATCTTATTGCATGCTCCTTTTATTCGAAATTCTCTCTTTTAGTCTTGCGGGTGAATTTTCCTCAGATGAAACAGTGCGAGCTGATGATTCGGATCCGGATGATGATTATTTAGATTAATTCGGAAAATTCTGCTATTTTTACTTCGTTTAAAATAATTCGTTTAACATTATAAAGATTTTTGGTATCTTTTCGAATATGCATCAAGATATTATTTTTGTTGATGTTATAAAAGCAAGTATTTGGTAGCATGTGTAATTTAGCTAGGATATAGTAATAGCACGTCTATTTAAGTACTATCTTAAGCGTGCATTAAAAAACCTCATTCAAGGATCCACTTGACCAATTTTGATGAAATAAAGTGCGTTTGATTGAATATTTTCTTAAGCAATCAATTTGCTAGATAATGTAAAAATTTTTGCCTGTGTCACATTAAAAAGATGGTTGAAATCCGCTCATGCTACAAACCATTCATATTGTTATGTCTTTAGATTAGGTTCATTTGTTTAACTCGTTGTTAAGATTTCCTCGCTGAAGCTTCTTAAATTTTTAAATGCCAAATTAGAACAACAATAATGCAATCGGCTGCTGTTTAACTAATTTAAATTATTTAATGTTTATGCGTTTTTGGAAAGTGCGGAAAGGGCTTCCAAAAAAGATTTCACAGAAACATAGAAATTCAATATGGCGGATACTTGGATTATGTATAAATTTAAAAAGTACATTTTTTATAAGCAATGTTTTACAAATTCTTAGAGACACTTAACTTTTTTCAATAAATAGCAAACAGGATCGCATGCTCTTTTTTAACGAGCTAGTCAGTATGTACATCGGCTATAATTCCGTGTATTTCTTTGTAGTTCTTTAGACCTTAGCGTTTTCGATAAAAACATTTTATTGCAAAGCCGAAAACAACCTGATATATTCACATCAATACATTATGTCAGTCCAGCCTTAGTTTTCACTACCTTGTTTTTTATTCATTCGCCGGCTCAGTTTTTATTTGATGTTTTGAACGGTGATTGTTGTTGTATTTCTATAGTTTGTTCTAGAACATAAATTTTTTAGTATGCAGCAATAAGCGTCTTGCTTTTGCAATATATACGTATTGTGTCCTTACACCATAGCGATTTTGAGGATGATAATTGTTCCCGACAGACAGCTTTATTCACTTGACAGCCAAATTTTCGTAAATCAAAAATAGCTCATTCTTAGGAATTTTTTCTATTGAATAATAGTTCCTAAGGAGACACAGTAATGAGAAACATCAAAATGATTTCCAGAACTTATTCTTTAAATTTTTATAAACCTGGCGTACCCTTGTCAATTTTTGGCCTGCATTACTTTGACACTGCCTCCCCTCGTGTGTAAACCTTGAGCAAAATCAAAATTTTGCGTGGCTTTAGGGTCGAAATTTGCATAAATTGGCGTGAATAACTTAAAATGAAAACGTCGTTTTTGTGATCAGCAGCCTCGATTTACCCTAATTTAGATATTTCGATGAAAAACTTCTTTTGTCAAAATTATGTATGTAGATGCCAAAATCCACACCTAAAATAGTTCACTTGCCTGCATTTTTGCTGCAATTTAGATCCTAGAAATAGCAAGTCATGAAGATAACTTCAGAGAAGGGCTGATTTACCACCTGCTGCCCGTATTGCTGTTGCTAGTAAGCTAATGCAATGCATAAATCGTGTTTACGAATTAAGCTTACTAAAGGTTTAGAAAAATCTTTAAACTTATGATTTTAAAATTCGTTTCGTCGTTTACTCTGACCAGAATTCACAATTTTTAGCAATTTTCGATCACGTGGCAGTGTTATATTGTACAAGGTCCCTTTCTACATAAAGGTAATCCACCAAAAGTTTTTCTACATTGTGCACATGCTAATTTAGGGATAATATAATATAGTACAAAAGCGTTTTCATTGCGGTAAAACAGGGTTTTTCGACCTGTGGTAGTGTATTTTAGCCGATCTCTGGGTTTTTGGCTACAACAAATACTAAATTTTCGCTCAATACGGCGTTAAGCGCCTAAAAATTTGATATCTCCATTTCTAAATGATAAATTTAGCTCTTGTAAACGTACTAGAATTGAAAACAACTCATTTCGGCGCGATCATAGATTTTCTTGTCAATTTTAGACCATTTTACACTTTTTGTCATCCCTAAAAATCTTTGTATATGTACAAAGACGTACCGGAAAATCTTTGAACATCTGGGAAAATTTTTGTCGAATATTAGATAAGCAGGCACTTCTGGTTGTCCTAGTCAGAGGGTAAACTTACTTTAGGGACAACATTTTCGAATATGAATGTGTAAAGTGGGAAACAAAACTAGAGCACAATAGTCTTAGAAACATTTTTAGGATTTTTTAGAAACTTAAGGGAGACACGCCCACATATGAGTCTGAGAAGGATTAACCCGCCGTTAACCATCATGTTTTTGCACTCGAAGTGCATCTTCATATCAAAGACTCCTCGTAGTCCATATTAAGCTGTACCAACTTATTATTTTCTGATACTTTTAAGTTTCATTACTGCAATTTTTTACGCTCTTTCTAAATATGAGTGTTATTTTCTATGAAAATTATTTCTGAAGGAGGGCCAATTAAAAAACTAATAGAATGTTTAAAAATAGGCACCCAGTGGGCATCTATACAAAAAGAAGAAAAAGTAGATTTCTTTTTTTAAAGACAACCAAGGGTTGCATTTGAAAAGCTGGAAAGGAATAAACTATTAAATTTTTCATTAGAACCTTATTCTCCCATCTTGAGTGTTGGTGATATCACTGGAAATAGGTCAAAAAATGCTTAATTTCATACTACTCTATAACTTGTCATAAAGATGAACCCGTAATAACGATATAACTTAAGCCAGAACGAGGCTAGACAAAGTGTTAGACATATGGGTAAGGTAGAACAGAAAAATGTCGATAACGTTATTCAGTATGCCTCCGGGATAGGGCACTGTAAACGGGGGTTAAACCTTCTCAGAGACTGGTAGACCCTCGAAAATTAAAAGAACCTTAAAATTAAATTTTTGGCTTGCCCTTTGGGATTTTTGCCGATTTTACCCACCCAGACCTCCAGAATTTGGTTGCTGCTCGCGTATGGATACACAGCCTTTCTCGGCCAAATTGCTGTCAAAAAATAAGAGTTCGAATTAGTGATGTAAAAGATAAGGATTTTTCAAGATAAAAGATAAAGATAAAATTAAAATTATAAAATCTAGAAGATTAAGATAAAGATAAAGATATAAATAAAAAATTAAGAAAGATAAAGATAAAGGTAATTTGTAAGATAACCGAACTAAAAAAGATAGAGATAAAGATAAAGATAAAATGTAAATATGGTCGCCTGGAGAATGATAGCACACATAAATGTAGGTTTGGGGATTTACCCGCGGTTTCTGACTGAAGCACGTACTACTACTACTGGCTAACAGAAAGTCACTTCCTTCTATTCACAAGCATCAAAACTATATTTGGGCAGCAATAAAATTCTGGGGGAGTGCAAGATTTTCCAAGGTCAAAAAATGGTTTTAAAAATGGTTGTATGGCGTAAAAACACCATTTTTCGACGTTTCTCATCAAGCACAACCCATTGGCAACAACAAATCGCGAAAAAAAACGACAAAAATTTTCAAAAATTGAATTCTGGGGGGTATTGTGATTTCCGGCTTTTGGGGGGTATTTTGGTTTCTCGGGGGGGGGGGAGGTGCATACCACCAAACCCCTCACGCCCAGGTGTGATCAAAACCCTGCTCTGTGCGCCTCTATACAAAGTATAGTCGCAACATTTATTGATTTTTTGACACCATCTCTATTTTTCCTGCATAGGCTTAGGCTTACATTCTGTTTCATTTATTCGAGCGCTTTTTAGTAAATTTTTCAAGAGCTACAATAAGCGAAACAAGACAAATTACTGTAATTCAGCAGATCAGCTTAGTGAGGGCGAGTGGCTGGAATTCTTTTATGTTTAATGCACTAATCCGCCCATATAAATTGAATTTAGGCATTTAATCAGTGCTGAGACTCACTGTAGTAAGTGCGCTAAATAAGAATTTATCGGCTGGGATTGGACCCGGGTTGCTCTGATGACAAGCAGACGTTTTACCAATGAGCTATACGGGAGTTAACGGCTTGCTGATTTGGCGATTTTAATCCTTAAGTTGATTGACCTGTTGGAAGACAAGAATAAATTATGGGGGAAAGTAGTATTCTGAAAGGGAAACGGAAAAGATGGATAAAATTTGGAAACGAGGAACGATGGATAAAAGCCGGAAATGGAAACGACCAAAGTGCTGTAACCGGGTTTCTCTAAGCATGTAGGCCACATTAGGGTCAACACCCCCATCCCGTTTCCGGCATTTTGAACTACCCCTAGGGCGGAGAAATCCCCGACGGAAACGGGGTGAGCTACATATATGAATCAAGGGGTACCCTGTTTCCGACCCCGTAAATTTTGCCGGAAACGGGGCCGGGGTGTTGACCCTGATAAGCCTCATTTGCTGAACCCCGGTTCTGGCACTTTGGAGTGACCCTAGAGCGAGAAACCCCTGACGGAACTGAGGTTAGCTATATTTATGAATAATGGGGTACCCCCTTCTGAGCCCTTAAACCCCCCTCCATTGGTAAAATTTTGCCGGTAATGGGGTTGGGTTGTTGACCCTCATGTGCCGTACTTGTGGAACCCCGTTTCCGGCACTTTATATCGTTTCCGTATCCGGCTTTAAAACATTGTTTCCTTTTCCGTTTCCAGCTTTTGCCCACTGTTTCCGTTTCCGAATTTTATCCATCATTTCCGTTTCGGGGTTTCGCCCATACCCTAAATTATGCCGCAAAAAATGCTATTAAAAAACCCTTCCTTGCTTTGTAGCTACAATTAGATCTAGCGACCTACAGTACATAAGAAAGAAGGGATTACTGTAGCCTCCGAAAACATTTACTGAAAAAGCTCTCGGATAAATGAAACAGACTATAGATCAACGTTGGTGCTAGTAATAGTACTCTCCGGTTAGATCGGTATCACTCCCGCTTACTTACTAAGTCGATATACAGGCATTAGCTTGGGCCGCACGCCATAGGATTCAGACAATCGTTTTCTTTTCTTTTCTTGTATTACAGTAAAACTTGAAGGCGTCTAAATTTATTTCACGTCAAACCTGCATTTTGGATTACATTCTAACTTATGTACATACTTTATCTTTTTTAGCAAGATAAATTCCTATTAGAAAGATAAAGATAAAGATGGCTTCTGATTTTCCCAAAAGCTAAAGATGAAGATAAAGATAAAATAAAGAAATCGTCAAGATAAAGATAAAGATATCTTTATCTTTATCTTGCTAAAAAATAAAGATGAAGATATCTTTTACAACGCTAGTTCGAATCATAACAACCACCCAAAAATGTAGGAATACGTAGAGTGAACGTACCCCAACAATCTTGTTCCATCTCATAAAACAGAAATTTTCAAAACGAACTCGCTAGCCTAGATTTAAATACATTTTTAAATGAAAGTACTAAACCCTCCGTTTACCGTGTCCAATGCCGGAGGCACAATGAATCACTTTTGTGGCATTCTTTCCTGTTCTACCTTATCCATGTGTTCAAAACTTCGTCTAGCCTCATTTTGGCTTCAGTTACATCGTTTTTAATGGTTTAGCTCGAAGAGGGGTTATAGAGTAGTAAGAAATGGGCATTTTTTAGCCTATTGACAGTGATATCACATAAACTCAAGATGAGAAAATAAAGTTCTAATAAGACAATTTAGTAGTTAATTCCTTTCCAGCTCTTAAAATGCATCCCCTGGATGTGTTCAACACAACAGAAAACTACTTTTTCTTGTTTTTGCATAATGTCAAACAGGTGCCTATTTTTATGCATTGTGATAGTTTTTAAATTATACCTCTTTCGAAAATAATTTTCACAAAAATAACATACATATTTAGAAAGAGCATAAAAATTGCACTAAATGAAAGCAATAGCTGTCAGAGAATGTTAAGAGGGCATAGCTTTATATGCACTGGGAGTTTGTGCCATGATGGTGCACTTCGACTGCAAAAACATGATTCGTGACCGTATGTCTTTTTTTCATTTCTGCCAATTCGTTTTATGTACATGTATGTATTTCGTGTTTTCTTGACAATAAATATTCTTCTCCATCTCTTCTACATGCTTTCTTAGTTTGATTCTAAGTCATTCATCACAATAATTTCAGTCAACTGCATTTGCTCGTCCAATGATTTTGTCCAATCAGGTTGCGTTATTTTTTTAGAAGCGAATAGATGGCCATGAAACTAATGGATGGTATGTTTGATGATGTGCACAATGCCGATCCTATGACTATTGCAGAGTCAAAGGACAGAAAAGTGGATACAGAGAAAATTTATCAACAGACGCCCACACAACCGCCCTCAATCGATCTAGAGATAAACGATATCTTTCGGTTGAGATGTTGAATCGGATTCGAAATGGGTGGACCCGCGATAATTACGAGTCGAAAGAATGCAAGCGACTCAAAGACTGTACACTGTTGCTGTTATATTGCTTGCCATTTAAGCTACTCCACCTCATTGGCGAATCTGAAAATTTCGCACTAAATTTTGAAGGGTCCGATGGGGCGAAATTGCCAAAAATAGCATCTAAAACCCAAGTCTAGCCCTCAGATTTTAGGGGAGGTCCGCCGAATCCTGGATACTTATAAAGTCCATACACTTAGACCCCAAAGCCACGCCTACCTATAGTCGATACCCCAACTGGCTGTAATACACTTGGGGGAGGGGGGCAAGCCGCTCGTAGCCAAATAAGTCCGGAGAAGAGCGCAGCAGGGAGTTAATTACTTTGTTGATTACCCGGTCGACCGAACCGACGCAGTGTTAACCTTTATTACGTTACCGTATTCTAACCGACAGGAAACTAACAATTAAACTAAAAACTCGTTAGGGTTTCATCAACCTAACTTAATATTGTTATTTTCGAACTCATCGAAAAATTTGCAGCTTGATCATATATAATTTTATACGTGTTGCGTTTGAATTGACAATTCCCCCAAGTTTACTTTAAAGTCTTATCAATTACGCGTTTGTAGAGAGTTTAAATGTCAAAAAATCGTCTAATTAATGCAAAGAAATGTACATTGAAATACATTGCCAAATAAATTATTGTGTACCGAACATGTAAGACGCTGCCGAACAAAAGCCTTTAAATATCTGACCTAATTTATCAAATCTGCTGTTCCACACCTATTCAACCAGATAACTTTCGTATGCATTGATGTTCAAGCGTCCTACTCTTTGGCGCAAATCCCGTTTAGACTTCGACCATTGTGCCTCTATGTCTTGCGTGTGCGGTTGGCGGTCAGCTTTATTAGCAAAGTTCACTGAATGGTTGATTTTATCGTGCACAAAATATAGTCCGGCTAAAAAGTGGTGCATGGGGGTCAAAGATTGAATTTTTTGGGCAAAAAAAGACCTGAAAAACTGGCACGAGCGCTAAAATAGCGGTAAAACTACGTTATTTCTCAGTTTTGGGTCAATTCAGAGCACTTAACTGGAAAAGTTTTGATTTTTATCCATTTTGGCCTTCATTCTGTCGCATTTTCCCCGCAGAATTTCCCCTTTTTCTATTCTTAGAGTCTAGAGACCCCAGACGCCTACTTACCCAATCCTTTACCCCCACTTTTCCGAAAAACAATCAAAAATTTGGTCGAAAAATATACCTTTCACTTGCTGAATATTGTTCTTTTCAGCTTTTTACTTCCTTTGCTTTTATTTAATAATCATTTTTTCTGCAATTTTTCTCTAAAAATTCTGAAACTTTCTAAGGATTTAACACGACAAAATCATGTGTTTAATTTACGTTAAAATCTGGCGCGAAGCGCCAGAAAATTTGTCAGACTTAATCGGGAAAATGTTTAGATGCTTAAATTAGGTGTCGTCTTGTCACATATTTTGAACTCATTTTGTTGCCTATGAATATCAAAGTCGACCAATCATTGGAGTGGGATCCAAACCGCCTACCTACGGATGAACAAAATTTCGAGATTCTTTCGTCTTCGCAATTGTTTATAGATAGAACAGTATAAGAATCACCGAAAAACAGCGCTTTTGTCTCTATTGTCGAGTTTTTGGCAATTTTTTATATTTGAAGATTATAGGGCCGGCTGACTTTTAAGCCTGTGGATTTATGGATTTAAAAAGTTATGGACCAGACTTTTTTGTATTTTTATGTCCGCTTACTCAAGCCATTAGGAAAATTGTTATATTTTTTGTAGTGATTTTATTTTTGAATCGAATACTGTGTACAACATATGTTGAAAGAAATTCGAAAGAAAATGTAGATAATAGTTTTTACGTGCAATAGACACCTACGTAGAACGAAGGACAATTTAACCTTATGCTTGATGACGTGTGATTGAAGATAACCATTATTTGAATTGAATAATGTCATATTTTTTGTTTAACCACAATTTGGGTTTGTTCCTGAATATGCGCACTCATATTGAGAAACTGCTCTGTAATGCCTTTAGCGTTGCTTTCACACATGGGCATGGGAGGCTTGCACCCTCCCCTAGAAGTTGAATTCCCCTACCCCTGCAGATTATTGTAGACCACACGTGAGCGCGGGGGGTTTTGGAGGTTTGGGGTATGCAACCCCCACAAGGCCGAATACCCACCCCACCCCAGAAATCAAAATACCTCCATGGAATTCAATTTTTGAAAATTTCTTCCATTTTTTTCGCTTTTTTTCAATGCCAATGGATAGTACTCGAGGTAAAACGTTTAAAATTCGTGTTTTTTGCCATACTATCATTTTTAAGACCATTTTTGATTTTTGAGTAATCTTGCACCCTCAGAATTTCGGTGCCGCCCACCTATGCTGTAGACCCCCAGAATTATATTTTTAGTAACAGTTTTGACGACTTTACCCATACTGACTTCCCAGAATTTAGGTGCTGCCCACGTAAGGTTGCATATTTGTATGTGCTTTGTTCAAGTTATTCTGTGACGAGCCGATCGCCCTGCGCTATCAGCTGCACGTAGACGGGTATCATTCGTTGGTACCAGGGTTTTCTATCTAATTATCCACTACGTGTTTTCTCAATAACTTCGTCAATTCTTATTATTTTCTAATGATTTTTTAGATATAGTTAGAATGTCCAATAGAAGAACAAATGACAAGATTTGATTTGTTTCGCCTGGTCATTTGTGTAAACTGCAGGACTTAGTGTAAACCTTAGATTTTTGATAGTGTTTTCCTTTTAAAATTATTATATTTTGCGATCGATGCAGAGCCCACGATTCAAGGCACTCAAGCAATAAAAGATAATGTATTTCGAGTATCTGAATTCTTGTTAATCAATAAAAAAATTATTAAATGGGTTTACACATTTTCTTGAGAAATTGCTGTCAAAAGTCATTACGACCATTTTTGTATTGCCGCGCAAATAAGTTAACATAGTAAAAATGTTGTTGCATTTTGAACATTATACTACCAATTCATGCCAAACTTTGTCAGTCGATGGCCTGTTGGACATTTTTTATTCGCTAGAAAAAGTTTTTAAAGATATCAAGAATTAAATGAGGTAATGCGAGATAGTAATTCAGATGCTCAGGTGGGACCGCCTGTAAAACCTATGGTTTTTTACACAAATTCCTGTAGCTTATACCATAAACAAGCAAGCGCAACCAAATCATGTAATCCAATTTTATATTGGACCTTACAACCATGTCCAAAAAATATTAAGAATTAGCGCAGTTATTATGGAAAAACAGTTGAAATAATTGGGTGGGACGGACACCGTGTACATCGTGTAAATTTGAGCTCCACATCCAAATAGATCGTTTGGGTGACGTATGACTAGATTAAATATTCTGTGGGTATGATAATGTGCAGAGATTCCAGTTAGGTTATGTACATACATACATATGTCACATGCAATAGGTACCTCTGATGTGAAAATGTGTAATCATTTCAATCGGATTGATTAAAGCTAATTTTCGCTGCTACTCGAGCCGGGAATGCCCAGGATTCAAGCGCATATGCACAATATTCTGGGCTCTTTTCGACTGACGAAAAAACTTGTCTACTGACTTTCAAAATCAGAGTTTTCGGTCTATATTGGATGATCCAACCAACCTATTTGAAAAAAACTTAGTCGAAATGCTTGAAACTATGACCGCTATTTATAGACATCTTTAAATGTATATTTTTGTGTCTACTGCATCCTTTT
Organism: Mermis nigrescens; assembly: GCA_036768485.1. Taxonomy (NCBI): domain Eukaryota; kingdom Metazoa; phylum Nematoda; class Enoplea; order Mermithida; family Mermithidae; genus Mermis; species Mermis nigrescens. The sequence goes on along the minus strand of JAVLUZ010000157.1, from coordinate 13,207,574 downwards.
TATTTTATTTTCGTTCTTCAAATAGCCGCCGTGGCAAACAATTTTGTTGAGGATCAAACTCCGAAATCGACATAATTCACAGAATATTCTCTTTGACAGAAAAAAATATTTAAGTGCAATTCCGGAAGTTATTGAGTATGCAGGTGAATGGACGGTCAAGTGAAATTAAAAGATAAATTTATATTAAATTTAATTTATGTAATCAAGTTGAGATATTCAAATAAATGTTTTTAATGATAAGTAAAGGAATTTCAAAAATAAAAGCAAGAGTAAAAAATTAAAATTTTAGGTTTTCAAATTTAGCTCTTAATTTTTTATCAAGTTTCATGCAATTGGTTTTGAATTATCCATGAATTAGTTCCATATAATCACTTGAACAATTCGGAATAAATTTTGAGCATTTTAAGGTTTACACAAGCTGTTTCAGACTTGTGTTTCACATTAATTATCTTTAGTTAGAATTTCGAGGTCATAAACTAAAAACATAGTCTGTTTCACGAGCCTTTACTCTTAACATTATGTAAGCTCTAGCTGCCTCGATTATTCTCCACGGTACAGAGGTCTCTGTATATTCAGCATTGCTGGGTCAGAGAAGTGTGGGTCAGATAGCTTTGTATCCTAATTATATATGAAATAAGAAGATTAAAATAATCAAAAGATGCTACTCATGCTTGGGAAGCTATTCTGAGCATAAAACCCATTTCTAATTATCCATGTAACTGAAACTTTCAAAAGATAAATCTTTGATCAAATATCATTTATTAATCACGTCAATTACTATCATAAATGGGCAGCGATTGAAATTTTAGGAGCTTTGGTGATGTAGAATGGGAAAAATTCCTTAAAACATGCTAAAAAATGTAATGCTGGGGAGGAGCTATCGATTTTGGGGAGGAAATACCGGATTTCCTGATGGGATCATTGCCACTTCAGGATGGCAGCATCAGTGGTCTATTCAAAACCTTGTGCCCTACATGAATATTCAGTATGCACTCAAGTGAGTGGCTACAGAACCGGTCCCCGAGCAGTTAACAGAAATATAATTTTGCAGTAGTAAGAGCTCTTGAACCTGTCAATTTCTAATAAAAATTTAGATAATGCGTATAATTGAATATAAAACCTAAATAATGTCATAACACATATATCGAACGATGGCTTAAGACATAGTTATCATTCAAACCGTGGATCGGATATCTCAAGATAACGACATTTTATCAATCCTAAAAGTAAGCTGTGCAAACGTAATACGACTCTAAATTTAGTTCTTAGTTAAACAAAAAATCATAGCTCTCTTAGTTTTCGCGCCTCTCAAACGATCTAGCTTACAGAAAAACTGCAATAACGCAATTGTACAACCCCAACTCAATCTCAATGTCGCTTAAGCTACGAGTCTAAGGCTAAAGAAATGCATCACGATTACACGTGGACCTAAGGCCCTTTTGTGCTGGACTGCAACCAATCCCATCATCCAATCCCATCGCCCCAGCCCACTCGTTATTTGTTTTGTCCATTTAGTTTTGTGCTTGATGACGTCTGAACTTTTTCTAGTACTTAAGTCTGTTTTTACAATAAAACGGCATAACGTTCCTTTTACTCGACTCGCAAACTTTTAACTTAATTTTAACATTCGCCTAAGCACGTTCCAGCTGATCGTCCCACAAATTGGTGCACAGTATCATGATTGAAGCTTCTCTTTGAACCGTCTTTTTAATCGATTTACGTTGACTCTAATATTCTGATCTGTACACAATGCTTAATAAAATAGATTATGGCTGGCAGGTGGCGGCCGCAGGCCCCCTGCTCTCTCTAAGGAAGATGAAAAAGTCACGTGCTTTCGTCGAAAAGAGATATCGCAGTAGATCTCTTTGCATATACTCGTACCTACTTTCTTCAATTATTTCATTCAGCAGTGCGTAGAAAGTATCCTTACATTTTTTATCCAAAAAGATTCTCCTGCCTTACCTACATTCACAAGGCGTACCTATATCTATTTTCATTGAGAGCATAAAGAGAGTTTGTGGAATAAGTCTTGCGCCGCCGTTTTTAAATATTGTTTCAGTTACAGTAAATCTCCAAAAAAATTCCCAAAAATAAAATTGATTAAAACGATCGAAATAACTGAAATTTATCTTTCAAGATAAATTGATCACTTTTTCTAAACCCCTTGTCGTACTTGCTATAAACTTATATCTATTTCGCCTCTGCCATTAGCCGGATCACGATACAACCCGAGTACGGAAATTCTGGATCCGCCACTGACTTGTATGTAGCTCGATGTGCAGTAACACAGGAAATTAGGCAATAATTCAAGCTCTGAACGCCCTTCTACCTATTTGAATGTCATAAACTATATTCTTCAAGTCAAAGAAATTTTATAATTTTTCACGCAAATCTAGATACACTTCCGCAAATGCTGCAACCAAATTCACATCCGCCATCCCATCAAATGATATCTCGTATGGCGGCGTTTGTTTCTTTTTTTCCAAAACATTCAAAAGTAGGCACAAAAATCCGCTATTTACGTGCATTGCATAGTATACCTATTCTCGCCATTTCGCCTATTTTTACTAAAACCGATTAAAGATTCAAAAATTTCATTAAAATCGTCGCAATTTTATACGAAAAAGTGCTTAAATCCAGAAAATTGGTTAAATTCACATGGAAACCGAAAATACCTTCTTATTTCCTGTGTTTGCACACTTGAGGCAAATCCAATCAATATTTTAACACAAAGAGATGAAAATCTTAAAAGTTTTTGCTAAAGAATGAAAAATTTCGCTAGCAGGCCGCTAAAAAATTGATACCCGGAACCCATGAATTGGTAAACATAAAATGAAAAATATTGCTGTTTGCTGGAAGTGTCAGTTTCACACATTCGCGTGAAGGACGGGAGTCAGGTGGTTTCCGTCCTCCCAGAAAATGCACGAACTGTAGATTTCCAGAATTCTATTTTTAATTAGAACCCCAGAAGTTGCTCGCTGACAATGTGTGGTTGGTCCCATGAAAGAATTGACCTAATGCCATAATGTCAATGAGGAATAAAGCATGCTAAAGCTTAAAAACATGTACGATACATGATTCAATTTTAGGCATCTGGAAATTGTGCTATCCGTTACTTATTATTTGTGTTTAACTAAGAGCCGTAATTCGATTTTTTTAGAAATTATTATTTATGATGATATTACCCAAAACACACGGCGGCTTTTTCATCTGTTTGTCCTTGTTAATCAGTTGCCGCATTAACGCCCAGGGAGACATTGAATTTATAGACTCTGATTCGGAAGATCTGCAGAGAGCCGAATTCGTAAGTTGACAAGGTCGCAGTCTGCAAAACAATTAACACATGCTCCTACATGGCAAGGCATCGAAAACACGGTTAATCAGGGCAGGCCCGGTCTTAAGCATTTGCGGGCCCTGTGCGAGGTACCTTTTTGGGGGCCCCTGGTATTTGAGAGCGTAAAACCTTTAAATTTAGGTTATACTTAGCTACCGCACATGCACATAGGGGCGGGGGATGAGGGCCGATGGAGTATTGCTCCCACTGAAGGGTGAGCCAGCCAAATACTGTCCAGCGATTTTGAGTTGATGGAATCATTTTCTTGCATCATTTTTGACGGCAAGGTAAAATCACTAAAAAATATCAAAAAATTTTCCAGCGCTTCACGCCGGATTACACACATTAATGACTTTTAGTCATTTTATAGCTGGCCTGAAAGAAATTAGACCAGTTTTTTTGCATAAAATATCAAAAATTTATTGAAATTTTCTATAAAAATTTTGCAGTAAAAGGGAAAAGTTATTTTTAATAAAAGTCGACTACATGAAACGTCGAAAAACACCATTTTGCACGTGAGCAGCGAATTTTTGGACCTATTCTTTTAGACTGTTTTTGGAAAAGTTGGGAACCGCTCATAGGTGGGCAGCACGGAAATTCTGGGGGCGCAAAATTATTTCACAGCCAAAAATAGTCTGAAAAGTGATGGAAGGGCAAAAACCCCATTTTTGACGCATCTCATTGAACTCTATCCCTTAGCGTCAAAAAAATCGCGAAAAAAGAAAAAATTGTTCAGAATCGAATTCTGGGGGTATTTCGATTTCGTCAGGCTGGGGGTGTATATCTACACCCACTCACCCACGCCCAAGTGTGGAACCGCCCCCTATAACAAAATCCTAGATCCGCCACTGTGCCCATGTATGTCTCAGGTTGAAACAAATAATTATATCTTGAACTTATCCCCAGATCGGGCAGGCCCCTCTAACGCGAGTAGCGCTAAGATCGAAATATTAATTAATGCTATGTCCATAATCCGCAGAGTAATATGCTGAAAGATAAAACGGAAAATAACTATGAAAAATGTGAATCTATGATTCTTTAGCAATTTTTAAAAATTGATGTTTCAGTTCAAATTAATTTGTGAAAAAGCGTGTTTTTAGCATCTGACTGAGAATATCACAAAACAAGGCTTTTCGCGCCAAATTTTTCTGAAAAATGGAAAATTTAATAAACAAAAACAACCTAGCAACACTATTCATAATAACGTTCGGAAAATAAGTAATATTAGCAGTAATTCTCATGTAAAAATATAGCGCAGAAAATTCTGCAATTACTTATACTTCGGGATTCTACTGCAGAGATTCAAAAATTTAAAGATAATGTCAAGCTTTAAAATAAACAAATTCACCATATTTTTTAAGCATTTCAGCACAAAATAAGAAGTTTACTCATATCTACAAATCGTGATAATACAGTAAAATAGGTGGGTTTAAGTCTGGAGATATAAAACCTTCAGCAGAAACAAACCAAAAACATCATCTAATAACAATTTGCTCAATTCAAAGTCATTCATGAGAGCAAAGCACATATTCGTAAATATAGTTTGAAACATAAAACGATAAGTAGGTATTTAAATTATAATATAAGGCAAAGGTACCTATGTATGTACTTAAAAAGAACACTTCTCGGTTCTTTACCTTTGCGCATAAAGCTGACTACAATTTTTAGTAATTTAAGCAAGCCAATGAGTTTATTTTTAATAATCACAGTCAAAATACCGCGTTAAAAGACTGTTAGAAGCACTTGCATAGTGCACTGTGGCGAGGACCCTTGGGGGCCCCCTTAGGGGACACGGGGCCCTGTGCGGCCGCACACTCCACACATGCCTAAGACCGGGCCTGAATTAGGTAAAAATAGCAAAGTTTCGTAGTGAAAATCAACCAGATCACTGTAACGAAATTGTCACAGAAGCAGTATCGAAAATATAAATAAATATACTTTGTCCTGTTATCTCATTTTAAAATTTTTTCCAATACGGCTGCCCATATTCTTTGTCTCTTACTGAATGTATGTTTCATATGTGTCAATGTTTAGACACATTTTGGGAATCCGAAAAAGCGCTTCCGAACGATCATTTGCTCGTCTAGTTTAGTAACGTATTCGTATTTTTCAATATAGCCGTCATAGGGGTAGCCATATTGGAAAAAATAATGTAATTCCACATGTTTTCATCTGTAATTGCTCAAGGTTTTAGAATATTTGAGGAATTTTTATTGTAAATATGTTCTGATTTTTCTAATTTGCTTGGGAAAGTTCAAAAACCTTCAAAAACATTCATTTTACGCTGAATTTGCCATGAACGCGTCTTATTTGATGAAAGTGGAGTAAAATCTGAAATTATTTCAGTTACTTATAAAATCGCACATGATGCGGACAGAGCGCATGAATAATCGTTCCGCATTCTTTCTCTAAATCAAAAATCTTTGCAATTAATTCCTTTTTTGTTCCCTAATCAATTCAGCTGACATATTTATTAGTTTGTGGTATTTTCATTTTTCTATTAATTGAATACCTTGGCAACATACGAGTCTGCGTATGTACAGAAAAAGTCAATCGTAGACTTTTCTATCGATCAGTTTTTATTTGATTCTGAGCGAAAAATACTGACTATTGGGTAAACACAGTAGCATTTTTGATGCAAGTCTGAAGGTGGTTATTACGAAACGAATGATTTCGATTTGGTCCAGTTTTTTCTAATCATTAAACAACGGTATTAAAGATAACGATGATAATTTTATTATAAAATAATGAATAAGTAAACAATCAACAGTTCAATCTATAATCTATAAAAGAATCATCAAATGATGCATAATAATACTTTTTGAAGCAGAATCACAGTAGACAAATCGGAGACACACAATGGAAAGAAACTCTGAATGCCACCGAGTACCTGACGAAATCTGGGTCGTACGATATCGGTTTCAGGCATACTGACGCCATAAACGTTGAACGAGGTAACCTGTAAAGTGCAATTCATTGCTTGCTCTGCAGTGTAAAGCTTAACAATACATTATTTTTCTTTTTATAGCTTTAGTGGCTTTTCCGTCTTGCTGTCGCAAACTCCAATTTAATATCAAATGCGCATAATATTTCTTTAATTGCATAAAAACTTTTAGGGACCGCTCTGCTCTCTCTTTTACGAGAGGCTGTTTGTTTAATAATCAAATCTGTTGATCGATTGATGCAGATATATATCTCACTTGCGAAATATTATGGCATGATAGATGAACATTGCTTCCTGAGATCTAGCATGTTATAATTTAGGAACCTGTGGTCTTTTATGTGCCCAAATTTATAAAATTCTCATGCAAACAGTACAGTTTTTGAAACAAAATTAATTATTTACTAAATTTTACAAGTGAAACCCAAATAAAATGCACATTGCAATTTAATGCACTTTAAAGAGTTACGAGTAACTTTCATAGGCTTACTCGTTCAATTGACAGTGAAAAGAACCATTCTTAGGGAGGGCTAAATGATGTTCGATTGTCGGCTAAAACTATGAAGAAAATCACCCAGGAATGGCAAAAAATGCAAGTCTTTCCCAAAAACCCGGACGGGTCATATATTTTGTAATTTTGGGGAGGCTCGCAGGACGACCAACATTAAGTGCGGTATCATACATGCCCATTTGCTTGAGCGTTAAAGATAAATATTCGGGAATAAGAAATTCTCCCACCTAGTAGGAGGTCATCTCTTCGTTCTACAAAAATAAGGTTCACTATTCGAGGGTGTGAATTGAAATAATGCTATATCCTTGTGCGAAGTGTACAACATTATTTTTTCGGCAATCCCCTTTGATGCAACTCTTCTCCAAAGTGGGATTTATCGTGTGTTCACTTTTTAGGAAATAATTGTTTTTCTTAGGTTAATTGGCACGCACCCCGATGTTTTTGGTCGAAAACCGATATTGGGAGGTGAGCAAAATGGGGATGAAATAAAGTGAAATGAAAATGAGAAAATGAAAAAATAGAATGAAGTACAAACAAAATGAATTTTAGCTTAAATTAAAATTGTTTCAGTATTTTTATGGATGACAGGGGTAAACTTTTATATGCGTTTTGAAGGAAAATTTCTAAATCAGTTGATATAGTTTTAGATACGAAATTCTGGTCCGTATTGTTCAAAAACGTAGCCGTTTACGCTATCCAAGGACGTAGAGACTACATGGAAGACCGGTTTAGCCTAATTTATAATCAAAATAAGACTTCGCAGTTATTTGGCATATTTGACGGTCACGGTGGTTCAGTAAGTCAGCTAATAGTTCCTAATTGAAAACTCATATTCTTACGTATACTTATCTGCTTTTACGTATCATTCTGGGGATAAGCTAAAGCTTTTTGGTGTTAGTTTTCGGACATTTCTGAGCATACATACATATGGATCGTGCTAAAATAATTAATTGATTTTTAGTCGGTCGGTCAGGGGTCAGCCGCTGAAATGAGCGTGGAATGGGGGAAAGTCTCTGGAGTATAGACCATATCTGAGCGTGGGGTAGGGGGTTTGTGGGGTGTGCACCCCCCAAGAAACCAAAATACCTACCCCAGAAACCATAATACCCCATGATTCAATTTTTGCGAATTCTTTTTTTCGGAATGTTCTGATGCCAATGGATAGTGCTAGATGAGAAACGTTGAAAAATAATGTTTTTCCGCCATACCACCATTTTTTAAGGTCATTTTTTGACTTCTGGAAAAATCTTGCACTTCCCTTTCCCAGAACTTTCGTGGCGCCCACCTATGGTGTGCACCCCCTTCCCTCCTGCAAGAATCTGGTGGACCCCCAAAAATCGATAGACCCCCGAATTATATTTTCCGTGTTATTTTTGGCAATTTTGCCCCATCGGACCCCTTTAGAGCTTCAGCACATCTATGGTCAGCCGGTCTTTGGAGGAGAATTAAGTACGAGTAAAAGAGACGTTTTGAGCCAAAAAGGGCTCGGAAAATCAATGTAAATATTGAAATAGAGCATATCTTTATGTTAGTCCGTACATTCAAAGCAATTTCAAGTCCGTTTGCATAAAGCGCTTGATTTTTTTCCGATTCTAGCCGTCATTTTTTCTAATTTTTCCAAACATTTTTCAGTTTTCCATTCGTTGGTTACATAGTTCATAAGTAAGATTTTTCCTGGAAAGAAGGGTTTGGGTGCTTTACACCACCGCTGAAACTTTTTTGTCACATAGATAAATTTTGTCTGAAATGATTCGCGAATTTCCAAGCAAAGCATTTTTGTTTTCCATCATTTTAGAAGATAGAGCATCGCTTGAAAATGCTGAAAAGGCGTATTCGACGCAAATGTAGTCAGTTTCGCATAACTTTGTGGATAAATTCTAAGAATTTTCTGGAAAGCCAGCCGAGAGTTACGATAATTATATATCAGATCAATGCTATTATAGCAATCTGTCAGCTTATTATTGGAGATAGTTTTGAAACTTATGACCGAAATCGTTGGAAATAGATTATGATTTTTAGCTGAAAAAGGGGTACCGTCTCAACACTCCCACTGTCTCAACTTTCCCACTGTCTCAACATTCCCACTGTCACAACACTCCCACTCAAATTCTCAACACTACCACTGTCTCAACATTCCCACCATCTCAACATTCCCACTGTCTCAACACTCCCACTCGAATTCTCAACACTCCCACTGTCTCAACTTTCCCACTGTCTCAACATTCCCACTGTCACAACACTCCCACTCAAATTCTCAACACTCCCATTGTCTCAACATTCCCACTGTCTCAACATTCCCACTGTCTCAACACTCCCACTGGAATTCTCAACACTCCCACTGTCTCAACATTCCCACTGTCTCAACATTCCCACTGTCTCAACATTCCCACTGTCTCAACACTCCCACTCGAATTCTCAACACTCCCACTGTCTCAACATTCCCAATGTCGCAATGCTGAACGGGACCATATATGAGCATGAAGCGTCTGGTTCGGGGTCTAGAGACCCCCTCTCGCCCAAGAATCTGGCGAACTTCCTAGAATTGTTATCATTGATACTTCTTGGGACTTGCTATACATACACAGTTGCATTTTTACTAATTATACATACACAGTTGCATTTTTTGATATTACTTTTCCTCTTTTTTATGGCCTTTTTTCTTAGGGAACAATGGTATGATTATGTGCACCCGACTCGAGTCCACAACTGATTTCATACATACATACGTATCTACCCGCCCCAAATAATGCCCAATAGTGCAAAATAAATATTGTCCTAGTAGGTACCTAGATACATACAAATAGAAAATTGGCAGTCTTTGTTTAGCCATCACTGTTATCGACTACTGCATAATTGCACACCATGAATCTTCCTCAAAAAACTAATGGTTAGCTGATGTCCACGAAATACAATAACATACATACTTTGTATGATACCAAAATTAAGCAAAATGCATCTGAGAGAACAGTTTTCACATAAAAAAATTTAAACGCTTTTTTGTATGATATATCAATGAGTAAAAGCTACTTCTTATCGCTTCTTTGGTTGAATTCACTTAATATATCTTCTTTTGGTTAAACTGTTAATGGATATAGCGTTGTTATCATCACGCATGTTGATAAAAATGAAACGCATTTCGCGATACCTGCATCTTAATGTATTTTTTGATGACATTAAATCTTGCTAACTAATAACAATAGCTTCGCCATTGAAATTTGCGAAACAGTGGCATGTGGCATCCGTGGCAGTAAAATCCTTAATCCGTTGAAGTAGAATATGTGCATGGTCGTAGATCTTTTCACCAATAAGTGATATATAAAATCCTAAATCTGAACTGAAATATGTGCAAGGTTGTAAATCTTATCGCCCTTAAGGGAAATTTACCGTTCATGCATGGGCAGCGTAAAAATTATGGGGCTCCAGACGGGATCAAGTCCCAAAAAGTATCAATGATAACATTCTAGGAAGTTCGCCAGATTCTTGGGCGAGAGGGGGTCTCTAGACCCCACCCAGACGCTTCATGCTCATATATGGTCCCGTTTAGCACTGCGACAGTGGGAATGTTGAGACAGTGGGAGTGTTGAGAATTCGAGTGGGAGTGTTGAGACAGTGGGAATGTTGAGACAGTGGGAATGTTGAGACAGTGGGAGTGTAAAGAATTCGAGTGGGAATGTTGAGACAGTGGGAGTGATGAGAATTCGAGTGGGAGTGTTGAGACAGTGGGAATGTTGAGACAGTGGGAATGTTGAGGACGGCGGGAGTGTTGAGGCACAAATCGAAAAAGGCACCTCCAAATTAAATTTTGGTTCAATTTCGTCAAAATATCCATGCTGAGCAGAGCAGTAAAAGCCCAACCCCCGATTGCACGTCTATTTTATGGCCCTAGCTCTCCCTTTACCGTAGGGTAAAATCATAGGGAATCACTTTAATGACACTTTTTCCCGATATTCCTTATTCCTCTATCTATATAGAACTTTGTCTAGCCTAGCCTCGTTTTGGCTATAGTTGCATCGTCTTTAATGGTCTACCTCGATGCGTAGTTATAGTGCACCAGAAATAAACATTCTATGGCCTATTTACAATGATATCACAAGAACTCAAGATGGGAAAATTAGGTTCTAATGAAAGTTTAGTGGTTTATTCCTTTTAAGCTTTTCAAATGCACCCCTGATTGTGTTTAAGACAACAGAAATAGATGTTTTTAGTTTTGCATGGATGTTCACTAGGTGCTTATTCTTATGCCTTGTAATAATTTTTTAGTTGTATCTCTTTCAATAATAATTTTCAAAAAAGAAATATGCCTATTTAGAATGAGCATAAACAATTGCATTGAATGCATGTAATAATCGTGAGATTACGTAACGGAGGCGTAGCTTGGGTTGAGGTAAAATTTATGGCTAGCATGGAACCCGATAATTATAACGCATGTACAACGTCCAAAATTTCTTAGTTTTTTAATAATTATATCAAAAATATCTTAATTTGCTAGTTCACTTCTTAATCTGATCAAATGACCTTTGTTATAAGAGCCACTGTGGATAAGAATCAGACAGTACGTTTCAATGACAATTCTCAGATTTCGATAAAACTTTGCGCACAGGTTTGAGTTATTTACTTGTGTAAAATATTTTCGCTTCATATCGTCTTACTGTAGAGATAGGGCCAAACAAAGACTACAATATGCCGGAAAGAGTGACTCAACATATTCCCAGAAAAATTACGTCTTCCCAATCAAATTTAAACTTTCTTACAATTTTTGGTACTTGGATAGATAATTAAATCCTGTATCTAATTATATATTTCACGTGCGAGTTTATCAGCAGGTCAGGCTCTTGCTTACAGTAATCTGGCGAGTCGGCTCTGTTTGCGTTCAAATCCAAATTGAAACATATAGTATTTTATTTTTCAATTTTTTTGCTTTATTCGTAAGGAAATTGAATTTCCTATCAGTTGGATGTAGTGCAATTGTTGTCCGAAAAAATTCGTTACGCTATAAGCCGTCAAGCCAGTTATATGCACTTATTTCTGAAAAATTTGCGTTTCTTTCAATAATAAAAGTTTAAACCTGTCAAGAACATGCAACATTAAGATTGTATTATGTAGAACTTGCAAAGAGATTTTAAATAAGTCTAAGCTTATTGATAAAGGTTGATACAAAAGGATGCTACGGGCAAAAAACTGGACCAATTATCCGAACGTTCTCATTATGTGGAAATTGATATTTTAATGTAATGAAAATGACGGTACTTTTCTGAATAGAGCTTAGAAAAACCAATCGGCTCTGTCGAATTTCATATAAAGAATACCAGAATGACTTAGTAAGAAAATAAATAGAAATTATCTTTTTCTAGCAAGTTCAAAAAATATTTCCGAGTCGACTTTTGAATTATATTATATTGCGAAACAGATAGGATCCGCTCATCCTTGCATTGCAACCACAGAAATGACCTGATACAAGCAATCATCCTATTTTGCCATCAGCAATGCAGTAATTGGCACACTAAGTACAAGGATGGATTTATAGGGGGCCGGAGGAAGGGCGCCTTCCCTGTCGTCAAAAAATATTTGGGCGCAATGAAGAACAAATGTGTTAGATACTTGTGATGATTTTATTTATTTTATCATGATTTTCAAAATTTTTAAGGCACTTTGCGCCGGAGTAGTACATATTTATGACATTCACTGACTTTCATGGCGGTCTTAAAATCCTATTTTTACGTCAGAAAAGTAGTCTTTATACAGAATAAAGATTTTGCTATTCGTACAATGGTTTCTAGAGTGTTGTTTCGACGCTTTTTGTCGATTTTCGCATTAATTTAGCGAGTTTCATGGAAAACTTTCTAAAACTTCAAAGGTTTTTAACTTTTTTGCACAAAAATAATTCTGCTTATTAGAAGACTGCAAAAAGCGAAGCTTAATGGACGAACTTTTCTGACAATCTTTGATACTATTAGATAAGTATAGGGGTCCGCTCCCCCTGTCAGAAAATCCAAGATCGGAAACTGACTATGTGCCTACTTAATATTTATCGGATAATTTCGGTTCTGGAATACTTTTCTCTGCAAAAGAAATCATTTTTCGTTTTATTTTATTAATACACTTGTCTTACTCATCGAATAAATTCGCAGCCGACCTCAGTGAAGTACCTATCGATTCAATTGAATGCGTAACTAGCGTCGACATTGTTTAGTAAGACTAAAACTTGGAATATGTATATAAACGAACCATGGAAAATCAAAAAATATATGACTTTTTTGTAATTCGAAGCGGTGACTTTATATCTGGGAATCATATTTGCGGAAAAACTGTCTTCCTCATCCGAACTCGACACAGAATACGATAACACAACCAGCCATCACTTTTTTACTGTGCCTGTGTTTACTTATACCAGCTTACGTATAGCTAAGGTACCTACATACGCTACATGCGCACTCTACAAGCTAATATGGTCTGGGGGCTGTGGGTTTTTACCCATGGACCGACAGAATCCTTCCGTGAATCGGATTTCGGCACTTTATCCGCGATTACTGTCACTTCTACCCAGCCAGACCCTGAGAATTCGGTTTCTACCCAAGTATAGATGCACAATGCCCATAAGTCTGTACAGGTCAATGGAAATCACACTTGTACTATATAAGGTCTACTAATGCAAAGTGTCCTACGAAAATGGAAAGATGTTCTAAACTATAAATTTCACTTGTTTGCCAATCGGTAGCAAATCGACCTGCTTCCCGATGCTACCAAATTCGTATTGCAGAATCAAAATTAGCTTATTTTTCTTTTGTTTTCCCCAATCTTTCTAACCGTGCTTGTACACTGATAAGCCATTTCGAACTGACTTCAGTAAAATTTACTAAAGTGAAGAATTCTACCCCATTTTCTTAGTAAGTCATTCCGGTATTCCTTATGTGAAATTCGACAGAGCCATTTGGTTTTTCTGAGCAAGCTCTATTCAGAAAAGCACCGTCATTTTCATTAGATTAAAGTATCAATGTCTACATAATAAGAAGCATTCGGATGATTGGTCCAGTTTTTTGCCCGTAGCATCCTTTTGTATCAACCTTTCTCAATAAGCTTAGGCTTGTTTGAAAGCTCTTTGCAAGCTCTACAGAATACAATCTTAATGTTGCATATTCTTGACAGGTTTGAACTTTATCTTCAAGAGAAATGCAAAATTTTCAGAAATCAGTGCAAATAACTGGTTTGACGGCTTATAGCGTAACGAATGTTTTCCGGACAACAATTGCACTACATCCAACTGATCGGAAATTCACTTTTCTTTCGAATGAGGCAAAACAAATCTTAAAAATAAAGTACTATATCTTATTAATTTGGACTTGAACGCAAGCAGAGCCGACTTGTCAGATTACTGTAAGTAAAAGCCCGATCTGCTGATAAACTCGCACGTAAAATATTTAATTACATACAGAATTTGATTGTCTATCCAACAAAAAAAAATTTAAAAAAGTTTAAATTTGACTGAGCAAACGTAATTTTTCTGGGATTATGTCGAGTCGCACTTTTCGGCATATTGTAATCTTTGTTTGGTTTTATCTCTACAGTAAGACGAAAGAGAGCAAAAATATTTTACACAAGTGAATATCTCTTTGATGTAAACCCGTGTGCAATGTTTTATCGAAATCTGAGATATGTCATGGAAACGTTCTGTCTGATTCTTATCCGCAGTGGCTCATATGCATTATGGCCGATAAAAAAGTGTACGGCATGTTCTAATCCTTAATGCAACTGTGTTAGCCGTACTGCAAATAGTAAACGTTTTTTGAAAGAACGCGCAACAGCATTGTAAAGCTTCAATGATTTATTCTTTTAATTGCGCTTCTCGTTTACACCAACGTAAACATCATTTTTGTACTAAGTGACAACGGAAAAAGTTGTTAACGAGCCCAAACAAGGGCATATACGAATAAGTTGTTCCTTATAAATTTTGCTCTATTTATTTAGGCATATGCGCTTTATCATTTGTTAAGAGGAAAACCTTTGGCCACAGAGCTATTAATTTTATGACTTTGTACTTTTAGAATTCGATCAATACAATAAACTTTTGGGAGCCTCACTTTTTTGTAAAATACACGACACAATGAAAGTGTAACGAAGTAAAAGAAATTTCAAAACCGGAACCAAAATGACAATAAATTAACAATTCTGAACCTGAAAACTTTGAACAATAGAGTAAAGAGGCTATTATGGCTATTTGGTTAGTCGGACAAATATAGGTTGATCGTTTGAACATAGATTTTTTAATTATACAATTTACCAACCTCTTCCGATTAACTTATAAGAAAATGGTGTTAAAAAAGTGTAAACCAAAGGACGATAGCAACAAATCACTCAGTGAAACCATACAGTTTTATTACCCTGTATTTGCTACTGTATATGACATTTACCAATTTGTGATATGTTCAGCATGAATACTAATATAATTAAAACGTTTTGTAGGTAGCCTTTTTCTGAGCCACACTGTACTTGCTTAAAATTTCGCATCCACAAATAATTCGCTATTTCTTTTTGTTGTCTATGTCTTCAAAAAAGTGGAGAACTCTAACCATGTTTTTCTTTAGTTTGTAGCCGATTACGCAGAAAAGTATTTACTTCAAAAGTTAGCGTCAAAACTTGAGTCTGTGAAATCAGACGAAAACATCAGTCAGGTAAACAATGGATGAAATTCACGCATTTTTTACTTTATAATGTAGATTTTTTGACTCCTAATATTACCTTCGAATAAATTTTTTCTTTTTTATTTACATTTTTTTACTCTTTCGTTAATTAAGGAATTAGTTTGCAAAACAGGAGAGGTTTAAATTATTTCTCTGACTGGGTTTGAAACGCTGGAAGCTCAGTAAAATTTTCATGCTACACTCGAATTTCTTCTCTAAATGTTTGAAGATATGTCGGTTTAATTTAAGATACATACGGTCATTTGCACTTATTTTGATAAGTTAAATTTTTCATATTTATATTTCATGAAATCTTTCATGTTTTTACATTCTTTCATTTAAATTCATAATTGCTGTATCTTGGCTGATCTTCGATTTTACAATAAAATCTTTTAATTTTTTTATTTCAAGTTTTTACTCACCGCACTTCTTACGACTAATTTTTTTACCATAAATCTGATAGAAAAATATATTGTGTTCATTTTGAAAGTATAATTATGATGACATAAATAGATTGAACATGTTATTGATGTTAAAATATACAAAAAGTGTGTTCAAAAAGGCATTACCTCTTTATCACAAAATAACTTGAGCTAATATGGACGTAGAATTTTATGGGTTTCCGCATATGGATTAAACTGTCGTTGTTTGATGCATAAATAATTTTGACTGGCAGTCAGCTTCCTACATATGATACGCCGTTGCTTATCGAGGATTTTCGTCAGATGGAGCTGCGATTCTTCAACTTTTCAAAACATTCAAAATTGTCCCAAATTCTCCGTCAAGTGCAAATTACACTTTTTTAATCATCTTGTATTGTGTACTTTTTGTCAAGCTAATTCTGGTGCGAACATTTCGCGAAGAACGAACATTTCGGATTTCTTTAAATTTAGCTAAAGCCGGCATGAAACGTCGGAAAATGGGTGAAACTTAGACAGGAAGACATTTACAAATTTGAATTACTTCGTTATTTCCTGTCTTTCGTGCATTTAGACCGTAGCCTATACAAAAGCTAAAAAGAGGAAGAAACTACAACAATATGACCTTCAGACAGCTAAGAGTGTGAATAAATAAAATTTATATATATTATCCGGGGCCATGCGCCGGAAAATTCGAGAAGTTACGAATGACCAAAAATCATTGCAAATTACATAATCCATTGTTTATCTCGTCAATTATTTTCGGCCATTTTGGGGTAGGAGGTAGCCGACTTGCCGTCTCCTTAAATCCGCTCTTGATGTTATCTAGACCACAACTTGGGTCTAAATAACTATTTTTATTAGATTTACGTTTTATGATATACTTGAAAAAAGTGTATTGTAGTTTGTCAGCATATTTCTGTTTGCATAAAGGTTATTGATTAGAAAGTCTTTGTCCTATTTAGCAATTTAGCACATTTTTTCTGTTTATATTCCGGTTTTCTAGAATTTCCCTGTTTGCTATTAATACGCATATACATTCGCCTAAGGTGATCATTGATGAAACTATTTCAATCGACTCAAACCTAGCTCGAATTATATACCCGAACTTGCAATTTAGAGGTGAGGCGTCATTCGCTGCAAATTGGTTTTTTATTTGTGAAGCGCCAAGGCATTTGAAAATTTATATGAAAAGAAAAAAATCAGCGTACATATATTGCCCGCAAGTTGTAACATGAAACCCGAAAAAAGTACATTATGATGGTGTAAAACATTGCGGTGTAAATTGAATAAATGTAAATTTGAGCTATGTGGTTCGAAAAATCTTATTTAATTTCTTTTACCTAAATCTATAAATCATTTACTCTGCTAGACCCAACCATTGCAATTAGTTTTAATTATTTTGCTGATGAAAAATCGATTTACTCTAGTTCCTTACTTTTCAATTTTTCATTCGTTTAAAGTGTTTAAAATAGTCTCAAAATAAAGACAAGCCTTTATGAAAATGTAACCTTCACTAAGGCGAATGACAGTCTTTCACATCCTTAACCGATTCAAAAACTCAAAGGTTTCGAAAACAAGCTTCTCTTAATATATCTAAATTTTAACCTGTTTTCCTGATTCTCACTGACTTTGTTCAACTCATTAATTTTCATTGATGGCTAATTTTTTATATAATTTTCAATTATCGATTGTTGACTTCTGGTTTTTATTGAATTTTTCACTGCTTTTGATTAAAATTTCTTAGGAAGTACTGCGGTTTTCGGTTACTTATCTAACGACAATTTATATATCGCTAACTTGGGCGATAGCCGTGCTGTCGGAATTCGCTCCAAATATTATACGGTTCGTCCAATTACGATAGATCACAAGCCCGATCATGTTAGTTCTTTATCCATTGAAACTAAGGGCGAAATTAATTGTTTTAATTTGAGAATTTACTTTAATTTTTCTTAATGATAAAACTCTAAATTTGAGTCTGCGTTTTTAAACTTATAAAAATATCTTCTTGTGAAAGCGGGACAATAAATTATCGGCGAAATACGGTGTAAACTGGTTTAAAGTAAGTGTCTAGCGTGGTCTAATTATTCGATAGTCTTAGTTTACGTTCTAAAAATTTTGCTGTCTCGATTCCGGCAGAATTTCACAGTATCATCGCATATAGTACTGGCTTCTATGAAACCAGTTTTTGTGTTTTTCGTGTGTATGTACTGTAAACCACCCCAAGGTATAAGGTTGTACGATCAGAGCATTCGTCTTAGAGAAAATAACGATCAAAGTCAAGACTAAAAAACAGGAAAATACAATTGGTAGCTAAAAAACCAAGTTAGGTGAAAAAATAGCCCCAAACAGCTATGCTACATATTTTGGAAAAAAATTCGCTTCTTCTTATAATTCCTTCTATTACATCAGATTTATCAAGAATCGATAATTTTGTCTAAGCCATATTGAAAGTTTTCTCATTTTTATGGATTAAGTCTTTGACTCGCAGAAACAAGTCTAGATAAGCTTCTTGTGCATCCCTCACAAGAAACAATGCTAACTGGAAGCAATTAAATAAAAACTAAATTTGTTGCCATGGCAACGAATACTCAGCATTTATTTTTTTGGTACATAAGACTTAACGAGGAACATTCCTGCAGAGTTTTATAAAAATCGGCGTTGACTTTATTAGATTACAAGAGGTTTTTTTATTAGGTTTGGCTCTGAAGGAACACTGTAGCTCCATGGCTGCTGAAATTTTTTCATTGAGATTATTCTGCACAGGGGTCTAACGTGGAAACTTAGACTCCTAAAAATATAAATACGGTGACCCCTAAAAATGCATGAAAAATGTGCAAAAAGAGGGGATTTTTCGAAAGTTTTAGGCAAATTCATATATCAAGTTTCTGCATGATCCGGAAAGTTATCACGCCTCTGTTGTGATCGACATGGCATACTTTTTTCGGCAGTACAATATCATCTGCCATCTCTTCTTGTTTGCTAGGAATAGGGCTGGTTTTTTAACTCCCAAATCCACTGGTTTTTTTTCAGAGAGGACAGCACTATACAATTTAATTATTGCATGAAATGCAGATGGATTCTTTTAGAAAACGAGACGATAGTCTTTTGCGTACATAAAAATGATTAAAAACAGCTAAATGGGCATAAGGCGCTTTCTTTTAATTTTACTTTACACTAGAGCGGTATTTTATGCAGTGAATAAGTTTCGTTTTTTGAAGTTTAATAAATTAGTTTTGTCGTCAATGTTGCGATCCGACAGAAAGCTCTATATGATTATTCAGAAATTTAAATGAGCACTATTTTATAAGTGAAAGGGTGTAAAATGCTTGTAAACCTCACAATCGCTGTGTTCCTACTTTAATCCTTTTTTACATCTGAATGACCTTGACACCTAGATCTTTGCATCACTTTAAGTTGCATTAAATTTCTGCGCCATCACTTAGCTGTAAACGCTTATTGTGTATACTGAGCGCAACATAGTTAAGGTGTAAAATAGAGGTTGTGTGAAGGGATAACCCCGTTTTCTTTCCGATCATCTTGCTTTACATCTAAATTTTTTTATTATTGGGTCAATTAGCGCCGATGGTACGAGTTTATTTTATCGTCGTATATAATGGTAGCTTTACGGTAGCACACATGGGCATAGGGGATTTTGATACTTAAGATTTTGGAAAACCAGGCACTGTCAGGCAATTTTGAGAAGACGAAAGGTGTTGCAAGACAATTTTTTGAGCTTAATGCGAAAAAAGGCCGAAAATTCTACCTGAAAAGCATAAAAAAATATCGGAATTTTCCGGCGCTTTGCGCCGTATCAATAAACTTCTGTATGTTTTATCACTAGAAAGCCACGAATTGGATAAACTTTACTTATAAGAGTCAAGAAACCCACTTTAACGCATGTAACGTGCTATTGTACTTCATTATAGTATACCATAAATTTTACATGTGCTGAATGTACTTTGACTTGGGGACCGTATTTGCACTAGTGCGAATAAATCTTATTGAAAAAAATGACCACAATTCACTATAAGGCTATTTTTGGATTTCACTACCCCCTAGTTATCTCTACCTTGCCCATGTATGTTTTATAGGAAGCGCGATAGCGCTACCTATAATATATGTGGCCATCCTTTTGCTTATATGTTCATCACAGCGAGTGCGGAATTTTTGCCCCCTCCTCACAGCAACAACGGCACACACCTGGAAGGTGCGGTTTGTTTTAATCGATGGATAATTAAAAAATTCGATGCCTGTCCTTGTTTTGTTTACACTCAATACCGAGTTAGCAATGAGTGTGTGAAGTGTAAACCGAAAAATCAAATAATTTGCGGAAGGCCAATTTTTTTAAATGTTGGCCCTGAGTTGTAAATTACGAATCTGAACTTAAAATTTCTTTACACTCAATCGATGTTGCACAAAATTGTAAAGTATACGTGTTTTTTACTTTTTGCGATACCTCCAGCTTATCTAACTCAATTTTGGTTTCTGTGCAGTCAAATTAGTTCTATAATGTAGAGGTTTGCAATATCTCAAAACTGAATTTTTTTATCCTTCTAACGCATTATTTCTTGATCTGTGATCGTTTTAGTGTAAAGGGTTCGAGAAGTAAAACGAAATTTCTTCAGCTACCACGCTATGTAGGGGAACATGCTAATTATGCTTAAAATGTGCCCTGACCTTAGAGTCACAGATGCTAGTTTGTTTTGTTTCGATACACCCAATATTGCGTTATTAGCACAAGTGTAAAGTTTACACTGAGAAGCACTTTTCCGCCCAGAGCATTGGGTAATAAACAATTTGCGGAGGGCCAATTTTTAAAAAACAATGTTGCCCCTGAGTTAAAGATTACGAATCTGAGCTTAAAATTTCTTTCCACTCAATGGTTTTTGCACAAAAGTGTGAAGTAGACTGGTTTTTTTACTGCTAGCGTGTCCTTAAACTTATCTGACTCGATTATGCTTTCTGTGCAGTCCAATTGCTTTTATGATATAGAGGGTTACAACATCTCGAAACGTGAAATATCTTTCCTCTTTTAACGCATATTTCTTGATCTGTGATTGTTTTTGTGTTAAAGGTTCGAGACGAAAAATAAAATATCTTCAGCTACTCCGCTAAGTAGGCGTAGCATGCTAATTATGCTTAAAATGTGCCCTGACCTTAACGTTACAGATCGTAGCTAATTTTCTTTCTATACACCCAACATTGCGTTATTCGTACAAGTGTAAAGTTTATACTGAGAAGCACTTTGCCGCCCAGGGCATTAAGTTTCAAACAATTTGCGAAGAGACTATTTTTTTAAATGTTGCCCCTGAGTTGTAGATTACGAATCTGACCTTAAAATTCAATTACACTCAATGGTTGTTGCACAAAAGTGTAAAGTATACGGGTTTTTATTGTTAGCGTGTCCTAAAGCTCATCTAGTCAATTTTGGTTTCTGTGCAGTCCAGTTGGTTTTATAATGTAAAGGGCTACAATATCTGAAAAGATAAAATTTTTTTCTCTTTTAACGCAATATTTCTTGATCTGCGATCATTTTAGTGTAAAGGGTTCGAGACGAAAAAAGATATTTCTTCAGCTTCTTGCACTCTCCAGAATTTTAGGGCTGCCTACCTATGGATATATGGCCTTAATTATTAAATAAAAGAAGGGAAATAGCAAAAAATGCCCCGATGGAACAAAAAAGGTAAATATAATTGGATTTCTTCATTGCTAAGGATGTAAAAGGACGGGACTAGAGAAAATTTCTCTATATGCGCAGAAGCCATAGGAATGTGCTAAACAGTTAGACTATCCCTAAACAATGCAAAAATCGAAGTAAATTCTGCGGCCTGTGAAAAATGAGGGTGTAGTCACAAAGCGTATTTAAGTGTTTCGCAAAAGAGCATTGAAGACATTTTCATGACTATTAAATAATCAATGTGTTATTCATTTAATGAAACTTTGACGTTCCACAATGCTCTGGAGTAAAAGATAATAGTGTAAACTTTACACCTACATGGCCAACTCAATAGTTTTCTTGAGAAACCACAAACAATTTTTTTAAATTTTCCAAAATGAAGTAATCAAAATAGTCGCCATCATAATCGAAATTACTTCGAAAAATCTGCATAAATGCGCATAGGCCGCAGAATATACGAATATACTTCGATTTTTGCGTTGTTTAGAGGAAGTCTAACTGTTTTGCACATTCCTATGGCTTCTGCGCATATAAGGAAATTTTCCCTAGTCCCCTCCTTTTACATCCTTGACACTGGAGAAATTCAAGTATATTTACCTTTTTTGTTCCATCGGAGCATTTTTTGCTAGTGGTAATATTAATTAAACCAGGAGCGGGAATTAAAGCGCATAAAAGATTCAGGAGGCAACGTATCGTTTTTCGGCGTATGGCGTTTAAACGGGACTTTAGCCGTTAGTAGGGCCTTGGGCGACTTTTACCTCAAACAACCCGGTTGGTTCATTTCCAAGCCGGACGTCTTTCAGTTGAATCTCATAACCAGTGAAGTTGATGTGGTGAGAACTAGCTCTATACATCACCTTTGTTTTTGTACACGTAGGAAATGTAGATTAAAGAAAAGGCGTGTACCTGAATCAAAGTGTAATTTATATTATGTATCACTTGTTACGTATTTCTCTACTGTAGCATCTTGTAATCATATATTTATCGCATCATCTATCGGTTTATTCGGAGAAAGATGCATTGTTGATTTACTTATTAAAATTGAAAGCAATTCACATCACGCTGCAAAAAATGATATAAATGTAATGTATAATTCTGTGGATTGGCTGTATTATTGAATTTTATATTTCTAAGTTCTGTATACAATTTTACACATGTCCAGATATAAATTCCGAGTTTCCAGCGCTCATTGCTCATAATCCTGGCAAGGCATTAGGCACTGGATTGTTAAATCAAAGAACCTAATAAAAGTGCGTTTAGAAAACTTGTTCAAAGTCCATCTGATTTTGGTGGGACAGTTAATTTTAGCCAAAATAGTATAAGTTGGAGAAAATCGCTCAAATAATTTATTAGATAAATGCTCGCAATAGTGTGTAAGGTTATGTCCTAAAAATTATATTTGGCACATTACTTCTCAATTTTTAGACAATGGAACCAAAGATTACAGTTTAATCTAATGAATGGTCCAAAATGAATATCCTTTGCTTTAGAACCAAATCGCAGCTAAAACGCTTTTAAAAAGCTCCGTATCTGCATTTCGTTTTGCAAAATCGAAAATTTTGCGACGAAAGAATTTATGGGGTTGGGGAGGCGTGAAAAACTTTCCGGTATACGGGTGAAAATGTAAAACTCCAAAATTATTTTTCAATCCACAGTTTGTTAGTCCCACGCATCGGTATGTTCGTTTACATCAGTGTTCTTTTCGAATTCGTTGAAGATTTTTCCCGATGTCCAAAGATTTTTTAGGACCTGCTTTGTACACAGACAAAGATTGTCGGGATGACAAAAACCGCAAAAAGGTTCGAAATTTGCATTAATTTTCGGCGCTTCGCGCTCAAATGAGTAATTGTGTGTTCTATTCATCTTTATAATGTCAGAAATTGCATTTTGAAAGGAAAAATGTGGTATTTTTCGGCGCTTCGCGCCGTTTTGAGACGATTATTAGTGAGTTTTGCCCTCAAAAACCCAGAAATTAGCTAAAATACACTGCAAAAGGTCGAACAACTCTATTTTTGCCACACTAAAATCGCTACTGTACCATATTATAGTACAAAAAATTCGTGTGTACAAGATGTACAAAGACTTTTGGGAACCATCTTTGTACATGTACAAAGAGACCTTGTACAGAAAGAACACTAATTCACATAATCTTCATAGAAAGTGTAAAAGCTTCAAGGAGTTCACACAATGGAGGGATCATTTGCTTAGATCCAGGGGATTTTCGCACAGAAGTCGGTATTAACCTGTGAATTGTTGTTATTTAATAGCCTACCTTTTACTATGCGCGTAATCCCAACGCTTGTTGTAGTTTTCAATATAAATGCATTACATCATGAGTTTCTTAGAATTTGATAGTGTAAGGCGTCTTTAAAAAATATGTTCACTGCATCAGTGTAAGATTCTGAATTTCTGCTTGTTTTGTTTATATACAATTTCTTACGGTAGGTGCTTCTGGCGTCCGACGGTTTTTGGGATGTTTTTAACGAAGAGCAGGTCATAGTTGCCTTAAAAGGTTTACATTCCAACGATCAACAAATGACTATGACGTCGTTGATGACCGCTGCGAAATATCTAGTCGAGGAAGCTTATAGGCGCGGGTCAACTGATAATATTACCGTCATGTTAGTAAAATGTAAATAAGTTTTATTTTTCTTCGCGCTTGTCGATCGAAGAAGGTTTTGTCGACTATTTGTGTATTATGATAGTAAAATTGATGGAGTCAATCTACTTTGAAAAAGCCTTGCCAAGAGGTGGGCAGCACCATAATTCTGGTAAGGGCAAGATTTTTCTAAGGTCGAAAAATGGCCTTAAACATGTTGGTATGGTAAAAAACACATTTTTAAGCTTTGTCATCGAGCACTATCCCTTGGCATCAAAACGATTGCTTTAAAAAACAAAAAAAATTTTAAAATTGGATTCTGGAGGGTCCCCTACGCCCACGTGTGCTCGCAAATAATATATGATTATCTAATAAACATTCATCCAGAAGCAACTGCTTCAGATAGTTTAGCATCCGCTTAAAGACTGTAATTTTTAGTATGTGGAACATAATCAATACCTTACATACACATAACTCATTGACAATTTACCGTCAGTTTCTCAAGCAAGCTCGAAAGATTTTGTTTCAACAGTTTTTAGCGGTGAGGTTGCTTGCCTTCATCAAAAAAATTTGTTTCCTTTCTGAGTCTGGATGCCACAAACTGCAATTCACCTGCCCGGCTATCCACACATGGGCGTTAGGGGTGCTTTAATCGCGGTAGCCATAGTCTTAAACCACTTTTCACCACACATGGGCAGCAGCCATACGGGATATTGATAACTCGCCCCTCACATCTTGCCCCACATAACTCGCCCTCCCCTCGCACAACTCGCCCCCATATAACTCATCCCCCTACAACTGCATCCCACTCGCGACTCTATCCCTTACAAGATGACCCTTGGAACTTCAAGCTGAGGGTTCATGATTGCTTATGCAATTATATATTTTACTGTCTGTATAGGAGCTTCACGAAAAATCTTAATTATGGTTAAAATTGTACTTATGATGACACATTTTTGCGGCGTTTTTACATTGTTGCTAGCTAGAGCATAACGAGTCTGTCATTCTTTGTGTACACGTAAATAAATTGATACATTTTCATACTAGCAAAGAAAAATGCTCCGATGGAACAAAAAAGATGAATATACTTGGAATCGTGGATTATTAAGGATGTAAAAGGAGGGGACTAGGAAAAATCTACTTAAAGTCGCAAAATCTGCTAAAAATCACACTTTCTCTAAGCAATCCAAAAAATCAAAGTATATTCTGCGGCCAACAGATTAAAATAAATATTTAACCATAAAATGATTGAAAAAGCAGCACGTTAGCTACGCAGTAGCTATGGGAAATGATGTTGAGTAAACTGACAGTCTTTCTAAGCCACTTGAATGAATGGTTTAAAACAGAAGGAAACGCGTAAGTTGACTTGATGACTTGAAACAGACTAAATGTAGGTACACTAGCACTCCCTTAACGATTGTGTGCACTAATCAATCGGCCCCTGCTTTGCTTGCTCTAATGCTCAAAACAAAATAAAACAACTTTAAATACAATACCACTTAGTTTTCTATCAATCAGGATACGAAGCTAGTCAGCGTTGCTACTTGCCAGCAATTAAAAAAAAAAACATTACATATTCCGTTTATACACTCTTATCTGAAACTTTGAACATTATTTAAAAAATACACTTTTTAGACGCCGCAGAATATACTTCGATTTTTAGCGTTGCTTAGAGAAAGTGTGATTTTTAGCAGATTTTGCGACTTTGAGTAGATTTTTCCTAGTCCCCTCCTTTTACATCCTTGATAATCCACAATTCCAAGTATATTCAACTTTTTTGTTCCATCGGAGCATTTTTCTTTGCTAGTACACTACTTTTAATTAGCGTGATTTCAGTACATAAAAAAATAAATATCACATGCCAACCACTTTACACCACTGTTGTGTGCAAACAAACTGGCATATCACATTTGGTTTCTGGTTCTTTTTTAGACTTGAGATTATGTCCATACTCATAACCCAGAAGTTGACAGAAAAAAACAAGGCAGAAACACGTTTAAGTCCCTCATTTTTTGACTTTACACCTCCCGAAAAAGCTAAATACTGATGTAAACAAACGCGATTCGCTGTTACGCGTTCCCCTTGGAAAGTACTTTATTTTTATCCTATTCGACCTCGCCCGACTTCTGAACAGAGAAAGTGGAGAACAAAAAATGTACAAACACGTCTTTTCCACTGACCGCCGCATTGTAAACTTTAAAAATCTGAACCTAACGTCCCATTGAATGTGAATAAATTCAGTCCGGGCCAGTTTGTTGCCCTTTGATTTTAGTACGTTTGTATGTGCCAAACTTATGTTCCGCAAAATATTTGATATGATTAACCGACGAAAATACGAAAAAACCCTGTTTTTTCCGCCCACTTAACACCTCATATTTCGAACTTTACACCCCATAAACAACTCAATATTACGTTTTCTTGAACGCGGTTTGCTTCGACGTGTAGCCACTGATAGTTACTTTATTTTGATTTTATTTAATTCATCCCAACTCATAAGCGAAAAAATTTGCAGAGAAATCTTGGACAAAATCTGTTTTTTACTCATCCACTAGAGTGTAATGTTTAAAACCTTGGTATTAACTGCGTGTTGATCGTTGAAAAGTTTGCTGGTAAGCACAAGATAGCCCTTGATCCGTAGTACATATCTGTCAGAAAAAATTTCCTAAAAATCATAACCGGAGTTGTTGGCAGACATAAACAAGTCGAAAACTCGGCCAAAATGTGTCTTTTCACCCCTGATTTTCGCACTCTTCCCACTCCCATTCGAGAACTGAGGCGAAATTTAAAAAACAAAAAAGGGCTATCTGCAGAACCTAAATAGATGAATAAGTCAAATGAAGTGCATGGTTTCGCCAAGAGAATCAAAAAAAAAATGAAAAAGTCAGCATTCAGAAGATTCGAACCATCATTCTTTTCTCAAGACCGCATCCGAGAACGGAGTTGTCAACCACTGCGCCAACTCGACATATCGGAAGATTTCAGCTTGATTAAACTATTTTGAAAAATATTCATCATTCTACTGAAGTTTAAGAATAGTGCATTTATGATGATAAAAATGATTATTTAATAAAGAGAGTCAAAAACCTCTGGAATAAGGAAAATCTGATCAAACAATTTGCAATACGGAGTTATCTATCGGCATTAGAAAATAGGTGTAGGTATAATTCAACGTTCACCTCTTCATACCTCAACAAACACTGGCTGTATAAAAGTTTAAAGGTCAGATTCGTTATTCTGACCTTACGGAGAACATTTTTAAAAAATTCATCATCTACGACGCTCTGGGCGCAAAATGCTTCTCGGTGTAAGCTTTACACTTGTGCTTATATCGCAATATTAGGTGTATAGAAACAAAATAAGCTGGGATCTGTAACGCTAAGGTCAGGGCACCTTTTAAGCATAATTAGCATGTTCCGCCTACTCAGCGGAGTAGTTGAAGAAATATCGTTTTTCGTCTCGAACTCTTTACACTAAAACGATCACAGATAAAGAAATATTGCATTATAAGAAAAACAAAAAAAATTCGGTTTTGAGATTTTGCAACCCTCTACATTATAAAACTAATTGGACTGCACAGAAACCAAAATTGAGTTAGATAAGCTGAAGGACACGCAAAGAGTAAAAAACACGTATACTTTACACTTTTATGCAACAACCATCGAGTGTAAAAACATTTTAAGGTCAGATTCGTAATCTATAGCTTGGGGGCAACATTTCGAAAACATTGGCTCTCCGCAAATTATTTGATTTTTCGGTTTACACTTTACACGCTCATTGCTAACTCGGTATTGAGTGTAAACAAAAGAAAAAAAGACCGACATCGAATTTTTTAATTATCTATCGATTAAAAAAACCGCACCTCCCAGATGTTTGCCGTTTTAACTGTGAGCGTGGGAGAAAAATTTCGCACTCGCTGTGATAAACATATAAGAAAAAAGGAGGCCAAGTATATTATAGGTAGCGCTATTGCGCAACCTATGATATTGTTTAATGCATATTGCTCATGCTGATTTATGGGACTCAGTTGAGGGCATATGGCCGGTGGAAAAAGCTGGTCCGCTGCTAGAATTGCAATAAAAGTGCGACAATCTACAGTTCAAGGTCAATTTCGGGCACTTTGAAAACAACTTTATTTCGTGTTTTTTAGTCTCTATTTTGCCTCATTTTTTTCAAAAAAATCCCATTTATCCATTCTGGGAGTCTAGAGACTTCCCAACAACACATGAATGTGGGGGAACCACTGGCTCCATCAGCTCCAAATCGATATATCCCCAGAATTGATTTTTTTGTGCTATTTTCTATAATTTTGCCCCATCTGACCCCCAGAAGTTGGTCGCGCGATCCCATCTTGCATGTCTGGCTGAGATGTGGAGCAAGCAGCAATTGGATTAAATGTACATTTACGCATATGCTGGTAGGGGTTGAATTGATCTGTCAATTGTCATACATTTGGGATGGATTGAGGCTGACAATACACAGACAATACGAAAAGGCCACGAGAGAAAAAATTATGTTATGGGCAATAATACTTTATTGTTAGCTTTATCCATTAGCATCTATAGTCTGTTTCTTTTATCCGAAAGTTTTTTTCAGTAAATGTTTTTCGGGTGCTACAATAACTCCTGCCTTCTATTTACTGTAGGTCGTTAGAGCACATTGTAGCTACATATGTAGCAGAGAAGGGTTTTCAATAAAACATTTTACGGCATGATTTATTCTCGTTTTCCAGCAGCTCAACTAATTTGCAGATAATATCGCATATTCAGCTATCTCAAGTTGACGCTTAAACACCAATTGACTAAGATTTTAAGAAGCGCCGCGAACTCCCGCATAGCTCAGTGGGAAAACGTAAGCTTGTTGTCGAAGCAACCCGGGTTCGATTCCACCCGCTAGCTTCTTATTTAGCGCACTAGTACATACATATGTCCGCATGCCTATATTGAAATTATATTTTCGTGGTATTGCATTAAAAATGGAAGAACACTTACCAGCCGCTCGCTGACTCTGAGTTCATCTGTCGAATTATAGTGTCGAATTACTGTAGCCTTTAAAAAATTGCAGGAAAACTCTCGAATAAATGAAACAGACTACTATTCTGGAGGTCGAGTTGTGGGGAGAGAGTTACGGAGGGAGCGCATTGTGGCAGGGCGAGTTGTAGGCACACCTCGGCGTGGGGTATGCATTTCCTCAGAAACCAAGATACCCCCCCCTTAAAACCCAAAATACCCCACAGAATTAAATTTTTAAAAATTTTTTCGCAATTTTTTTATACCAATAGGTAGTGCTTGATGTCAACCGTGGACGGCAAGAAAATTCTAAGGGGGGGGGTGCAAGATTTTTCAAAGGTCAGAAAATTGCCTAAAAATGGTGGTATGGCGATAAAAACACCATTGGTCGACATTTCTCATCAAGCACTATCCATTGGCATCAAAAAATTACGAAAAAACGAAAAAAATTTTATAAATTGAATTCCGGAAGAAAATTCTGATTTCTGGGGGGGGAATTTCGTTTTTCGAGGGGTTGCATACCCCTCCAACTCCCCACGCCCAGGTGTGCTTGATGAGGAACGTTGAAAAATGAAAATCAATTAAAAACAGACACTTTTTTAGAGGCCGCAGAATATACTTCGATAATTTGCGTTGCTTAGAGAAAGTGTGATTTTTATCAGATTCTGCGACTTTAGGTAGCTTTTTCCTAGTCCTCCTTTTATATCCTTAATAATCCACAATTACAAGTATATTCATCTTTTTTGTTCCTTCGGAGCATTTTTCATTGCTAGTACCCTACTTTTAATTAGCATGATTTGAGTACATCAGTCAGTAAACACATACAGTAAAATGCTACAATAAAGGCAGCAGTCAAACAACTCGGAAAACAAAATTGTTCATAACATCAGCATTATCCTTTCAAAACAAGACAACCTAAAATTATTCAAACAGATCAAACTTTTTCAGCATAAACTTTACGCAAATATCAAGTGTATGGAACCTTAACGCTCAGATTTGGAAGTGAAATAAATTTCTAGTATAAACTACATATTAACAACAAATGATTAGTGCAAACTTTACACAACTATTAGGTGTAGAGAAAACTAACAGTCAGATTCCCGATTCTGATTTTACGTAGAACATTTGAAAGATAATTAAGCTTCAGCAAGGCTCTTGAACTAAAGTTAATATGCAATATAAACTTTACACAACCACAGAGTGTAAGCGAGATTATAGTCGGACTCGTAATTCTAATATTAATCTGATATTACGAATAAGATTTATGAAAAAAATTGAGTCTCCACAATAACCCGAGAACAAATAAGCATCAGTTGCAAACTACTTTACACCACTGTTGAGTGTAAGCAAAGGTGCTCAACTGTCGTCTCACATTTGGATTCCTGGTACATTTTTAGACCTAAGAAAAAATCAAGCTTCTGCACGATCCTAGAACTAAAGTTAATAAGCATTGCATAGATTTTGAGAAAATTCCAGTCGGATTCGTCATTCTGATATTGCTCTGATATTACGATTAACAATGGCCCGAGGACAAATAAATATCAGATGTAAACCACTTTACTACACCACTGTTAAGTGCAAACAAACTGGCGTATCACATTTGGTTTCTGCATCATTTTTAGACTTGAGATTATGTCTAGACTCATAACCCAGAACTTGGCAGAAAAGAACGAGACAGAAACACGTTTGAGTTCTCCATTTTTTTGACTTTACACCTCCCGAAAAGCTAAATATAGATGTGAACAAATGCAATTCACAGTGACGCGTATCCCTTAGAAATTACTAAATTTTTATTCTATTTGACCTCGCCCGACTTCTGACCAGAGAAAGTGGCGAAAAAAATGAACAAACACGTATTTTCTACTGTCCACCACATTGTGAACTTTAAGAATCTGAAGCTGACGCCCCCATTGAGTGTAAATAACGTCGGTTCGGGGCCAGTTTGTAGCCCTGTGATTGTAGTACGTTTGTATGTGCCAATCTTATTTCCGCAAAATATTTGATATGATTTATCAATCAAAATACGATAAAAACCTGATTTTTTCGCCCATTTTACACCTCAGATATCGAACTTTACACCCCCACAAACAACTCAGGCTTGCTTCAACGTGTAGCCATTAAAAGTGTAAAGTTTAAACCCCTGGAACTAAGTGCGTATTGATTGTAGAAAAATTTACTGGTAAGCACAAGATAGCCCTTGATCCGTAGTACATTTCTATGGGGAACAATTTTTCAAAACTCATAACC
This sequence comes from Mermis nigrescens, assembly GCA_036768485.1. Taxonomy (NCBI): domain Eukaryota; kingdom Metazoa; phylum Nematoda; class Enoplea; order Mermithida; family Mermithidae; genus Mermis; species Mermis nigrescens. The sequence continues at coordinate 13,176,162 of JAVLUZ010000157.1, read as the reverse complement.
GGAGTTGTTGGAAGACATAAACAAGTCGAACACTCGACCAAATGTGTCTTTTCACCACCAGATTTTCACACTCTTTACACTCCCATTCGAGAACTAAGGCGAAATTCAAAAAAACAAAAAGTGTCATCTGCAAAATTCCTTCTTCTACAAATCTACGCCATTAAATTGTTTGAAGAGTCAATAATGAGTTGTCCACAAGCCCGGTAAAAAACTCCTGAAATTCGCTATAGGTTATAACTTTCCGCGAAAACTTTACACCTTCTTTACACAGTCAGTTTTAAGTGTAAAAACGAAAAAAAGACAGGCAGCGAATTTTTTTATTATCTTCCTTCAAAAAAACCGCACCTCCCAGACGTGTCCCGTTATAGCTGTTAGGGGTGCACAGCACTCCTGGGCGTGGGAGAGGCTTTAAGGGGGGTATGTGCTCCCCCCAAAAAAAAACCAAAATAAACCACCCCACCTAGAAATCAAAATATTTTTTGTTTTTTCCACAATTAATGATGTTTTCTTTGCCATACCACTATTTTTAAAGCCATTTTCGACCTTTAAAAAATCCTGCAGCCCCCTGCCCAGAATTTTCTTGTTGCCCACATATGGTGCATAGGTGTTGGGGTACCCAAGTATATTATAGATACGCGCTAATGCGCTACCTATGATTAAATACTGACCCTAAAATAAAATAGTAAATATAAATTTGGACTTTTACAAAACGATAAATGAAGAAGACAGCGGATTACTTATCCTAAATAGATGAATAAGTCAAATGAAGTGTATGGTTTTGCCGAAAGAATTAAAAAATGAAAAAGTCAGTATTCAAAAGATTTGAAACAATCATTTTTTCAAATATACACGCGAGAAGGGATACGTCAGCCACTTGTACGAACTCAATATATCGGCGGATTTTAATACTTAATCACTCATAATTTTGCTGTATTGTAGACAATACATACAAATCTGAAATCATTTCCCTACTTTCAAACAACATCCTATACTTATTACGCTGCAGGTTTTTTAACAAGGCGACATATAGGAAGGTATAATTAGGTGGCTGCCTATCAACACAATGCACGTCAACTGATTCTCACAGCGAAGATTTTAGCTTGATTATACTATTTTTGAAAAGTATACATCAATCTACTGAAGTTTAAGAATAGTGCATTTATGATAATAAATATAATTATTTATTACAGACGAGTCATAAGCCTCTGAAATAAGAAAAATTTGATCAAACAATACGCAATATGGAGTTTTCTATCGGCATTATAAAATAGATGTATAATTCAAAGTTCACCTCTTCATACCTCAACAAACACTGGCTGTAGTAAAGTTTAAAGGTCAGATTCGTTATTCTGACCTTACGGAGACATTTTTTAAATTCACGATCGACGACGCTCTAAACGGAAAAATTTTTTCAGTGCAAAGTCTACATCTGCACTAATAACGCAATATTGATTGTAAAGAAACCGATTAAATTTTGACGTATAGCGCTTAGGACGAGACACATTTCAAAGACAATTACCACGTTCTGTCTACTAAGTGGTGAATATGGCAGCAAAATGATATTTTTTGTCCCAGACTCTTCACAGTAAACAGCCTCTAAATTTTAAAATATTACATTTTTGAGAAAAATTAAAAAAAACAATCCTCTAGATTTCATAAATGTCTACCTCTTGAAACCAATCAGACTGCATAGAATGTAAAACTGAGTTAGATATGCTCCTGCACATGAAAACAGTAAATAAACCGTGTACTTTACAATCCAGTGCAACAATTAATGAGTGTAAAGAAATTTTAGGACAAGATTCGTAATCTACTAATTAGGAGAAGATTTAAAAAAAAATCGGCCCTCCGCCGATCATTTGAATTTTTGGTGTAAACTTTACGCACTCATGGCTAGCTTGGTATCAAGTATAAACAAGAAACAAAATGGGGGTCCTAAGGTTTTCTATTATATACCTTTAAAAAAACCGCACCTTTCAGATGTGTGCCGTTATAGCTGTGAGGGGGACATATGTTGGGGGTACCCAAGTATATAATAGGTATGCACTAACGCGCTACCTATGATGTCCGAAAAAATATGAATCCAAATAATCGGTTATTTAGCACAGGTCAAAGTTTCCTTTTGAGCTCTCCAGCGCACCAGGTGAGAAATGTTCTTAGAAGATACATTCTTTTTTAGGCCGCAGAATATACTTCGTTTTTGTGTTGCAAGAAAGACTGGTTCATGTTTTTTAGCACGCGTACATACGTGAATTTTTCCTCGTACCTACCATTCTTTTATGCATTTAATAATCCGCAATTTCCGATCTTTTCCACTTATTCACCACCACCGCATTTTTCATTTACCGTATTTTTTCGACTTGGTAGAAGCAACAAACTTGTACATTGTATGAGACCGCATTTCGGCTCCAACATTCTTAACAACCGTGTTTATATGGAGAAAGGCAAAAAAAGCGTAACAAGAAAAAATGCGGACTCAACGGTCTAGTTGGGGAGTTATTTGTACGAATTTATATGAAGAACGGAAAATCACGGCTGGTAAGAGCCTGTGTTTTAACGCCCGCCAACTTAAATCGTTTTTTCGTAGCCGTTCATTTAACACCATAGTTGAAGGACACGTAAGTACGTATGAGTCTGAATAAGTAGAGCAAGGCAAAATAAGTAAAGTCTTGCCAAAGTCTTGGTCGAAACGTCAGCTACATTCGTTAGAGTCGATAAACAATGGAAGGACAATGGGAGCGAACCACACCCTACTCCAGCAGCATTGGTTGGTCAGATTGCTTCCCCTCTGCTACTGAAGTCAATTTTCCGAATATTTTTAGTCAATTAAGGCATAATGGGAGAAAATCGCCTGAAAATCAAACAACTTCAGCTAGTCAGATTACTTCCACTACTGCTACGACATCTAGGATGGGTGGAGGTAAGGGCGGGTTGGAGGGCCTGGTGAGTTTTAGACTTAAGAAGTTTTTCTTTATTATTGCTTTTCTTTTCAAGATTCGTTTAAAGCTAAATATATTCACAAATTTGAAGAATAAGTATGATCATGGAGTTAAGTTACTTTTGAGAAAAGTTGAGAAGCTTCAACTTCGCTATGATAAGCTTCAGTTGGATGTTGCATTTCTTAGAGAATGCATTGATAATGATTTGCTTCCTAAATTTCTGGCTTTCAAGGTTTCTAATAGGATGCTTAAGCGTTCTAAATGTTACATAACATGCCAGAGGCTTCTGCTAAATGAGGAATTGAAAGATAAAATCAAAGTGGTTGAAAGAGTCCTGAGAGATTTGAAGGCGCAGATTACTTTGTTTATTTCACGAGTATCCTGGCTGGATTCTCAGGTAGCATTAACATACATTAGACACAATGTGTCTAAATCTCTCAACCATGTTAGACACTTGCATAGCAAGAAGGTAAAAAACTTGCTTATGCATAAAAGTGTCAATAGTATCGATCCTGAAAAGGTTGTAGTTAATTTAAGTAACCGAGTTTTGACAGCTCATGAGAAGCTTGTGTTGTCTTATGGTATGAAGTACTCTATTACACCTAGGAAGATCGAGTATGGCGATTATCTGCTACGTTTTGAGAAACTGATGGGTTTCCTCAAGAAACAAACTGTCTTTAACTGTGACAATGTAAAAATGCAAATGATCAAAATCAATTGCGAGACATTGCTCTTAGCTCATATTTTATTTATGATAAGAAGCATTGTGATAATCTAAAGAAAGTGTATTTTTGGCCTATTGGCAGTCACATAAAAACGATAATAATGCTTTATTCAATCCCGTAGGTATAATACAATGTTAAGAATAATACGTATTCTTATTATTATTATTATTATTATATTATTATTATTATTATTATTCTGAATATTATTTTTAAGAATAATACTATTATTCTTAACATTGTATTGTACCTACGGTCGTTTTTATGTGACTGCCAATAGGCCAAAATACACTTTCTTCAGATATGAACCAAACCAGTCACAAACATTTAGAAGTCAGTTATTACAGCAGTATGGCCCTGACTTAATTAAGGATCTCCGCAGGTTGGATGGCATTGGGGAGAAACTAGCTCTTTGCGTATTATTCTTAACATTGTATTGTACCTACAGGTTTGAATAAAGCATTATTATCGTTTTTATGTGACTGCCAATAGGCCAAAAATACACTTTCTTTAGATATGAACCAGTCACAAACATTCAGAAGTCAGTTATTACAGCAGTATGGCCCTGACTTAATTAGAGATCTCCGCAGGTTTGATGGCATTAGGGAGAAACTAGCTCTTTGCGTATTATTCTTAACATTGTATAGTACCTACGGGTTTCAATAAAGCATTATTATCGTTTTTATGTGACTGCCAATAGGCCAAAAATACACTTTCTTTAGATATGAACCAGTCACAAACATTTAGAAGTCAGTTATTACAGCAGTATGGCCCTGACTTAATTAGAGATCTCCGCAGGTTGGATGGCATTGGGGAAAAACTAGCTCTTAGCATATTATTCTTAACATTGTATTGTACCTACGGGATCGAATAAAGCATTATTATCGTTTTTATGTGACTGCCAATAGGCCAAAAATACACTTTCTTTAGATACGAACCAGTCAAACATTTAGAAGTCAGTCATTGTGATAATCTATCAAAGCGTGACTATGAAATCCTCAGCAATCTGTCAAAAGACAAGAATAGCATTGTTCTAAAGACAGATAAGGGTAATCAAGTAGTAATTCTGAACAAAGATGACTACATTAGGAAGTTGAATGATGTCTTAAATGATATCTCAAAGTTCAAAGTCATTGACTGTAATCCTTGTCAGTTGATACGCTCAGTTGAGAAACGCATATCAGCCCAAGTACTGAAGGTTCATAAATAGAATGGACTATCTGCTGATGTCTATAAAAGTATAAATCCTGTAGGATGCAGTTATGGCAGGCTATATGGCTTGCCTAAGACTCATAAGAGAGATGTTCCTTTAAGACCAATCTTGTCAGCCATCAATACTCCAGCTTATAAGTTGGCTAAGTATTTTGTGCCGATCCTACAAGACATAAGTACTAATGAATACACTTTATGTGACACTGGTAGTTTCCTGACAAGACTCAAGGCTTTTACATTCAAACGCCATCATTTTATGGCTAGTCTTGATGTTCAAAGCTTGTTCACTAATATTCCACTCAATGAGACCATTGACATATGTATTAGGAAACTATTTGATGATCAGAATGTCGTGTTAGTAAATAACATGAATTGTCATCAATTCAAACTGCTTCTAGAACTTGCAGTTAAGAGTGTTACTTTACGTGTAATGGTAAAATCTATCAACAGATAGATGGTGTTGCTATGGGTAATCCGCTTGGCCCTGTTCTTGCCAACATTTTCTTGAGCCATCATGAAACAAAGTGGCTCAGAGACTGTAGTATAAAGGTTAGACCCAAGTTTTATGTACGTTATGTTGATGACACATTTGTAGTGTTTTCTGACAGAAATCAGCCTAGAAAGTTCTGATGATTACATGAATCAGCAACATCCTAATATGAATTTCACATTTGAAACTGAATGTGACAAGAATTTAAATTTCCTTGATGTGCTTGTTGAACGGAAGTCCGATGATATTGTCACATCATCATATCAGAAAGCCACATTTTCTGGCCTTTATGCCAAATTGTCTAGCTTCATTCCTTTTGCCTATAAAGTTGGTTTAATAAAGACACTTGTGAGTCGTATTCACATGATTTGTAACTCATATCAGAATTTTGTCTCTGATATTGACAAGCTGAAGCAGACACTACTGCAAAATGAGTATCCACTTAGCTTGATTGATAAGGTCATATCAGACTTTATGACAAAAGTTTATAGTAAGAGTGATGACATAAAATTCGGGTGTGATAAACTATGCTATTCTCTTGTTTTGCCTTACACTGGTGTGCATGGCTACAATGTACGCAGCAGAATTCTAAAGGTTATATCTGCATTTTACCCTCAGATTAGAGTAAGGTTTGTTTACAAACCTGTTATGTGTATCAGCCGGTTTTTCAAGAACAAGGATGCTGTACCTGCTAAGCTACTCTCAAATTTAGTATATAAGTATACGTGTTCTAGCTGTATGGCTAGTTACATCGGTGAAACTCGCCGACATTTTGGGAGTAGAATGGCAGAGCATACTGGCATCTCATTTGCTACAGGAAAGCCAATTCAGGGTGATAGTTTATCTGCTATTCACAAACATATCTCAAATAGCAATCATCCAATTACATCAGATTGCTTCAAGGTTATCAGTCGAGCATCCAACTCTTTTGATCTTTTAATCAAGGAGTCATTATACATAGCACGTGATCGTCCTATTCTCAACAATAATGTTTCATCATATCCTTTAAATTTGTTTTAATTTACCATATTTTTCTTTTTCTTAAAGCTTTAAATCTTTTATTATTATCTTTATAATTTAATGGTAGGTTTAAACTTTAAGCTCCTCTTAGTTTACAACTCTCGCTTAGCAAGCTCATTTTTCAAAACTATTCCTTCATAATCAGTCGGTATCTACAATTTGCTCTGAAGATGGCCAAAGTCTTGGTCGAAACGTCAGCTACATTCGTTAGAGTCGATAAACAATGGAAGGACAATGGGAGCGAACCACACCCTACTCCAGCAGCATTGGTTGGTCAGATTGCTTCCCCTCTGCTACTGAAGTCAATTTTCCGAATATTTTTAGTCAATTAAGGCATAATGGGAGAAAATCGCCTGTCAATCAAACAACTTCAGCTAGTCAGATTACTTCCACTACTGCTACGACATCTAGGATGGGTGGAGGTAAGGGCGGGTTGGAGGGCCTGGTGAGTTTTAGACTTAAAAAGTTTTTCTTTATTATTGCTTTTCTTTTCAAGATTCGTTTAAAGCTAAATATATTCACAAATTTGAAGAATAAGTATGATCATGGAGTTGTGTTACTTTTGAGAAAAGTTGAGAAGCTTCAACTTCGCTATGATAAGCTTCAGTTGGATGTTGCATTTCTTAGAGAATGCATTGATAATGATTTGCTTCCTAAATTTCTGGCTTTCAAGGTTTCTAATAGGATGCTTAAGCGTTCTAAATGTTACATAACATGCCAGAGGCTTCTGCTAAATGAGGAATTGAAAGTTAAAATCAAAGAGGTTGAAAGAGTCCTAAGAGATTTGAAGGCGCAGATTACTTTGTTTAATTCACGAGTATCCTGGCTGGATTCTCAGGTAGCATTAACATACATTAGACGCAATGTGTCTAAATCTCTCAACCATGTTAGACAGTTGCATAGCAAGAAGGTAAAAAACTTGCTTATGCATAAAAGTGTCAATAGTATCGATCCTGAAAAGGTTGTAGTTAATTTAAGTAACCGAGTTTTGACAGCTCATGAGAAGCTTGTGTTGTCTTATGGTATGAAGTACTCTATTACACCTAGGAAGATCGAGTATGGTGATTATCTGCTACCTTTTGAGAAACTGATGGGTTTCCTCAAGAAACAAACTGCCTTTAACTGTGACAATGTAAAAATGCAAATGATCAAGAATCAATTGCGAGACATTGCTCTTAGCTCATATTTTAATTATGATAAGAAGCATTGCGATAATCTATCAAAGCGTGACTATGAAATCCTCAGCAATCTGTCAAAAGACAAGAATATCATTGTTCTAAAGGCAGATAAGGGTAATCAAGTAGTAATTCTGAACAAAGATGACTACATTAGGAAGTTGAATGATGTCTTGAATGATATCTCAAAGTTCAAAGTCATTGACTGTAATCCTTGTCAGTTTATACGCTCAGTTGAGAAACGCATATCAGCCCATATACTGAAGGTTCATAAACAGAATGGACTATCTGCTGATGTCTATAAAAGTATAAATCCTGTAGGATGCAGTTATGGCAGGCTATATGGCTTGCCTAAGACTCATAAGAGAGATGTTCCTTTAAGACCAATCTTGTCAGCCATCAACACTCCAACTTATAAGTTGGCTAAGTATTTTGTGCCGATCCTACAAGACATAAGTACTAATGAATACACTTTATGTGACACTGGTAGTTTCCTGACAAGACTCAAGGCTTTTACATTCAAAAGCCATCATTTTATGGCTAGTCTTGATGTTCAAAGCTTGTTCACTAATATTCCACTCAATGAGACCATTGACATATGTATTAGGAAACTATTTGATGATCAGAATGTCGTGTTAGTAAATAACATGAATTGTCATCAATTCAAACTGCTTCTAGAACTTGCAGTTAAAGAGTGTTACTTTACGTGTAATGGTAAAATCTATCAACAGATAGATGGTGTTGCTATGGGTAATCCGCTTGGCCCAGTTCTTGCCAACATTTTCTTGAGCCATCATGAAACAAAGTGGCTCAGAGACTGTAGTATAAAGATTAGACCCAAGTTTTATGTACGTTATGTTGATGACACATTTGTAGTGTTTTCTGACAGAAATCAGCCTAGAAAGTTCTGTGATTACATGAATCAGCAACATCCTAATATGAATTTCACATTTGAAACTGAATGTGACAAGAAATTAAATTTCCTTGATGTGCTTGTTGAAAGGAAGTCCGATGATATTGTCACATCATCATATCAGAAACCCACATTTTCTGGCCTTTATGCCAAATTGTCTAGCTTCATTCCTTTTGCCTATAAAGTTGGTTTAATAAAGACACTTGTGAGTCGTATTCACATGATTTGTAACTCATATCAGACTTTTGTCTCTGATATTGACAAGCTGAAGCAGACTCTACTGCAAAATGAGTATCCGCTTAGCTTGATTGATAAGGTCATATCAGACTTTATGACAAAAGTTTATAGTAAGAGTGATGACATAAAATTCGGGTGTGATAAACTATGCTATTCTCTTGTTTTGCCTTACACTGGTGTGCATGGCTACAATGTACGCAGCAGAATTCTAAAGGTTATATCTGCATTTTACCCTCAGATTAGAGTAAGGTTTGTTTACAAACCTGTTATGTGTATCAGCCGGTTTTTCAAGAACAAGGATGCTGTACCTGCTAAGCTACTCTCAAATTTAGTATATAAGTATACGTGTTCTAGCTGTATGGCTAGTTACATCGGTGAAACTCGCCGACATTTTGGGAGTAGAATGGCAGAGCATACTGGCATCTCATTTGCTACAGGAAAGCCAATTCAGGGTGATAGTTTATCTGCTATTCACAAACATATCTCAAATAGCAATCATCCAATTACATCAGATTGCTTCAAGGTTATCAGTCGAGCATCCAACTCTTTTGATCTTTTAATCAAGGAGTCATTATACATAGCACGTGATCGTCCTATTCTCAACAATAATGTTTCATCATATCCTTTAAATTTGTTTTAATTTACCACATTTTTCTTTTTCTTAAAGCTTTAAATCTTTTATTATTATCTTTATAATTTAATGGTAGGTTTAAACTTTAAGCTCCTCTTAGTTTACAACTCTCGCTTAGCAAGCTCATTTTTCAAAATCTATATACTTCGTTTGACAGGGCACATGTCGTTTTCAGTGTAACATGGATGATTTTTCAGTTTAAGATGCCATGATCAAAAAAGCTGCAGGAAGCCATGCTCCAATTCATATTTCATTAGAAATCGCATCCAATTTTCTATCAATTTACAGGAAAAAAATTTTGACGATCCTGAAGCGCTTAAGATTTATAAATCATATTGTGTAAAAAATGCACTTTTTACATTACAGTTACTAAAGTGACAGCCATATTTAACATTTTTCCTACTCATCCAATTCAAACAAACAAGTTATCATTTAAAAGCGTTCTTTGCACTTTTCAAAACGTGCTTAATGATTGAAGTATGTGAAGTTGTTAGACAGCTATAGCATAAAGCATTATTTTTCTAATCTGGCGGCTCCCATGACACAGATTTGTGTTGAACAAGCCGGAAGAACAAGCGAATCTTGTTTAACCGAGTTTATTGCACAAGAAGGCCGATCTAAAGACGTAACTATTTTGCTACTAAGCGAGCTTTCTACCTACAGTACAAAGTAAATGGGGCCTTGACTTAGTTTTTGCTAGACATACTACAGTAATTAGAAATTTTAATTTTTTCGGCAATATAGTTGCGCCCCAAAATTTTCTATCTAAAACAAAATTCAATCAGTGATTCATGTGATTTGCTCAGCAAACCTAAAAGGTATGATACACTTTTTTGAGTGATCATCAACCACTTTGTTTGAAGGCTCATTGCAAGCTTATTACTGTAGTGTCGGACCTTAAAGTGCAACATTGCTGAAAGCTCTTTGATTGCTGAATTTTCAAATGCATATAATCATGTCATATTATCATTAGACTCAAGTATAGTAAACCTTCAAATACTAATTTTGCCGTTTTTAGTGAAAACGAAGTGAACACAACATGGCATGGTATGTCGGATTGTGTCAGACTCATGTAGGATACGGGAGGGTCCAACACAAGTCCGGCACTATACGCATTACTTGTTGTGTCAGGTCAGTAGTAGTGTTGTTAAAGATAGGGATTTTTTGCGAGATAAAAGATAAAAATAAAGTTGAAATTTTAAAATCTAGAAGATAAAGATAAAGATGAAGATTTAAAATTAAGATAGATAAAGATAAAGATAATTTGCAAGATAAAGGAACCAAAAAGATAAAGATAAAGATAAAGATAAGGTGTACAAATGTAAAGATATGTTCGACAGGACCCAGGAGAATGATGTTTGTGAAGTGCAATAATGAGAGTGGGTGATGCAAAGCAGCCAACTAAATGCCCTAATTTTTACACCTGATATCAAACAGGTGATAGGCATTAAGCACACAGAAATGTAGATTCAGGGGTTTACCCGGGGTATCCGACTTACCCACGTACTACTACTACTGACAGACAGCAAGTCACGTCCTTCTTTTCACAAGCATCAAAACCTGCTCTGTGCGCCTGTACAAAGTATAGTCGCAACAGTTATTGATTTTTTCAAACTTGTCTCTATTTTACCTTGGCTTAGACTAAGATTAACGTAGGTGCTAGTAGTAGTACTCCTGCTTAGATCGGTATCACTCCCGCTTATTTAGGTTGATATGCAGGCATTAGTTTGGGCCGCACGCCGTAGGGTTTGAACAATCGTTTTCTTTTTCTTTTTCTTGTATCATAGGTAGCGCGTTAGCAGGCACCTATAATATGCTTGGGTACCCCTAACACCTGTGCACCCCCCTACAAAGGCTATAACGGGACACTTCTGGAAGGTGCGGTTTTTTTTAAAGAAAGATAATAAAAAATTTCGCTGCCCGTGTTTTTTTGTTTTCTTGAAACTCAAAACTGGCTGTGTAAAGAAGGTGTAAAGTTTTTGTGTAGCGCTATAACATAGGACCAATTTTGGGAGGTTTTTTAGGCGGCATGTGGACAACTCAGTATTGACTCCTCAAATAAATTTATGGCACAAAGATTTGTAGAGGAAGGGAATGTTCCAGAATGAGCTTTTTCTTCTTTTGTTGAAATTCGCATTAGATCTCGAATGGGAGTGTAAAGAGTGCGAAAATCTGGGGGTGAAAAAGCATATTTTGGTCGAGTTTTCAACTTGTCCATGCTCTCATGCTAACTCCGGTTATGAGTTTTAAAATGTTTTCATGACAGAAATGTAGAGGGGATCAAAGGGCTACAACCCGCCTACAAGCAGACTTTTCTACGCGCAATAGGGAGTTAGGGTCCTTGGGGTTTAAAGTTTACACTCTGGTCAGATGGTGTAAAAAACAGATTTTTAACTAAGAATTCTCTGCCAGCTTTTTTCCGCTTATGAGCTGAACTAAAATGAGTATAACAGTAATCAAGCAGCTTTTAGGGGGCTACACGTCGCAGCAAACCGCGTTCAAAAAACGAAATATTGAGTTATTTATGGGGGTGTAAAGTTCGAAATCAGACGTGAAAAATGGGCGAAAAAACACGTTTTTTCCCCAATTTTGATTGGTAAATCATATCAAATAATTTTGCAACAGAATTTTTGCACATAGAAACGTACTACGACTCAAAAGTCTACAAACTGCACCAAACCGAATTTCTTCTACACTCAATAGGGGATACGGTATGGATTTTGAAAGTTTACAATGTTCTAATGATGAAAATATGTCTGAGTTTGGGTTCTTGTTCGCCTATTTCTCCATTCAGAAGTCAGGATAGGTCCAATAGAATAAAGATAAAGTGCCTTATATGGGTTGTAGGCATATGGCGGATCGCGTCTAGTCTAAACCAATACTAAGCGAGTGTAAAGTCAAGAATGGGGTGCTTTGAACAGGTTTCTTGTCTTGTTTCTTTCTGCCAGCTTCTCCGGTTATGAGTCAGGGACCTTGATTCTCAAGTCTGTAAATGAACCTGAAACCAAATTCGATAAGCAATTTTGGCGCGTATGTTTACACTCAACAGTCCAGTAAAGCGGTTTAAACCAGTGTTAATTTATCCTTACATTGATGGAGACTTACTATTTTCATAAAAGTTGGTCGTAATATCGAGCGCAAGTATTAAAATTACGATTCTGGCTGAAATCTTTTTTACACTAGGTGTTAACATATCGTTTACACTACATATTAATCTTCGTTTTAGAGCCTTGCGGAAACCTAATTTTTTTCCTTATGGCTAGAAATTTTTAAGGAATACACAACAGTATTGTAAACTGTTTTACACCTAATATTAATTTGTCACCGAACTATTGTTGAGACGTGATGTCATTATATATAAATGTTGGTTGTAATATCCACGTAATATCAGATTTGACGTTTCCGACTAAAATCTTCTGTGCATTCTGTGTATGTAAAAAAAAACTCTGCATATGAACTTTTGACCTAGAAGCCTTGCAAAAACATAATATTTTTCTTAAATTACAAAAAAACAATAAATCAAGTGTGAGATGCCAGTTGGGCGCGTTTGTTTACAATGAACTTTATCGGACTAAATAAGAAGTCAGCGAGAAGTAAAAATGACAAAACGTGAGATTTGTTAGAAATTGCATCATGGTCGAAGCACGCAAGGATCAGTGAAGCCATAGGCGAACGCAGCTTGAGCACAGAAAATAATGCTGCTTCGAACTTCAACTAATAATAATATTACCAAACGCGCGAAGTCGAATATAATTACACACACAATGCAAAGTTATAAATTGCTAAGATGGTAAGCAATACCTAATGACATTCGCTACAAACGCTCGAGGACTACATTAGCATCTTTGGAATTATCTTCAATATTTCGATTGTAAAATTTGAAAAAAAGTAGATGTGTGAGACCAGTTAGCACTTTTCCAAATATCTGAAATACTCAGCCCGCTTTTTGCGGCTTTTGAAGAAGAAGAAGCTGATCGAACGGAGTGGGCCTTAAATTCATCGCAATCAATTCCTGCTAGTTTAAGTGTTTCTTGAACCCATCTTGAAAACGATGTCGTTTTATTCCGTTATATGGTTTGATGAAAGGTAGAAAAGTTTGTTTTGGTGGATCAAATAATTTTAGTCATATATAAATACAAAAGTATATGATGATACGGGCAGACGCTTTTTTCTGAGAAACGAAAGACTTGCATGCAGCACAAGCGGAGGACCAAAATGACGAGTTTTAGTCATTTCGGGTGCCGTAAACGAAATATAATTATCGAAAAGTCGCATAAAATTTACATCCAATTTTGAAAACCCGGAATACCTTTGGGGGCTACATAAGGCCAACAACATAACGGTTTTAAACGATAGTAATTTTCGGTTTGTTACGTGACTAAAATCAGCTTCATCGAGATATAATTCTTTCAGATATTTATTATTATGTCAAAGTCCCACGTGTCAGCATAGCGAGGTAGAGGAGGGTCAGCACGAAAAATACGCTTCCATGACGCGTGGTAAAATATGATAACTATTGAAAGTTTCGTTAAATTCGCGAAGGAATGCACACCCAGCGCTTCGCGTTCCTGAAATGATTCGATATTTATACCCTAAATTATAGAGGTCGGCAAGGAAGTTACCCTAATCTACTGTAGATGCGCGAAGCGGATTAATTTTCCGCTCAGTACACCAGCTATGCCATTTTTTGATGGCCGTATTGAGTGCTTTTTGGTACCTGGTGCCCAAGATTGTAAATCAAGGTCGAAAGCTGACCTTGATAATCCTCGGGCCGACCATGCTTGCCCGATACTTTCCAGGCTGATAATCTTAGGCTGCCATTGCTTATGAGCGGATGGGGTTGGCTGGTGTAATGTTTCGAAAATTAGAGGGTCAAGTTTCCAGTTAGAGCTGTCAAAAAAGGGCACGAGAAGCATTGTCTGCTAGAAAATTTTCAAAACGCTAAATGGTGCGCTTGCAAATTTATTTCTTTATCGAGACACCATTTCCAGATTTGTACTGAAAGGTCACAGAGATAAGCACTTTTCGTCCCACCCATTTTATACAGATATGCAACCGAAAAGGAATTATCCAACATGAGTGAAACGGATGTTCGAAAACAATTTTTCGCAAAAATTTTTAGTGCGAAAAAGGTTGCAAGCATTTCTTTACAATTTATATGCAACGTAGTTTCGTCTGCTTTCCAAACGACAGAATACCGATTCTCTATTAGAGTATGCGCCCCAGCCCGTATTAGATGCGTCGGAAAAAGTAGTAAGCGTGCTGTCTGATGGGACAATGTCTCGCCCATTCCAATGAATAAGTTGTTTTGCCCCAAGCACTTAATTCAGTTTTGGCTCCCTCTGAAAGCACGCAAGCCGCATTATAAGACCCGCTTCGATGTAGGCTTTCAATCAAACACTTTTGGAGATGGCGACTGAACAAATGAGCCTGAATAATAGCTTGACTCACTGATGTAAAAAGTCCCAAAAGCATAGCGAGATCTCGTGAAAAGACGAAATTCGCTTTTAGGAATAAATTACACATGTTAATAATTTTCTGAACTTTCTGATCGGGTATGCAGAACTGCATGCCAACGGAGTCTATAGAAAAACCGAGAAACGTGATATTTTTCGTCGGCTGTGTGACCGATTTTTCTTTGTTAACCACAAAGCCGAGATGAGTCAGCATAAAGCAAATTAGACTAACATCTGACAAAGGCCATCTCGTGTTTGATTGAATAGCAATATATCGTCCAAATAAATAATAAGACGTAGACCTAGCTGTCTTACTGTAGAAATAAATGGCTTTAACAATTTCGTAAAAACGCGAGGGGCGGAAGATAGGCCGAATGGCAAACACGTAAAACAATAAAATTTCCCTTCCCATTCAAAACAGGTATTTTCTATGTTCCTTAGCAATAGGGACCGAAAAATAAGCATCTTTAGGATCGATTTTAGCCATAAAATCGTTTTTTCTTAAAATATCTTTTATCACAGTAATCGTTTCCATTTTTAAAATGTTCGTATGTAACAAACTGGTTTAATGGCTTCAGATTTATGACCGATCTAAGATCCCCGGTTTTCTTCGGGACGAAAAAAATTGTTGATATCCAGGTTCCCTTTTCAAGACTGGGAATAGACACGATGGCCTTCTTTTCGAGCAAGATGTTAATTTCTTTTTGAATCGCAATTATTTCCGACCCCGAAAAATTAATAGGCTTCGGGCAAAAAGGCTGGTGAGGCAAAAAATCATCAAACTCGATCTTATAGCCTGAAACGCTATTCAAGATCCATTTATGGAAGTTAATTTGGCCCAATTTTCTTTGAATAGGGCAATGCGGCCTCCCATCTGACCAGGGTCAACAAGGACAAACACAAATACTATAAATTCATCTGCGTACCTGAAGGTGTCATGATCAGTTGACGGTTTTCGTCTGAAAATATCGCGTGACAACAAAGTGGCTCGGTAAGAATGTGGCTTCGACAGATTTTCGACAGCCTGAGCCAATGACTTGTCCTTTCGACGTCTGTCTTTCAACCTGCCGCACAAAATCTCGCCGAAAAGCGGCGGAGGCGTCAACTTCGAATTAATATCGGAAGATCGAAAAAAACCGTTTCGTCATACGGCACGTGAATCGAATAAATTTCGGGTAAAATATTGTTCTTCAGACCCAGTAAACGTAGAATTTCGAAACGACGTTCAGCGACTAAATCCTGAATAACAAAGGACAGATGCCGCAAACCGTGACGAACAGCTTTCTCGGTGTAATCTAACGTACTAGCATTCTTCTCGATTTCGTTAAGAGATGTCAAAGGATACATGGCCTCTAAGATAGCTTGATTTAAAAGCTTAAGACGATCGTCTTTACGGGCTGGCCATTTATTTTGGCTCTCAAGGAGGAGACGAATTTCGTCATCAATGGCCGGTGCGATAGCTAGCACCCGAACAGTCCGGAATAGGAATTTTGCTATAACGATCATTCCGAGTTTTACGATCTTCAAAACGAACCAGATAATTCTCGAGATACGAAAGCTTCGTAGATGGCTGGAGCAGAAGTTTCTGCTGCTTGGTCGATGGTTCGTCGTAAAAAAACTGGGACAAAAGACACGGTATTTTTCGGACTCGAAACATAAGCCCCAAGCGGGCTCGATCCGAGCTGTTACTCCCAACGCCTAGCAAACGTAAGATCTCAAATCGACGTTCCGATACAGTGTCCTTAATAAGGGAGGACAGATGGCGTAAGCTGTGTCGAACAGTTTTTTCGACGTACTCTAAGGCACAATCGTTTTTCTCGATCTGGTGAGTAACAAGGCCAGACGATACATACCCTCTAAAATTCCCTGATTGAACGATCGCAGCCGTTCATCTTTGCGAGCCGGCCATTTATGCTGGCTCTCGAGCACTAAGCGAATCTCGTCATCAACGGCTGGTGCCACTGTGCTCTGGCAGTCAGGAATCGGAATTCTGTTGTATCGCTCGAACCGATTTTTCGAATCTTCAAAACAGTCAGCGAATTCACGCGTGACAATGAACTTTGTAGATGGAAACAAATGAGCTTCTGCCTTTATATCGCCAGTTCATCGCAAAACTCGGGAACTACTGCGGTAGAACAATAAGCCAATGGAGCATAGGCTCTCAAAGGCGTCAGATCGGAGCTACGAGAAGAGCTGCTCGAATTACGTTTTCTGTTCGAATTTCCGTCATAGGAGATCGAAAAACGGTGTGAGCCAACGGGGCTCAAACGATGACTCTGCTCAGAACCGTCTCGTTTGTTTTGAGAGTTCTGACCGGCAGACTTACTCGAAGCAGTCGAGGCTAATTAGTCCGTTTCTATAGATTTTCTCGAGTCATCATCGCAAGAAACAATAGGATAACGTTTATCCCATGAGCGCGAAGATTTCGAAGGTTTCGATAAGTTAACTACATCTGCGACGAGTCGAGATTAGCGTGACCAAACATTGCTAGTAGCAACGCTATACAAACTGTAGCAATAAACGGCTTACACCAAGCGAGCTAGAATGAACACTGAGTTATGTACCTAACTAACGCTGTTTGGGCGTGAGCAAGCTCCGCCTTTTACGCTTACAACGAGCTGTATTTAGCTAAAGAGAATGAACAATGCATATGTAAAGTCTAATTTGTTTGTGTAGTGGAATACCTAATGACATTCGCTACAACACTGACAAAGATAGGAATAACTACTATTTTTTGCTAACAAAAAGTTGGGTACTAGCAAGGAAAAATGCTCTGATGGAACAAAAAAAGTGTAGAATATACTTGAAACAGAGAATTATCAAGGACGTAAAAGGAGGGGACTAGAAAAAGCTCCTATCTAAAAATGTCACAAAATTTGCTAAAACTCAAAAATTTCCTAAACAAAGAAAAAATGAAAGTAAGTAAATCAAAGAAAAAACCTACCTGTGCCTAAAACTGCAAGATCTGCTAAAAATCAGACTTTTTCTAAGCAACGCAAAAATCGAAGTATATTCTGCGGCCTCTGAAAGAAATAGGTGAACCTTCTCATATTGTCCACCAATACAGTGGGCGGTTCCAAAATTCTGAGGGGTTTTCAAATTGGAATATTGGCCTTAAAAATAGTGCTATGGCGAAGAAAACACCATTTTTGAACGTTTCTTGTCGAGCTCTATCTATTGGTACCTACCAAAAAAGTCCAAAAAGAGCAGAAAGATTTAAAAAATTGAATTCTGGAGGTGTTGGGTATTTGCGTTTTCTTGTTGGGTATTTTGCCTTGGGGTGCATACTCCCCAAACCCCCTACGTCTAGGTATGGTGTCCAATGCTTAATATAAGGCTTATAAAATAAATCTCAAATCTGCGTTTTTGCTAATCACTTGCAACGTTAATTTATTCGATATTGTGGCTAGATAAATATTACAAAAAGTTATGTCCTTTGATTATTTGCGATACCGCAACAAAAGACTGTGATTTCTATATAATGCATGTATCCATTCAGTACTCTTCTGGCCTTTAATCCCACCAGACCACCCGGATTTCATTCCTACCCATGTAAACTGATAACCATTAGGCATGGGAGGTTAGGAGTATGCACCAGTGTTCCATCAGAAACGTCTAAAATTGCCGTTTTTCCAACATACCATAATTACTTGTTTTGACCCAGAAAAATATTGCAACATGGCGCTGCTCAGCTATGGCGATATCTGCTTTTGCAGAGTGAGTGGTTCAGTTATCTAGACCAATGTTTTATCTTTGTTCGACAGGATGCTGCTTTCTTCTGCAGGCCGCAGAATATACTTCGATTTTTGCGTTGCTTAGAAAAAATCTGATTTTTAGCAGATCTTGCAGTTTTAGGCACAGGTAGGTTTTTTCTTTGATTTACTTACTTTCATTTTTTCTTTGTTTAGGAAATTTTTGAGTTTTAGCAAATTTTGTGACATTTTTAGATAGGAGCTTTTTCTAGTCCCCTCCTTTTACGTCCTTGATAATTCTCTGTTTCAAGTATATTCTACCTTTTTTTGTTCCATCGGAGCATTTTTCCTTGCTAGTTACAATATAACTTGAATGCGTCTAAATGTATTTCACGTCAAACCTGCAATTTTGGATTACATGCTAACTTATGTACATACTTTATCTTTTTTGCAGGATGAATTCCTATCAAAAAAATAAAGATAGCCTGTGATTTTTCGAAAGATTAAGATAAAGACAAAGATAAAAAAATCGTCAAGATAAAGATAAAGATATCTTTATCTTTATCTTTATCTTGCTAAAAACATAAAGATGAAGATATCTTTTACAACACTAGTCAGTAGCATTAGAGCGATGGCATACACAAGAGCGAAGGTATGCATGAGAGCGACGGTATGTAGAAGAGCGAAGGTATTCACAAGCGCGACACGTTATTCAATAAATCGAATTTTTAGAGGCACACAATGTACTTAGGTTTTAACATGATATTTTGTGTATTATTCACGCCTTTTTTGCAAATATGCACATACAAATTGAGGAATATATTGCATAATCGTGTACAACAGAAGGATGAATTTCAATTTCTTCTGGCTAAAATTCATAATTACCGTCGTCAACTCACATTAGACATCTAATCGGCAAAAAGACGCGTGTTATTATGAATGCGGATTGAATGACACGTCACTGCCAGTTTTTATTTTTTGAACATATTATCGTTTACTATTTCGCTTGTGTTAATTTTCTCGCATGACAAAAGTAAAATTTGTGAACGTCAGCCGAATATGCATAAATCTTTACTTTGAAGTAATAAAAATAAAAATAACAGAAAAATAAAAATAATATCAAACCTTGAATAATCTTCAAAATCTTTCCCGTTCTCCATATTTTTTGATACATGGACAAACCTTGTTGGGAAATGTCGAAAAATTAAACACGTTATAATTATATTAATTTCTGTTTATGTATATTCACCAAACGTGGCAGCAAGAAAATTCTGGATAGGGGGTGCAAAAGTCTTTAAAGGCTAAAAAGTGGCCTCAAAAATGGTGATATGGCGAAACAGACACCATTTTTAGACGTTCCTCATCGATCACTCTCCATTGGCATCAAATAATTGCAAAAAACGGGAAAAAATTTTCAAAAATTGATTTCTGGGGGGGGTATTTTGATTACTGGGAAGGGAGGGGGTATTTTGGTTTCTCGGGGTTGCATACCCCCAAACCCCCACACCCAGGGGTGATAATCACATGTTTTAATTCAAGTATAAATTTCATCGTGCTTGCATTCGGTGTTCATCAAGCATCAGTTTATGAAAGGTGATGGGGTTGGATTATGGTAGGTACATTATTTGATTGTTCTCACGTCCTGCTCCAATGACTAATGTTTTCTAGGATGTCTTTGAAATTTTTGGCGAAAAATTGCAATTGAAAGGCTGTTTAGGTGATTTTTAAATACACAAAAACATCATTTTTGCATGAACAAAAATATCATTCAATGTTTAGATACATTATGTGCATAGATGGGCAGCATGAAAACCCTAGTGGGTCTAGCGGCCATTATCGATTTTTGAGGGATCCGCCAGATTCTGGGGAGACTTCCCACGCCCATGTGTGATTATGTGCTTCTAAAAATTCGGTTTATAACTTTGCTCTTATGAATACCTTCGCTTCTCTGAACCCCAATCGTTGTGTCGTACTGTGTCGGACTGCCCTTTCGACTTCCATTCATACCTCATGCATCTTCATCCGAGTAAAAAAATGTGTGCATTGCAACATATATGCACATTGATTTTTATATCTGTGCAACTGCTTTTCCACTGTTGCGTCGCTTGTACTGTACGTAGTGGGTACATTTGTACATATTCAACATGCGTTAAACACGATTTTGTCTAAAAGTTGGTTTATTTCAGGATGAAGCATAATTCTTTAACTATTTTTATTGAAATTGTGAGATGAAATTAAAATGCAAAAAACGCAAGAATTAAATGATTAGGCTAAAAATAATATTCTAAAGCTTTTTTGATACTGTAGATTTTAAATCCTTAAAAACCGAATAAAACTACGCGACTGCAATAATAACCTAAACAACAAATAATGCAATACAAACGAGCCGTGCTAACGTTCAAAACTGCGAAATAAATTGATTTTTTACGCTGTCTTATGCATTTATTGCGTGTCGGTCAAAACGAAAGTTGAACCGATTCAACTTGTCCGATTTGACAAGAATGCCGCATTCCGGCACAATTTTTGACGTTGCTCGCCTGGGAAAAGTCGGAGCGTGTCGGATTTGTGTCGTCTCCAATTACATTGTATTTACATTCCGACTATACTTGGGCGTGGGGGGTTCGGGGGGAGGGTGCTCCCCATCAGAAACCAAAATACTCCCTAGAAACCATCATATCCCTAAATTTAATTTTTGAAATTTTTTTGTTTTCTTCGCATTTTTTTGATGCAAATGGATAGTGCTGGATGAGAAACGGTAAAAATTGTGTTTTTTCGCCCTTGGAAAATCTTGCAGCCCGATAATTTTGGTGCCGCCCACCTATGATTCCGACACCGAATCACTCGGTGTTGGACGAAGTATGAATGAGCCTTAAGGCTGGTTGTATCCAGGATTAACCGACCAACGGTGCTAACACATTTTAAAGTATTTATGTGCATATGTATGTCCACAATAGTTTCAATGCTAAATTGCACTTCCAGCTTGATGATTCAATCAACAAACGCTTGAAGCGACAAAATCTGCCCAGAAATAACATGATATGAAATGATTTCAAGAGAGGTTTTGCATAAATTCTGAAGCTGCTTTCGTTTTTTAGCGCCGCTTTCATATTGCCGGACCGTGGATGCGACCATACCCTCTGCACCACCGCCCGGGTTAGTCAATTAGTAGAATGCCTTACTATTGATTGCATTCCCTCAAAATCACAAGTTTTATCCCTGAAAAATTATAAAATTTCCGAAAAGAGATTATCTCATGACCTCCTGCAATGTGAAATAGCCGGAAAAGCGCGATACAAAAAATGCGATGGTGGTGAATAAGCGGAGAAGGTCGATATATTCATTCTTTTTGTTCCACTGGAGCATTTTTCTTTACTGTTAGAAAATACATAGAGGAAATTTAGCACGCTTTCTCTTAGGCAAAACACGTTTGCTCACTTAAACGTTTGCAGTCGCCTATTATTGAGCCTCATAAAAACAAGCTAAAATTATCTACTGAAATAATATTATTCATCCGAGTTAGCAGCTGTTTACATACGTGTACGTGTCTCTAGCTTATCACTTGAAGGTATACGCTCCTAAAGGATAACAGTGAGAGTTGGGGTAGTTCATTGACTCGCTGTTGCACAGCATAAAACGTACAGTAGATATGTGTGTAGGTAGGCGAACTAACTAGCGCACACGCTTTCAGGGACTTAAAGGCTTTAAGCAAGATAAGATGTGAAACTAAAATAAAGCCATGATCCAGAGCTCCTTCGTTACAACTTAGCTTTATTTTCTATTTGTTCGTTTGACGTTGTCCTTTCCAGTGGGCGTAGGCTCAGTTTTGTATAAAAGATTATCGTTTCAATAACAAAACAGTGTCCTTGGACTTTATAATCTGGCCTGCATTGCATAATACAAGTTCTTGTTTCGCCATAGCTGGCCTTCCGCCGAATCATGTAACAACCCAAGATCTCCACTCGAATCAGTAGCGGATATATAATTTTCGTTAGAGGGGGTCAGGCAACGTAAAATACGGATTTTTCTAAAACTGTCAGAAATATGTGGGTCCGAATATTCGCCATTCTCATGTGAATAGCGTTTTTCGCCGTTTTACTATGTCTATTTTTATTTAAAATCATTTCATGCAACATCTTTTAACAATAAATCTCTAAATTCATGGGCAAAAGATGATTAGGCTTTTTTCACATATCGATTGTTCCATTTTGTCAGGATTACGTTCAGGAGCGTGAAATTCCGCTCCCTTCGGCGCATTGAGCAATATACAGGTTGGCGCGCGTACATACTTGTTCCATACTTTGTTCTTCAGTAGCTCGACTAATTTTTATTCAAATAACATCAGACTCTACCAAATTATGGAACAAACATGACAATTTTATCCTGCATAGGTTAACAGTGTTAAATTTTATATTTCGCGGGAAATACACTTCTACATAATTGGTTCCGTTTTCCGAAACCTAAAATCAACGAAAAATATTCAGGCAAGACTTTTCGACGAATTTCGACTGTAACTTCGATGAAGGCATAAAGAATGTGATTTTTCAATTCCTGAACGTTTAAGAGGCACTTTGTGTATGGTTTAGATTTACTGAATTCCGGAAAAAAATCGCACAACTTTAAGTCTGGAGAATGACGCGGTCAGCCAAGACTGGATGAGTCAAGGATTCGCCTTCCATGCTTCCTAGTTTTCTCAACTAGACACTATGCGATTTTTCCTTTGTAATTTATGAAAGCCATGGTGTACAAAACGCACCCTTAGAACATTGAAACATTTAAAAATCGAATTTTTAACGTTTGTATTGACGTTTAAGTCGAAATACGCTAAAAAGTTTTGCTTAATTGTTGCGAGCATTATTTTAAATTATCAAAAATGATTGTGTTCATACGAAAATGTAATATAATTGAAGTATTAATTTTGACAATGTAAAACTTCCCATAATAAAGATTGAATGTTGTCTTTATAACCTGGAAAAATTTAATGTTGTTTAGATAAGTAACTGTTGTAGCTATAAAGAAACAGAATATGGAATAGATTCACACGTGCACCACCCTATAGTCCCTCAAGACCGAAGCGTTTGATGTTAGGCATAAAATTTTCAAAATTGTTCTCAAATGGAATTATGCCTATGCTAAACTACTGTTCTAGAAATTAGACTTTCAGGCATAGCTAATTGAAAATAGCATAAAATTCTCTTACTATTCACATTAGAAAAATTTGGATTATGTTGAATTAATATAAAAGAAACAAGGATAACGTCTAAGACTACATACATTAATTCACCAATATGGCTGCCTAAACGCTTCAAGTGAAAAATGCGAATTCTTTATTAAATCAGACGAAAGAATAATAATTTTAACTTTTTTTACACTATTTAATTTATTTTTTGAACATTTAAAATTACGCAATTTGTGGCGCGTAGTAATGCATTAACATGTGGAGAAAACAAAGTTGGAAAAAAATTTGAAGTGCGTGGAGTGAAAGGCAGACTAAAAAGAAAATTAAAATTTGAATATTTTAGAGGATGTGGAAAGGCAAGTGTGCATTTTGCAAGTTTCAGCATATAATCACAAACTACTAAAAATGAGGCCGTATTGAATTTTCTTAGTTTCTGCTGTGTGCTTGACTGCAGCTTTGAAAGCTTGAAAGAATTTCGATGAAATATTTAGCTTTTGTCGTTTTGTATATAGAATAATCCACTTTCTAGCGATCCGTTCGGCGGTTCTTGACGTTGAGCTACATTTGCCACTTTAGATTTTTTATCATTTTTGTGTGGTTTCAAATATTGTGTGATAATGTTTATCAGTCAACAAATTTATTGCGTTAGTGCGTACCTATACTGTACCTGCTTTGGTACCCCAAACACCAGTGCGCCGCTTTACAGTTATAACGGGACACAACTTGCAGGTGCGGCTTTTTTGAAAGATGCTTCATAAAAAATTCGATGTAGCTTTTTATTTTCGTTTACACTTAATACCTAGCTGTAGTAATGAGTGTGTAAAGTTTTGACGTAGCGTTATAATACATGGGAACTTCTGAGCGTTTTTAGTCAGGTTTTGCACGGCTTAGTGTAAATGTCTCAAACGATCTAATGGCATGGAATCGTAAGGATTAATATTCTCTAAAACCATATTTTTTTATGCCTTGAATTTTCTGTTAGTTCTTGAGCAGGAGTGTGAAGAGTGTAAAGATATGCAGGTGTAAAGACAAATTTCGGTCGCGTTTTTATCTTCTTTATGTTTGCCAAGAGGTCCGGTTATGAATCGGTAAAGAATTTTCTTATAGTAAAGCACTACGTCTAAATGACTACATGTAAAACTTGACCGCGCAAGTTAATTCAATACACACGTTAATTCTGATGGTTTAAAGTTTACACTCTGCCGGTGGACTATAAAAACGTTTCTTACCTTTTTTAGTATGCCAGCTTAGCAAGTTACCAATTGAAACGCGCGACGTATTGTAAGAATAAACAAAGTCTCAAAGTTTACACAATGCACATTGGAGACGCTTTTTAAAACTTAACACATAGATAGGTCTAGAGGTGTAGAGCTTAAATTATGGGGATAAAGCATGTTTTTTCACCCATTTTTATCAACCAGCTTTTCCGTTTATGAACGGCTGTGCGGATTATTCTAAAAATTAAGCACGTGTTGGCGGTTACACAACATACTCGATTGTGTTTCTCTTCACTCAAAACTGAATTATTTCTGAAGGTGCAGGGACAAGCTCTGGGGTGAAAGATAATTGCTTTTACAATTATTTTATCTCTAAATTTTTCCGGTTTTGAATTGGGTTGTCCTGAATTATGTATAAAATAAGGAATCACGAAGGGTTACACATTAAAGTTTTATGTGTTTTTACACTCAATGCTGGGATAGTCCTGGAGGTTTAAAATATGTAATTCTGGTTGAAAAACACGTTACTCTCTCAGTTTCGCCCTAATTCTTCTGATGTTGTGAGTCGTAACATGATCTCAACTCTAAAATGCTTTATGTCTTGTAAGATGCACACGTGTTAGTGAGACTTAATTAGCACTTAATATAATGTAGATCAGCTATAGCCACAAAGCTTTCACTGTTAACTTTAGATCCAGGAGATTGTACACGGTAACTTTCATCACAAACTCTTCTTCGCAACATTCTTTTTCTAATGATTGTGTAAAGTTTAAACCTAAAATTAATTTAAATTTTAGAACGTGTAGAACGTAGCTTGTTCAGAACTGATCTCCATAACATTAGAATCACGAATTAGCTCAGAGTTATCTTGTTTGCAATGTGTATGACGATTTAAAAAATCACTATTGTTTCCGCATTGTCTGACTTTTGCATTTCACTTGGCAAACTATACTAAGAGTTTATTAGTTGACTTACTCATGTCATGGTAATGAAAACTAGGATGCTACCGAGAAAAAATGTTCGAATGAGACTAAAAGGAGTAATATATGCCGATTGCAAATTATCAAAGAGAAAGGAGGGGACTGCGAAAAAATGACTTGCGCGCGTGAAAAATCTTGAGGATCTGCTGAAAACCAGACGTTTTTAAAGCAACACAAAAATCAAAGTACACACTGCGGCCTCTAAAAGTAGGTGACCTCTTAAAAAGCATTTCTCAGTGGCTTCCCGAAAAGCTTAAAAGGAAACTTTGACCTGTGCTAAATTGCCGATTTAGTTGAGATATGCATGAGGTTTAATGACTGATGTAGTTGTTCAGTTGACATTCGCATCATGCCTGTTTATCACGATACCACTGTTAAGCATATGATGACGTATATTTTTTCCGGCTTTGGCATCCCATGTGAGCCATTCAGATTTCCACTCTTTCTGCTACATTTGCACAATTGACTTGCTGATTATTACTCTTGCACCGTATCCTATATTCTTTGGTACATGCCTGTTCGCGCATGTTTAGTGCCTTCACTTCTGCACCATTGATACATTGGTCGTTTAGATTTGCATTCATTTATGGTTAACAAAAAAAAGATTTGTCCTGTTTTAACTCAGATTAATCAGTGTTTTTAAAGAATAAACGGCCGTCTTTTATTTCTCAAACTGAAGCACTACTCCCATCGCATCAAAATATACGCATTTTTGTATTGCTTAAAGAAAATCTTATTTTTAGCATATTCTGCAGAATTTTTTGAGCGCATTGTTCACTTTTTTCTAGTTTCTCCTTTTACATCTTTAATAATCCGCGATTCCATGTATATCCGTCGCTTTTTGTTCCATCAGAGCATATTTATCTGCTGGTAACACATCATTTGGAAGAAAATTCAATTCTCTGTTTAATAGAGGCAAAGTTATTTTACCACATTAAAGCTATGTAAAGCTGCATTTCAAGATTGAGTAAATTTTTGAAAATCAGTGAAAACGACATTGAGTTTTGATATTTTCTAATCGGCGTACTGTCGGAAAGATCACATAAACCGTTTGCTTCTCAAATCTAGAAAATTGACATTCTGCCACTGGCCACGAATAAAAACAATTGTATAGCTTGACGCACTGTGAAAAATGAACTACCCATTCGTCACTCTTGTAAATAACTAGTAGCAGCAATGATTTAATTTTGAGAATCGTCGCTCTCACAGATGTCATTACCACACTTAGCAAACGTCGGTTTTCTGATCTTGTTATCCTCTTTATCGTTTGCACCACAAACGTAAAGGGAGATGTTGACATTCGTGACAACGAACTGGAAGATCCTGACAATTTCGAATTTTTATATACACGAGGTTATACTCGTAGTCTACTAAGCAATCTAAATATTCTCCTATACGGCCGCGGCTCGCTGTTTACGAACCATTGAAATCAAAATAGCCTTGAAGGATTTTTTTAATCGAAGCCATCGGCATGACAGTGACAACATTGTCAAGGAAGCAACGTCAGTATTAACACAATCAAATGGTTTGTCTGCTTTGCAAGGGATTGCGGACTTCCTTGGTTATCCTGTTTATGTAATGGATTTGCTAGAATCCGAAATAAGAATTCATTGGACAATTTTAGCGCCCAAAACGTCGCATAATTTGACGGATTCATTCACTGCCAGGGCCGCTTTGCAAGTCGGCTCCACCGTTCATGTTCGTCCGAATGCGAATACCCTATAATGGCACTGCAGAATATGCCTGGGGCTCCGCTTTATTTACGAAATCGATCAATACAAGCTGCATAGACAAAGACAATATCATCATGCCACGCTTAAGCTTCGCTTTAATTAAGGGAAGATGGAAAGATGAGCTTATTCGAATCCTTCAAGCAAAAAAGGTGATTAACAAATTTAGGCCCAAGTAGACTCGAGTTTGCCAGTGTAATTTAGCGAAGAAAAATACATAGGTGGATAAAATGAGTCCGTAAGCACATCCACTTTGAGACACAAACAAGTTAGCCTGTTACCAACACTCTCTCTTGTGTAAATGAAGTGTAAACTTTATCTATCCTAACTCCTTTCTAGAAAAGCGATATAACGTGAACGCATGTAAAAGAATTTATGCAATTTTTAGGCATTTAAGTGTGTACTTGCCTTAAGAAAAGTTTTGTTTTTATCTGCAAACCTTATTTGAGACATTTGTTCAGAAGTGAAGTTAAAAAGGATGAAATGAATTTAAACTTTTGAACTTTAGCATAAGGATTTTTGTTATAATTGCGCGGGCGCATGCGATCTAAATGCCACTTAATGTTGTACGCAAAAATAAGTACATAAATCAGTCATTCTTTCTTTGTGACCACACCTAGGCATGAGAGGGGAGTTGGGGAGTATGCACCCCCCTCCGAGCAACCAAAATACGCCACCCCCTTAGAAACCGAAATACCTTCCTCCCAGAATTCAATTTTCAATTTTTGTTTTTTTTTGTTTTTTTTTGCAATTTTTCGATGCCAATGGATAGTGCTCAGTGAGAAACGTTGAAAAATTGTGTTTTGTCGTCAATACCGTCATTTTTAGAGCTATTTTTTGACCATTAAAAAATCTTGCACCCCCAAAATTTTGGTGCTGTTCATTTTTAATATCAAGCAACTTAGTCCTCTTTGCTTCCTGCTGAAATTTTAAGTTATGTGAATTCAGGAACGTCAAAAGCCGGGAGCGGGGGGTTTGGCGCCCCGCTCACCGAAATGAAAAAATACATTTTTCTGAAGTTTACTAAAAGGACAGCTAAAATGCGTTTCTAGCACACTTTTGAGGTACTAAACTCAATCTGATATCTTACCTTAGAAACCTAGATCTGACTTAAAAATAGCGAATATATCAAGTTCATTAGATTTCTCTGCAAAGCCGCGAAAGTAAAAATAAAAAATAAAAAGCAAAGACAAGTATTTTTAAATTTTTTGGAGTCAAGTCTTAACCTGATATTGAGAAATTAGTCGTGCAGCTAGCTTAAAGATAGGTTTTTAATTATCAAGTTTGAGATCGAGCAAAACAAATTTTTCAATATTTTCAAAATTCGCGTTTATGCTCTATGAATTTTTCCTTTGAATTTTCTTAGAAATATAACTATATTTGCATAATATAGCAAGTGTAACATAGAGAAAACGTGATAATTTAAAACAAACAATAAATTGTAATCGTATATATGAATTAAGCTATGGTGGTAAATATACATACAAGTAATATTTTTATTCCTTTTTAAATTAATTTATTTTTTAGGAAAATGAAAAATTGATGAGCACTGCGCCATTAACAACGTCCAATCGCTCCCAGCTTGACCTCATAAGCAAGATGTAAGTAATACAGTAGGTATACACGGTGTTCGTGAAATAGACAAATTTTATTTTTAGTTTAAACTCTGTGATATTCAAAAAATTGGAAAAAATTTTGGGCAGTGCGCGACACAATTGTCCACATTACTCGTTGCTACTTGATTTCGTTTTTTATTAACTGAATGCATTATCCTCTGACCGTCACTGCAACCACACGTGGGCGTGGGGGAGGGGGTTTGCGGGGGTATGCACCTCCAGAATTTGAAATACCCCCTCAGGAATCAAAATACCCCCAGAATTCAATTTTTGACAATTTGTTTTGCTTTTTTAGCGATTTTTTGATGCCATTGGATAGTGATCGATGAGAAACGTCGAAAAATGGTGTTTTTTTGCCATACGACCACTTTTAAGACCATTTTTTGACATTTGAAAATTTTTTCAGCCCCCGCCTTCCCCCCGCCAGAATTTGGGTGCTGCCCACCTATGACTGCAACCTAGCGGCACCAGTCTAGGTGGCTACACTGCCTCTCAAACGCAGAAAAACAACAACTAAAAGGGAATGAAAACAAAGACGCGAAAAAATTTTAAAAATCTGGTCAATGTGCCCCTACTTTGGTATTCTCAGGATAATGCTGCACATGACAAAAACTAGGCAAACGCGAAAAATTGATAAAAAAGAAAAGAACGGGGAATTTGGTACCCGTATCCAACTACCCAGACTTATACTATATCAGCGACAAATACGTACACGACAGCGCCCAATAGTAAAAATTGCAGGAAGCAGCGTCCTGACTGCGATGATAAAATCAAAACGGTCTTAAACAATTTGAATATAAGGATGCGCTGGAAAATCAGAAATGTCGCTATGTCGCTATTGGAAAATGAGAAATATTTTTGGCGCATAATTTTCACATTATGGCCCTGTTTTTGCGATTTAGCTGACAGATGATTCACGCGCGCCTTGAAAAATTCCTCTTTAGAGCTAAGACGCGCAAAATGATGGAGCTGACTGACAAAAACGGCATACAAAAGACCTTTAGATATATTAGAGTCTGAAAAAGGGAAATTAACAATCGGAAATTGAAATTGTTCCCTTTTGTCAAAAATCTTGAAAGAAATAGGTGTAGAAATATCAATTTCGACGTCTAAATAACTAACGTTTTGAGCAGAAAAAGTTTCCGTGATATTTGATGATTTTGGGTAAATCTTTTTGATGTAATCACGAAAATTCGGAATATTCATAGCCGCTATGCATCAATGTAACGCGTCACGTTATTAAAAGAATAAGCAAGGTCTTAATTTTAGGCAACGATAGAAATTTATATTCGCAGTAGAAAAGGAAAAGATCAGCCAGAAGTGGAGAATAATTAGAACCCATAGGGATGCAAATTCTTTGATGAAAAATTTTATTTCCTAAGTTGACGAACAAATTTTGGATTAAAAATTTAGGACTTCTTGTAAAAGTGTCAAAGTCAAAAGTGAAATAAGACATTTTATCCAAAGGAGATGAACTTCAGTATGATTTGAAACCTAAAGGATATAAAAATTTATTCTTTTCAAAGGGTTTATCCAGGAAATCAAAAAAAGTGGAAATAAGTTCGTTTTGAGGAAGAGATGTGTAAAGCGTCGAAAAATCGAATGTATTAATCGATTTAATGTTTTTGATCGATTCTAATTTCTTAATGAAAGAAAATGAATTATTCATAGACCAAAATTCCCATCTCAAAGGTAAGCCGTTTTGTGATGATTTATGGCGTTTTAAAAGAAAGCATGTTAAAATGTGCTTATATCTGGTTTACCTTCTGATTCACAATCTTGTTCATCTATCCAAACATATTATGGCATTTGTAATATAAATTTGTACGTTGAGCTTTGATATAGGTGGGATTTGGTAATTTAGATCAGTACAGCTTTGTCTTTGCACCGTATCAGCTGCAGTTGCATTAAGACAACCAACTCTAGCATAAGGTTGACCATATGTACATATCACCTTATTTGTGAAAGATTTCTTTACCTTCGCTAGAAAGCTTTGTAATAAATACTGAAAATAAAAATTTCTTCTTTTTCGAACATTCTGTATTTGTAGACAGCACGAATCACCAGAATTTTAGCTTTCCACGAGCACATATCACTGAAAAACTAAATCGAATCATATCTGACATTGGCAGGCTGGTTTCAACTCAGCGAAATCCTATATTCTTTGAAGAAAGGAACACTGTAAAAAATCGGTGCGACAACATAATACAATCGTGTTGTGTCGGGTTTCAAATCGTGCGACGCAAAAATCGTGTTTGTGGAACATAGAGCATGATTTATGCTGTAGCAACACGATTTTATTAGGCCGTTGCAACGTTAGCATACTGTTCCTTTCAGTTCTATTCTAAGAACACGATTTTTTATGTTCCAAAACCATAAAAAACTCAAGTCGCTGCAATTGATTCCACTGAATGGCTTTTATTGTGTTGCAGCAACGCGATTTGTGGCCTTGCATTTTTAAAACAGCCTTAACTGTCAGTGTCACGCCAGTCAGGCATTCATGTGAAGGGGGCATAGAGATATGGTTCAGATATAGTATAAATGAAAAAATAGGGAGTTTTTACCGAAAATATCGCAAAATAACATTCAAAAAATGGATTAAAATGAACTTTTTCTGCAGAAGTGCTTGGAGGTGACCATTAAGTGCCAACCATAATTTTTATGCATTTTAACACTTAAAATCAATTTTAGCATTTTGGCTTAAAAAGGCTCTCTGGCTGACCTCCGGATCGTTTATGGTGTCCATTTGGTCAATCGGCATCTGGGCGTGGGAAAAGCTTCGAAGGTATGCACCCCTCCAAAAAAAACAACCAAATATCCGCCTCCAGAAACCAAAATTTCCCCAGAATTCAACTTTTGATAATTTTGTTGTATAATAATAAAAATAATAATGAAAATAATAAAATAATAATAATAATAATAATAATAACAATAATAATAATAATAATAATAATATTACTAATATTAATTAAAAAATTAATCATCATAATAATGGTAATAATAATCATATCAAAAATAATATTAATAATAATATTAATAATTATAATAATTATTATAATTATAGATATTATTATTATAATAGTTATAACAATAATAATATTGATAATAATAATAATATTGATAACAATAATAATATTAATAATATTAAGAATAATAATTAATATTATTATAATAATAATAATGATAATAATAATAATAATAATAATAATATTAATAATAATAATAATACTATTGTAGCGGGGAAGCTACGGATCAGTGGAAATAGTCTACTTTGGTGTTAAACCCGTGGGGTTGATCTTGTCTGTGAAAACGTGCTTATGAACATAATGCGCAGAAGTGAGCAAGAGCCCGAGTAGTCGGTTAGTACTACACACGCGTATTAGAGCGGAGGACCCGGAAACCGGTGCGGGTAAAATTTTGCTCACTGAGTAACGTGGTTGGCCGGTTGTTACGTTACGTTACACTATTAATAAAAATAATAATAATCATATTAATAATAATATTAATAATAATAATGATAATAGTAATAATATTGATAATAATAATAATTATTATCATTATTATTATTATAATAATATTAATAATAATAAATAATATTAATAATAATAATAATAATAATAATAATAATAATAATAATAATAATAATAATAATAATAATAATAATAATAATAATAATAATAATAATAATAATAATAATAATAATAATATTAATAATAATAATATTAATCATAATATTATTAATAATAATTACAATACTATTAATAATAATAATATTAATAATAATAATAATAATATTAATAAAAATAAATATAGCGATAATAATAATAATAAGAATACTAACAATACTAATATTATAAAAATTAATCATAATAATAATAATGGTAATAATAATCATATCAAAAATAATATTAATAATAATCTTAATATTCATAATAATATTTATAATTATCAATAATAATATTATAATATTAATAATAATAATATTATTAATAATATATTAATATTCATAAGAATAATAATATTAATAATATTAATAATAATAACAATAATAATAATAATAATAATAATAATAATCATAATAGTAATAATATTGATAATAATAATAATTATTATCATTATAATTATTATAATAATAATATTAATAATAATAAATAATATTAATAATAATAATAATAATAATAATAATAATATAATAATAATAATAATAATAATAATAATAATAATAATAATAATAATAATAATAATAATAATAATAATAATAATAATAATAATAATAATAATAATAATAATAATAATAATAATAATAATAATAATAATAATAATAATAATAATAATAATAATAATAATAATAATAACAATAATAATAATAATAACAACAACGATTCCTTACTCACAAGTTTTTAAAAGTCCTTTTTGCTTCATTAGTGGAGGCAAGAGGAGACTATACAATGCGCTTATTACGAGAAATTTGTTGTCAAAGAAAAAATCTGAAAGTTATTTAAAATTTACAATTCTGAACATGAAAAACAAAATCTTTTCCTATTATGGTGTCGGTCTTTATCCGACGTGTTGTAGTCACATTCTCATAATTTAGTACGATTTTTTTAAAAGGACAAGGCGCAAGTGTACTTAATAAATCTTTTTCTGCAAAGCTGCTGAAAAATCAATAGACAAAATTTGTGTTATATTAGTTTTTCTGCTATAATGAACTCTCATTCATTTTTAATATTCACATAGATTTACAGATGACGCTCTAGAGCGAGTTAACGTTCTCCTAACTTTCAAAATGGGTTCTGCATGCCATTGCCAGTCATAATCAGTATGTTTCTTCACTTGTCCTTACAACCGGTCTACGACTCAACCCGAGACCTTTACGGAGCTAATTTGAATTAAAAAATGTGTTTCAATACCAAAATAAGTAAGAAATATCTTAGTTCACCGTTTCTAGTCAAT
Source organism: Mermis nigrescens (assembly GCA_036768485.1). Taxonomy (NCBI): domain Eukaryota; kingdom Metazoa; phylum Nematoda; class Enoplea; order Mermithida; family Mermithidae; genus Mermis; species Mermis nigrescens. Next base: position 13,142,003 of record JAVLUZ010000157.1, on the reverse strand, counting down.
AATAAACATGTTTAAAGGAAAGTTTAAATTTACATTTATTGCAGTTCTAATTTTGCTTCATTCCTGGCCAGAAAATTTCTCCTGTTGGAGTCTAGTAACCAGAATCCTCCTGTCAGGTACATATCTGCTTGCAGCCCGCTTGATTAAATGCCGCAAGAGTAAATTCGGTTTCGCAAGTGGACTGAAACACGAAAGATAATATTCCTAATTTCCTTGCATTAGCTCGTGAGACTTAGGCATACTTACATGAGCCAGAAATTTCTTTCATTTGCCGATTCAAATTTACTCAACAAGCGTAATATTATAAAATCAACGATGAGAAATACGTAATGACCTTTTAGCATGATCACTTTTTAGATTTGCAAGTGTAATAAAAGAACGGTTTCGTGCTATCATGGCTGGAGAATATCGTCCATCCGCAAATGAAACAATGGAATTGGTCAAACGACTATTAGAGCAAGTATGCATGAAAAACGTGACAGTTCATGACGTTTATCAACATGATTTTTGACCGCAAATAGGCAATTAACTAAAATTTGGGAAGCTTATTATGAAACTCGTGAAATCGCAACTGTTTAATCGGCCAATCTTTTCTTGAAGCGATCTTAATCAATATTAAAAGCACACACGTAATGAAGCGCAATTTCTTCGTATTATGTAAATTCTTGGTCTTTTGCTTCTAGCAAACACGATATTTTTCAAGAGGAATCAATTTTTAATTCATTAAAATATGTTATACATTTTAACCTAGTATCGTACGATGGTCGGGCAAGACGTTGAAAGATCCATATTCAGTTGCTCACAGTTTTGCAAATCGACTTAACACGACTACCCCAAAGATATTAAAATTAAAAATCTGCTATCCGATGCAATGTTTGCAAAAGGAATTTATCTCAGCAAATCAGCTTCTTTCAATTTATGCTCAATTGCTTAGTGGCTGCTGTCTGCAGCAAATATGAACTTATCCGCAGGATCCAGAAAACCACTACAATCAAATTTCCAAGGAAGAATTTCCCGGCATTATTAGTAAAAAAAAACTAATTTGATTAGACGTTTGAGCAAATTAATACTCTTCTCAAGGATCTCTTCTTATTAATTAGCGTAAAATATCTAGATGAAAAGGAACATCAGAGATCTTTGTTTTTGCTTCTTTTAACGCCGATGCGTAGACATACGTGGGCAGCAAGAAAATTCTGGGGGTGTGCAAAATTTTTTGAAGGTCGAAAAATGGTCATAAAAATGGTGGTTTGGCGATGGAAACACCATTTTTCGACGTTTCTCATCAAGCACTATCCATTGGCATCAAAAAATTGCGAAAAAAACGAAAAAAATTTTCAAAAATTGAATTCTGGGGGGTATTTTGATTTCTGGGGGGGGGGTATTTTGGTTTCTGGAGGGGAGTTCATACCCCCAAACCCCCCACGCCCAGGTGTGTGCGTAGAGCTTGATAAGAAACGTCGAAAAACGATGTGTTTACCTTTCACCATAAGCTTTTTTGACATGCCTGGACCTTTGAAATTTTCGGACCTCTGTAATTCAGGTTTTCTCATTCCATTTGATCCGTTAAGTTTAGATCACTGAATTTTTGGGATGCCAGTGAAATTGCGATCGCAGATGGAGCGTGGTTGATCACGCATGGCTGCATTTTCATTGTTTAATGAACAAAACGTGTCCCCGTAAACCAGCATATTGTAAGGAAAAACTCGAATTCCACATTTGTTATACCAAATTTGTTCAAACGAAAATTTCCGGGCCTTTGTGGCATGCGTAAATACTTTGTTGAGAAAAAGTGAGTATTTGTGAAACATTTCAAGCGTTTCTCTAGTAAATTATCTGCTGGTAATATAATTTTAGGCTTCTCGGGTCGACTGTGCATGAAGTAAATACTTCCATTTATTCTACCGGCTGAACGCTTGTTTCTCCTTAGTGCGTACCGTACAACTGTACAACATTGCGTAAATGCTAATTTAGAACCTTTATAAGTTTTTTCCTGTGTATCTTGGTAGAAATGTAAGCTACTTTCAGCTTTCTGCATTCTGATACTAGTTGCACTTACTAACCGGACTGTAAGAGCTTCATAATTGCAAACCAAATATGGGCTTGCGGAGGATTTACACCAAACTCGGGCACGGGGAGGGTTCTGGGAATATAAAACCCCCTGAAGTTGAAAAAAACCCTGCAGATCAAGACCCCCAGAATTCATATTTTAATACACATTTTTGGCAATTTTTGGCGATTTTTAGCAATTTCATCCCTTCCAGAATTTTTTTGTTGCCCATGTATGGTCTACATCACCCACAGAAGTCAAATAACCCCCGCAAATTACTGTATCATTCCCGCAGAATTCTATTTTTAGAACCATTTTTGGTCATTTTGGGCAATTTCATCCAATTAGCCACCCACCCAGAATTTTCTAGCGGATATGGGGAAGGGGGTCAATAACCTGGGGGTGGGATCATAAATTCAGATTTAGGGCCAAAATGACCTCAAAAACTGGTATGAGCGCTAAAATGGCGTTAGAACTACGTTATTATACAGTTTCTGCTCAATTTGGAGCAATTTTGTATTACATTTTCGATTGTTATCCGTTTCTGGCCTCCATTTTGCCTAATTTTTCCCACAAAATGTTTTATCTTCTTATTCTGGGGGTCTGGAACCCCAAAACCTACCAATGCATGTCTGATTGCAACTATATAAAAATCCTTCCAAGTGGATATTATGTTTGACTGCGCGCTAAAATCATTCTTGATGGCCCACAGGAAGATTGAATAAAATTAATAGTTACGAGTGCACATGGGCGTGGGTTGTCTGCGGGAGTCTGACTGGACCCCGTTGGCCGGGAAAAAGCATTACATGAAAAATTCTGGGGGTTTCAGCAAAATTTTTGATGAGAATTTCGACCATCGAGATACGTATTTTGCGCATTTTTCTTAGGGTGCATCTAACTGTTACAACGCTTTAATGCAACGGGGTGGTCTCTTTGAATCAGAGGCACTTAGTTTACTCACCTCATCTTCATTTCTGCCCATCTTAGAACGCTTTGGAAGCCACCATTTTTGTCTTATTTCAGGGGTTTGTGAACCAAGATTTCGCTAATAAGAAAAAAATTTGGGCTTAGTTCGTATTCCGATGATTTTTTCAATGCAAAAACCGAACTGTAGAAAGGTAGAATTCCAAAATTTTTTAGTGCTTCGGATTTACTTTCATTGATTTTTGTTGATGGTTGCATTGCTGATCGCGCAGCGCCAATGGCGGCGCTTTTATCGACAATTTACACCAAGTTAGTTGACTGCGATGATAAGTATTTGCTTCGCAGATTAGTCCGATATCTAGCCTAGGTATAAAGCTGAAATTTGCCCAAATTAGAGCTACAAAGTGTAAGAATGGAGACTATTTCGGCGCTTCAGCGTCAAAACCTTCCTAAATGAAAAGGTGCAATCTAGGAAAAGGCTGAATTTTGGATCATCGTTGCGAAATCGTTTTATTAGGTACTGAAATATACATATACATCATGCTCAGATAATTTTCTTCATTGTTTGATTTAATGATTTTCTGTTTTGCATCATTTACATTGCCTATAGTTCAAATTGGACGGCAAGAACGTTCAAAATTTTTGGCGCGTGACCGTTTACTATGATACCCCTTTTTATTGTTCGAGCATTCGGCATTTGGGTGCTTGAGCAAGCCAAGTATTTTAGTGCCAAATACCGTTTTATTAGGAACTTTACATAATGTTCTCTAGCCTGTAAAACTCTGTACATACATATTTCAGTGTTTTGTGATAGCTTTGACCTGGAATTTCAGACTTATATTTTCGACGGTGAGATTGTGAGAATTTAAACATTTTATAGCGCTTCGCGCCAGTCCAGTTTCTAAAACACCAAATATTTAAAAGAGGCCGCGAATTCGACCTGAATACAGTAAATAGTATGTGCGTCAAAAAGTTCTGACGCGATAGACTATAGTATTTTTATTATCGAATTAGACTTCACAAATTCACTCAGATACACCAGACACAGATTACTTATTATACTGAAGTACACTAAAGTTCCGTGTACAAACTCTTGAGTCATTGGGTAGGTACAATTTTTATATTTGCATGGGAATTTCCACAACAAAATAAATGCTGCTTTTTCAACATACCCTTCATCGTTTTGTACGAAAAATTCATCGGCAGAACTGCAAACTACTGGTCTTGCATTGCTGGACTCAAGTGCACAACACGGTAGGCCTGGGGTTCAGCCAAAGACCTTCTCTGGACCAAAAATGTCAATGAAAAGCAGTACCTACCTTAATCGTTAAAATAGCGTAGAAACGGTGTCAATCCTAATTTCTGGGACACCTTTGCACAGAAATCGTCTTGTATTTGCCGAAAATTTTCGCGTTTTTGCATTCTTAATGTATCTTGACTGACAATAATGTGCAAACTAGATTTGAGAGGTAGGGGCTCGAGATTATACGAAATCGCAAGCAAACGCATGAAAAACGCCAAAAATTAAATTCTGAATGCTTCCGGATTCTTGATCTTGAGTGAGTAAATTTTGGGGTCTGAATACCGCTATATGTAATAATTGCATCCCACAGGCACCAATTATGTAGCCTGATTTGGCCCAGCATGTATGTCATGCATAAGTGTTCACTATGTACAGCTTTCATATCGTAGAATTCATTTTAAATATATGCAAGCTGTTGATTTAAGGTCAGAATTTTTATTGTTATTTGATTGTTCCATAGGCAATAGCACCGTCGCCCAATGCACTCCGCTCGTTGCAAGAAATAGTCTTACGTATGCAAAATCCGGAATTTGAAGTAGTCGGCGGGTGATGTTGCTGATACTGATTAATTCATTTCGCAAATTTGGTTTTTTAAATATTACTTCGAATTTTTATTATTTGACGAGTTTTACGACATGGTGATTAGTTAATTCACATTGTGTTAACGTAAACATCTATCTCCTTAATTTGTAACAATGATTTGTGTTACTATGATTATCTTTGCCCGGGTTTTCTTTGGATGCCAATACCTGTCGTCTTTTGTTCTGGCTAGTCTCTTAAAATTTTTACCCTGTGGCTTTTTTGGATTATTTGGTCCGTTTTATGATGATGATTTTTTGTATGTGGTACATATATCTAGTTACTTGGTTTTTAGAACACATGATGAGGATCGTTGAACCACCTCTTACACAGATCTATAGATAACTATGTGCTTAAGCCTCCTGTTACCAAGGGGTAACGCACCTAGTACTACCAACGACTAGATCGAAGATCTAGTCTCCAGGGAGGTAGCAAATTTCAATAAAAATACATGTTTTTGGTAGCCGAGGATACGAGGATTTCAAAAATGTTATAAAATTTGCTCGAAACTAAAAACCTATTGAAAGAATTGCATTCAAACATTCAAAAAAGTGTTCAAAATGCGATTTGCAACACACGTAATACATGTTGTAAATCAAGAAATGAAGCTTTTCTTAAGGAATTCAGGTTAGTAACTTTACTTTTATTTCATAAAACATGTGTTTCAATGAGAAAAGAGGGTACTGAGAAGTTCACCAAATAAGGACTTCTGGTCTTACAGTAAACTGCAAAAAAACAGGCGTATAGATCTCGGATCTAGACGTTGGTAGAAGTAGGGTTAATACGTAGGTATACTATTTACTTGCACCGCTGGAGTGGAAGGTTCATGTCAGCAAAATCCTCGAACCTTCAAACTGAAGTGATCTTATAGATCCAATTTTAAAGAGATTTTTTTGACTGACTTTTTTGACGCCAGTTGTCAAGAGAAACGTTGAAAAATTACATTTTAAGCCGAATACACTGTAAAACATAATCCGTTGGATTGATGCATAAGCTTAGCGTGCAACGCTAAACGTATGCAATGCTAAACTTCTTGTGATGAAAACAAAAAAACTTCAATCCCTGTGGTTTTTAATGAGTGATTTAGCCAAAAAGAGCTAAGACATGGCCGAAAACAACGAAAAATATTTTTTACCGTTCCCTCAGTTAATTATATGCAGAAAATTGGAATTTTCCTGGAACGACAAACTGGCATCCTTTAACTAATTTTGTATAGTTTATCTGCTTCGTTTTTTGTGCGAAAAGTTACTCTATGTTAAACGAGCTGAAAGCAAATAGATAGCCAGCTTATTATGAAAGAAACAAACAAAAAGCCATCCATGTATATATTAGGAATGGCACTGCCAAACAGCTGGAAGACCGTATGCCCGAAGCTAAGCTATATGCATTTATGGCATCTTATAAATACAAAAAAAAACGTAAACTCAGTGCAACAACCGATTTCTGAGCGAAAATGTGGTCAAAAGCGCTGGTAAATTCGTGAAATAGAGGCCTAGCAGAGACTAGGACTTAATATTTGTTCTATTTACAGTCTTCATTATTTACAGCAATAAACAAACCTACTAAAGATATTTTAAGATTTTCCGCTGAAAAACTAGCTGGAACCAAATGTTTTGCTCATAAGAATGTTTGAAAGGGCCATAAAATCCCGCATTGACAAAGAGAGTTCAGTACCTACTTGCTTTCGGCACTAACATGTGGTTTTTAGTCGTCTAATAAAGCCTAGCTATTCGACTGACCCCACCCCATATAGTAACCTTATATCTTGGGATATGTTCGGCGGTACACAGAAATAAAGTGTATTTTCTGACGCTTCCGAACACGTTCTATCTTAAGCTCATAAAATCAAAACTTTTCAAAATTACTTTTATTTTATCTAAATAGGCTATAAAAAATGACAGTTTTTCGATTGCGACAAATATTGGGAACATCCAGCTCCTGCGTACGCCAATGGTTGTCATCATAATTGGGTTAGGCAGCAGCTCGATTTTGGGGGTCCGATGGGGCAAAATCGCTAAAAATTGCACCAAACACTCTTAATTTTGGGGATCTATCGATTTTGGAGGGGTAATCCGCCGGATTCTTGAGGTGGATGGCCCAGAACAAACCCCTACACCCATATATGGGTGTCATATTAGAATAATTTGAGAAATATTGTAAAATGATACTTAAATGATCAGTAATAAGTTTACGTACATGTGTACACAGACAACTAAGCTGCGCTGATGGAGAACAGCCGCTTTTTCAACAACATACTCAACTAATAAAAGATCAAAGCAGGGCGGCTTGAGGGCAAAAAAATATGGAACATGTGCAAAGTCAGACCCATATCCCAAATTTTGTTTCGGGTGGGGGGACGGGGTAGGATGAGGTAGGACGGGGATGTAGGATGGAGTGATGTCGGATGATGTAGGACAGAGCGCGTACGGCCCAAATTCTTTAAAAACATAAGGCGGAACCAAAGGATGAATTAGAACCAGTGATCGTACGGGGTCAGATTTTCAACCCCGATCGGGGTCGGGGTCGGGGATGAAAAACCCCGGTTTTCGGGGTCGGGGTCGGAGTCGGGGTCGGGGTTGAAGATTAACAATTAAGATTGCATGATTACATACCAATTTAAAAAGGATAAAAACGATACCTTCACTTGTTTGTAGAGCATACTAATGAAGCTGGTTATGTTCAACATTTTATTTTCATTCCAAGTTCAAGCATGGTTTTAGCAATTTAGCATTACTTTCAATTTTAATCACTAATCGCTCTCACTTTTTCGTATTCTTCCATAGCTTTTTCATAACGATTTTCTATGGTGCACTGATTGTAGAGGAGCCAATGGCGCGAAGCGCCGAAAATTTTCGAAATTTTTACCGTTTTCATGTAGAATTTACGCCTTTTTATTGACAAACAGTTCGGATATCATAAGTGGCGCAAAGCATCAAAAAATTCAGTCATATTTTACCGCCCTAAGACAATAATCGGCGGTGCTAAGCGCAGGAAAATTTTGACGTTTTTACTCTTTAAACTCAATTTATACCGCTTAAATCATACAGAACATATAAACTAATTGCGGCGCGAAGCGCCGAAAATTATTAAGAATTCCTAATCCTTTTACCTTTTCTGTCCTCCTAAAAATCTCTTTCAACATGTAGAATGAGATTGTACGGCTGGGGGTCTGGGATAGCGCGCTCAAGTGCCACCAGCGAGGTCCAGAGCAGAACCCCCGAAAATTTTGTAAAAAAGCACTCTAATTTTTAATTAGTAAAGTTAAAATTTTCGAAAATGGGCAAAATCTCGGTTCTGAATTAAGTCCAAAAATACTTTAAATTGATGAACACCTACACTGCACAAAACTTCTGAGCTGAAATGCGTTTTTCGACCTATGCTAAGTATGTAGCGCAGCAACGGGTCGCAACGCAACCAATAAGTTATTGAAAGATGTATCAATGAGAATTTTGTTCTTACCATTTTCAGGCCCATTTGTGGCCTTCTTATTAACTAGTTCAGAAAACAGAAAATGCGGAAAAATACAAGAAACTTTTGCATTTCCTTTCATTTAAAATAGAATCATGTGTCCTTGTAAAGAAAGATAAACAAAGCAGAGAATAGATAAATTGGTACGCAAACATTTTCGCACTTTTACTATTATGTTCAACAAGCATGTGCAGTTCCATTCAATGAACTAATAGTGCATTAAATCACTAAAGTGCTGCGAAGTGCTGGATTATTTTAAGAGATTCAAGCTTTTAAATTCATTGGATCTGTATAACAATAAATAATAATGACTCGGCGCGAAGCGCCGAGAAAATTTGACGTTTGTGCCTTTTTAAACTCAATGTTCTGGACACATTGCGCCAGAAAAATCAGCATAATTTCTGAAAAATTCCGGGGGGCATGTGCCTCCATTCCCCCCGGCTACGCCTGTGATTCCGCAGTAATTTCGGCGCACTTCATAATGGAAAATATGCGAACATGTATGTACGTCTTAACAACATAGCGACCAGGCGTGCTTTTTATGAAATATCGCGAGTGTCGAGTTTAACGTATTAATTTTGCTGGTGAATGAATCGTCCTTGTTCCGAATTTATTTGCTATTTATACAATTCTTCTATGTACCAACAAATAAAATGCTATATTTCACCCCCGAAAAGGGTTCAACCCCGACTCGAAAAATCATGCCCCCGGTCGTGGGTCGGGGTTTAGGCTGGGGTTTTTCGGGGTCGGGGTCGGGGTCCCCGTACGATCACTGATTAGAACAAGAAATTTTTTTGACCAGTAGAGCTGCACAGTTTACCAATTTTGCTACTTAGACACTTCATATACAATAAGACTTCAAGAGGGACCGGTGGCGGATCCAGGATTTTCTGACAGAGCGAGAGGGACGGAACTCAAAATTTACCTGAAAATGTCCAACATTGGTCCAAAAATTCATTTATCATGTTTAAGGTACCGGTTTTTTGCTGTCTTTTGGTAAGCAGAATTATTTCTGATGTACAAATTGTTTGTTGTTGAAGTTTTTAACTTTAAAAAAAAACTCACAAAATTAATGCGGAAATTGACACAAATCCTTAAAAAAACATTTGAGAAAGCATTGCAAAAGCTAGAAAATCGTTGTTCTTCACAAACACTACTCTCCTGACGCAAGTTTAAGTGCCGGATAATGCCTATTTCTTACATTGATGCCCTTTCATGTCAGGCTGGTAGTCATGTTTATTCAGTTCTCTTTTCCCTTTTATCATAAATCCTAAATTTTTTTGCGTTTCACTTTAATACTTTAGTAGGCATTACTCCAAATACTGAAAATAACGAAGTAATTTAAGTTAGTTTCAGCACAAAATTGCTTTGAATTAAAAAATTTTTGCGAAATTTTCGCATTAGAAATTATTTTGACTAAACATTGGCAATAAAAACAGCAAAAAACGGTACTGGGCACGGCACGTGAATAGCGGATTTTTGGACATATTCTATTATCGTTTGAAGAAAACTTGGGCTACCTCGCCGCCCGTTTGAAAATTTAGGGAATCGACCCTGGATCTCAATGCAGAACTTTACTGCATACAAATCCGCCTAGACTGATCCACGCTATCCCCCTATTGTAGCTACGAAGGTATTACTTGCCTTTATATTTAGTACCAATCTATATAGTGATCGAGGCAAAACGATTTGTATTGTATGATATAGAATACTAGCAAAAAAATGCTACGATGGAACAAAAATAGACGAATATACTTGAAATTATGTATTATTAAGGATGTAAAAGGGGAGACTAGAAAAAAGCTATCTGTGTATATGCCTGAAGTCGCAAGATCTGTTAAAAATCAGACTTTCTCAAAGCAAAGCAAAAAATCGAAGTATATTCTGCGGCCTTCAGATTGAAATAAACTACGGTTCGAAAATAGGATTGAAAAAGCAGCAAGTAGTTATAGGAGAGTATTTGAAGTAAAGTAAGAGCGACTTTGTAAGCCAATTGAATGAAATAGCAAACATCAATGCATTCAAGACAATCAAAGAAATTGTTAGCTCAAAGCAGTAGGAAATGCGTAAGCTTACACGAAACAGACTACACGCAGGTACGCTGGCATGCCCGCAACGATTTGTTGCATTAATCAATTGACGCCAGGTTCGCTTGCTCTAATGCTCATGATAACAAAATAAAACACCTTTAAATACAATTGCAATTAATTTTCTATCAATCACGATACGAAGCAAGTCAGCCTTGCAACTTGCAAGCAATTCACAAATAGTAAACATATCAGATTATGTTTGTACACTCTTATGTGAAGCATTGAAAATTATCTAAAGGTTACACTTTTCCAGAGGCCGCAGAATACACTTCGATTTTTTGCGTTGCTTGCAGAAAATTTGATGATTTTTTAGCAGATTTTGTGACTTTAGGCATATACACAGGTAGCTTTCTTTGGTCCCCCTTTTATATCCTTAATAATCCACAATCATAAGTATATTCGTATTTTTTCTATACAAGCATTTTTCTTTGCTAGCACCCTACTTTTAATTAGCATAATTTGGGTGAATCAGTTAGTAAACACATACGGTAACGTGTCACAATAATGACAGCAGTCTGAGAACGCGGAAAATAATACTGTTCTAAACATAGCATTATTTTTTTCGAACAAGACAACCTTATCTTATTTAAACAGATCAAAGGTTTTCAGCATAAACTTAACGCAAACATTGGGTGTAAAGAACACTTACGCTAAGTCTCGAAAACCTGACCTTACATGGAAATTTTTGAAAATAATTAAGCTTCTGCATTGCTCTGAAACTAAATTTGATTTTTAGTGTGAAGTTTACATAACTACTAAATATAAAGAAGACTTACAGTCAAATTCGTGATTCCGACCTTATGAAACATAATTTTGAAAAAAACGCATTTACCACACATTAACAATAAATGAATAGTTTGAACTTTACTCAACTACCGAGTGTAGAGAAAACTAACAGCGAGATTCATAATTCTAACGTAATGTAGAACACTTCGAAAAAATAGGTTTCTGTAAGGCTCTAGAACTAAAGTTAATTTACAGTGTAAACTTTACACAACCACAGAGTGTAAAGAAGATTTTAGTCAAATTCGTAATCCTGGTATTGCTCTGATTTCGCGATTAGCATTTATGAAAAAGTCAGGTCTCCACAACTGCCTGAAGACAAATCACTTTAGTACCACGGCTGAGTGTAAACAAACGCGCCTGACTGGCGTATGATGTTTGTTTACTGGTACAAAAACAATACAGAACAAACTCAAAAAACGATAAATACGAATATTGATGTAAATAAACGTAATTTGCTGTGACGTGTGCTTCTTAGAAAGCACTTTATTTTTATTCTATTCGACTTATCGCGACTTCTAAACGGAGAAAGTGGCGAACAAAGAACTGAAAAACGGATTTTCCACCATCGACAACGTTGTAAACTTTGAAAATCTATTTATAACTCTCCATTGAGTGTAAATAAATTTAGTTTGGGCCACTTTGCGCGGCCTCTGAATTGTAGTACGTTGGTATATGTATAAAACATCTGCCCCGCGAAATATTTGAGATGTTTACCAATCAAAATAGGGGAAAAACGTGCTTTTCTTCTATTTTACACCCCTGATTTTAAGCTTTACACCCCATAAATAATTTAATATTGCGTTTTCTGAACGCAACATGCTGCGAAGTGTAGCTCTTTTAGTAGCGAAATCTCAGACAAAACCTGTTTTTTTAAACCATCCACTTTTGTGTAAAGTTTATACTCCTAGATCTAACTCCTTATTGAACGTACGAAAGTTTGCTTGTAAGCAGAAAGTAGCCCTTAAGCCGTGGAACATTTCTTTCAGAAAAAATTCCTTGGGACTCATATCCAGAGTTGTTGGCTGACATCAAAAAGGCTAAAACGCAACAAAAAACTGTCTTAACAACAGCAAATTTTTACATTCTCCACACTCCCTCCGACAACTAATGCAAAATATGAAAAAAACAAAAAAAATATTTATTCAGAAAATTTAGTTTTCTACAATTTCGCGTTATTAAATTGTATGAGGCATGTAAGCTGACTTCTGTACAAGGTAGTTAAAAAAACTTCAAAGCTTTGTATTGTATGTTATAACATGACGCTAAAACTTTACACGCGTATTACACATTCGGTATTGAGTGTAAACAACAATAAAAGTCTGCAAAATCTGTTTTAATTATTTATCTTTCAAATAACCGCACCTTCCAGATGTGTCCCCTTATAGTTTGAGGGTGGGTAGACATATTTTAGGGGTATCCAAATACATTATAGGTACGTGCTAACCACGGGCGTGGGGCGGTTTGTGAGGTATGCATGAACCCCCAAGAAACCTGGATACCTCGCAGAAACCAAAATACCCCTCTAAGAATTCAATTTTTGAAATGTTTTTAGTTTTTTCGCAATTTTTTGATGCGAATCTTTAGCGCTCGATGAGAAAAGTTGAAAAATGGTGTTTTTGCGCCATACCACCATTTTAAGACCATTTTTTGACCTGCACTCCCTCCTTAATTTTGGTGCTGCCCACCTATGGTGCTAAAGCGCTACAATATGCCTCATTTTTCTTTCTAAATCCCTCATCAATCAAAATTGTGGTTTAATTTATTAAAAACCTCGGAGATACTGGGAATATTGTTCGTCTTGTATTTTTTAATTGATTTTTCGCGTCAAATTAAAGTTGAAAAAATAGACATCAGCAGTGTAATCAATAATAGTTTTCCTGACATCCTTTGTTAACCGCCCAATCTAATTAAATATCATATTTGCCTAAAAAAATTAATAAATTTTGTGCTCATGTGAGTATCCTATATCTGAGTCGACAAAAATTTTTTTCTCATAGGCCTTTCCTATTCTTTCTTCACAAATGCGGTCAGGTAAACTACAACAGCAAATTTCTTCAATATTCTCATTTTGGTAATAGAATGCGTTAGCTAAGCTTAGCTTATTGTTATAAAGAAAAACACCATCTGCAGCTTTTGTCCGTTTGCGTCCATGGTGATGTACCCATTTAATGTACTCAAAGTTTTAGAACCCGAGCATTAGTTTTTGCTTTATTTCGCCGGGCGTAAGCCTCATTTGATCTATGTTAAACCGATCCATTGTATTTTAGGTATACGCGTACATGTACGTACATTTAATAGAAAAATCTTAATTTGCGTCAGGATCATTCCACCAGATATCCATAGGACCTAGCGGAGGAGCTTGAAAGAAACACTTCAAATTTTTTTCGTTTGTCTCGCAATCTTTTCATATAAATGGATAGAGATAGATGAAAAACGTCAAGATGCAAAACGTCAATAAATTGTGTTTTATGTTCTGATACTTTCGACATATAAAGGGGTTCTCCCATGCATTCTATCTGACAGTCTCCCGGCCCGGGCTCAGCTCGTTTATATTTCCGTCTTTCGGATCGTACTACATATTTGCTTTGTTTTCGATTTTTTAAATCAAGATTTACAATTACATTTAAGGGTGATTTATGCGCTTGTTTCTTTGAAACAATCAAACCTTTGGACCGAAAAATTGATGTGAAGACATGTTTTTTTCATGCTATTGGATACAGTTTGAGGAGAAAAGATTAGCCCTTTAGCCCTTTCTTCATTTTTTGAATGGTAAATTGCACGTGCGTAAGGTTTTAGGGACCTAGACTAACCAAAATGCAAAATGAGTCACACCCCAAGCAAATGGATGGAAAAATCCTAATTTTTCGATCCAAAGTGCTATAAATTAAGTCGATACAAGTAAGTAAGTAGTTTTTGCTTATTTTGACTAATTCTTGAGGCTGTTTCATTCGGGCCCAACTTAAGCCCATATGTATCGCAAATCCTGCCATTAAACCATAAACCTGATTAATTATTTGGAGACAGAATATGCGCAGGTAAATCGTGCTACTTGACCGTGGAAAGCTTAGTAATATCATGAATTGTATCATGAAATTCTCTATTGAATCCTGCTTTCTGCTATAATATTTGATGAAAGATTCCATAGACAACCATTTGTCCTGTGAGGTTCATGCTAATCAGTACTCGTAGTACGTTTTCTAAATACAGTTTCTTGAACGTAAAGCACTAATTATCACATTATTATTCAAGAAACTAGTAAGTCGTACAACAAGCGCTTATTGTATGGCCAATCGAGACTCAAAACAAGAAAAAGCTGAAGTAAGTGCCTCTCACAAGCGCATTGCATAGGTATTGAAAGGCGTTAACGACGTAAGCGATAGAAATAAATCACAAACGATGGAGTGTAGTAAAAGATTAAGCAACATTAGTGTTGTATCGGACGAAAAAATCAAGATCGCGAGTGTTGTAAAAATATATGGAAACACAATCTCATAAATTTTGATTCTATACGAAAATTCTGTCTTTGCAAAGGATTAGAGTTTTTTAATCAAAACGTTTAAAAATGAAATGCGTATACAATATTCCATTTAGAATTTATAAATTGGACTGCACACTAAAATTAAACTTATTCCAAACTATTTGGCAGTTTGGACCTAAAACCCATTCACTGAGCCTAATTTTAATACAGACTGTGTTGAACTAGACATTAGAGTTTACTTCAAGGTCTGAGTAGGTGAGGTCAGGTCATTCCCTGCCTGAGCCAATGCTAATCAAAGACAAATTAGCCAATCATTTTGTCAGCATTTTTTCTGACCTTTCGAAATTCTCTAGCTAGAACTTTGTCTAGCTCATAATAGCTCCAGTTACATCATTTTTAATTGCTTTAGCTTTATGAGAAATTGTAAGGCAGTAGAAAATGAGCATTTTTTGCATATTCACAGTGATATCACAAAAATTTCATGATGAGTAAATAGTTTCAATGATAAAACTTAGCGGTCTATTCCTCTTTAAATGTATATTAGCATCCTCTGGTTGTGTTTAACATAGGGGAAAACTGTTTTTTCTTTTGTCTGCATGAATGTCCACCGCCTATGCTTATGCATCGTATTAATTTTCTATTGCTCTTAAAACAATAATTCTTGCGAAAAAATAACATGCATGTTTAGTGAAGAGCTTGAGAAATCGCAGAAAATGAAACTAACCAGAGTATATAAAGCAGGTGTAAAATGGGCTACAATGGCGTTCTGTCATGGTATCATAGGGTTTTTAAAACATCACGGAAAAAAACGATTAATGATAGTGTTTCTTAAAAAGCATTGATATCTGACCCTGAATAATAATTATTCATTATGTTTATATAGTAGTGCGCAATATGAGATGAAAAGCTGAAACTAATTATAGCCCTTTGGAGTTCAAATATTTATTAATCCGGAATTACGATTTAAGTAAAGCATTGAGGAAAAGCGAAATTAGCGAGGAGTCCACGCTAGCTGCTGTCCTTGGATTTTGTGTTTGACACTTAACTCATGTATTTTACGTCAGGCCCGCTAATTGGAATGAACGCTGCTTTAAAAAGTTTTAGTGGGTCGCGTTTTCTTTCGAACTAATAACAATTCGACGTACTCATGATCCACTTAAAGTCCTAAGAAAGCTAATCGGGCTTATTTAATTTTTCGCTATATTTGCTCAATCATTTTCAAGTTTTGAAATATCAGCTTGTTCTTTGACCGGAGTGTATCAAGTTTATATCAAACTTATTCTCTACAGTGTAAATTTTTCATTTAAAGCTGTTAATATGTGAGTAAGCAAGCAACTTTTCTATTGAGGTCAAGAAGTATTGCGTTTATGTCGATAATT
Source organism: Mermis nigrescens (assembly GCA_036768485.1). Classification (NCBI taxonomy): domain Eukaryota; kingdom Metazoa; phylum Nematoda; class Enoplea; order Mermithida; family Mermithidae; genus Mermis; species Mermis nigrescens. Next base: position 13,125,949 of record JAVLUZ010000157.1, on the reverse strand, counting down.
TAATTTCTTTTAGATCATATTTACCGTGAAAAATATTAAGGTGAAAAAGTTTTGTATTTGACTGTAAAAGCGGTTTTATCTTTTATGTATTCTTTCGAAGCACCATTAAGCAAGCGACGTCAAAAATACTGAATGGTCCCTGTGATCGGAATAAAATTTCAGTCCAGTGCTTGCAACAAATGGACACCTTTTTGGATGCATTAAGAAATTTAGAATTTTATATGTTTCATTGAATTCCCATATTCATTTTAGTACCGAAGGGTCCACGGAAGTCACATAAAAGACATTATTTTCCGATTACACAGTGGTATAAAACACTTGTCAAATTACAAAAAAATTTGAAGCTGGGGATCTTTCGATTTCTGAGGTCTCATTGATACTGGAACCCTTCGTGGACGTGGGGATTCAGGGTGTAGGGAGAACGTCCATATGTGCGATCACCCATTTAACTTTTTTTCGTCAATTTTCTCAGATCTAAATACTCTTGATAAAGCAAGATCACCAATTATCAGCGAGAAAGTTATGGTCTGGACCAAATTGTTGACGTTTATATTCACAGGCGCAACAGTACTAAGCATCGGCGTAAAGGGAAGACAATTCAAATCTAATTACGCTGCGGACAAATTCCCAGAAATCCAATTTATCCCGCTCGAAAATTTACAGGACGAATATGCGGCATTTGACCAGTAAGTATGCACATGCATGCATAACGATTCAAATGTAGAGACAAGCAAGACAAGCATGCACCTATAGATTTAGGGGGTTTGGAACAGACCTGCACTTTGACAGCTTAAGGGCCGATAAAACAAAACAGATAAAAATTAAACATAGGAAATATATAGAAAATGAGTGTAAAATGTTCTTGAAATTGTGACATTTGTGCAAAAACGCTTTGGGCTGATCAGGATTGTTTTTATCGAGGTGTGATAAATGATTTGAGCTTTTTTGAAATTTTTCGGATCATTTAGCCAAATAAAATTTCTTGTTGACCCTTCTAGACCAGCGCTTCAGTGCAAGGGGTCAGAAATCACATGGACCTTCAGAATCGCTGTGTTAGATTTTTGCTTTTTTTGCCATTTTCTGACCTGAGAGCTTAATGTTGGCGAGAAAGTGGCGAACAAAAACGGACAAAAACGTATTTCCCACCATCCAACACGCATTGTAAAGTTTAAAAATCTGAACCTAACTCCCCGTTGAGTGTGAAAGAATCGAAATTCAGTTTGAGCCAGTTTGTAGCCCTTGAAGCGTAGTTTTAAAAGTTTTTAGTATTGAAGTTTTGAAAAATAAGTTTTCCGCCCATTTTACACCCCTGATTTCAAACGTTATACCCTCCAAAAATAAGTCAGTATTTTGTTTTCAATTGCAGTTTGCTGCAGCGTTTAGCCCTTAAAAGGTGCTCTATTTCTATTTTATTAAAATTATACCGAGTTTTGAACGGAAAAGTTGACAGTGAAATCTTTAGAAAAAATCTGTTTTTGTACACCAACCACTAGATTTTAAAGTTTAAACCCCTGGTACTAACTCCGTATTAAGCGTACAAAAGTTTGCTGGTAAGCAGAAAGTAGCTCATAGGCCGCAGTACATTTCTATCAGAGAAAATTCTAGTGACTCATAACCGGAGTTGTGGGGAGAAATTAACAAGTCGAAAACTCGTCCAAAAAAAGTTCCCTTTCAAGAAGTAATGCGAACTTTAAAAAACAAAAAAGTGCCATCTGGAGAATTCCTTCCTCTACAAATCTATGTCATTAAATTGTATGAAGCATGTATGCTTAGTTGTATATGCCATATTGTATAAAAAGCGTCAAAGATTTGTATATCTTAGAACGTTTCGCTGAAACTTTACACGCTCATTACACACTCGCTATCGAGTGTCACCAAAACAGTCTGCAAAATATTTTTGGATTATCTATCTTTTAAAAAACGGCACCTCCCAGATATGTCCCGTTATAGCTGTAGGGCGTGCACAGGTATTAGGGCTACCCAAGTATATTATAGGTACGCGCTAACGCGCTACCTATGATTATACCGTTCAATCAGCTTTCCGAATAGACCTTATTCTGTATAATTTTTGAGTCGGTTTAAAATAAATTTTGCGTAATGAATAGCAAAACCTCAATTTCAAATGATATGCTGCAATTTATTCCATTTGATATGCAGCTGATCGGCATTTCAAACCTATAGAAGAATTAGTTTTAAACGTGATGCTTCCATGCAGTTCTATGTACTGAGTAGAGGCGACTAAAAATGGGCATGGAAGAGGAGAAATTCGGTAAATCCCTAAATCGATAGACCCCTGAATTAAATTTTTGGTTCTTTTTGGCGCTTTCGCCTTATCGGACCCCCAAAATTTGGCTGCTGCCTATTTATGAAAGCGACTATAATTGAATGTATGAATGCAGCTGAAATTTAATTTAACAGTAAGTCAGATACATTCTCAGGGGTTAGACAGCAGTCATACGAGTCAAATCTTAGACGTCCTCCTTTCTGCACCAACAGTTCAGTTTAGGCACTCATGGTATTTTTATCTGGCTAGATGATCAAATCAAAATGTGCGATTCAAAATTTTAAAACAGGCCATATTACAAAGACGAAATATCATCATTGTCGAGGCCGGAGAGGAAACTTTGAAATTTATTAATGAGAAAAACCGCAAGAATGCGAAAGCTCGTCATCTGAAATTGAACGTCTTTTTACTAGGTCGCCGTTAGGGTAATATTTGCCGCTTTTTTTACTTTCTTTGAATTAAAACCATTTTTTCTTTGATTAGAAACACTCAATTTCCTTAAAGAATCTTTCGAAAATATTAAATAAAATGCGAAATCTTAATTTTTTTGTTGCCCATCTCAGTCTTTTTTTGTTGCATTTCGTTCTTAATTTGTGAGCCATGTGCATAGGTGGGCAGCACCATAATTCTGGGGGGTTTAAAAAATATCTGGAGGCGGTGAAAAAATTTTCAAAGGTCAAAAAATGGTCTCAAAAGTGGTCGTATGGCGAAAAAACACCATTTTTTGACGTTTCTCATCGAGTACTATCCAATGGCGTCAAAAATCACTAAAAAGATAAAAATTTCAAAAATTGAATTCTGGGGGGTATTTTGATTTCTGGAAGGATATTTCAACTTCCGGGGGCTGCATACCCCCCAAACCCCCCCATCCCACGCCCACGAGTGGTCATATGGTTCTTGATTTTTCGCAATCCTTTTTCTATGTTGTCATCATCCTTCTTTCTTCCTCTATTTTTTCTATTTAGTAAAATGCATCTCGTACTTTTGTTTGCTTATTATTCTTGCTCTTCTAATATGAATTAATATTTCCTGTTTTGCATTGTAAAGTCACGTACATAAAACTCAATGACAAAAAATTAGTTCCAGGTGCTGGTTTGTGCTTTGTCCTCAAGCACTGTTTTAATCTGTGCTGCTCGTCATATTCATATTTTTAGGTTGCTGAACTGATGGACAATTGACTCGGTAATTGATGTTGCAGCTACAACTTTTCATGATCTGATATTTTCGCTGATATCCACTGTGCGTCCTGTAAACTGATCATGTATTATAAGGTAAAAATGTCATCTGGAATCTTAAGAGTATGACTTCACACCGAAAATGGGCATAGTTAGAGTCTGGTGAATCCAGCAGAATCTGCCGGAATCCCTTCCGAAACCTATAGACTTCACAACCAGAATTTGGTGCCATTTTTGGCAGGATAGTTCCATCAGATCCCCCAGAATTTGGTTGCTTCCCAGGTGTGCTTCACGCTGTTGCTCAACGCGATCTGAAATCACAGTGATCTTAGCCTATGCCTCAGTTCAAATGATGGCAAAAGATTCTCAAATCATTCAGGTGGCTTATACCTTTTGTCTGTTTCACATAGTTTTGAGCATGCACTTTAAGAATTTTTGGTCGACAAGGAGCCGACAGATTATGATAATTAAATAACTGACCATGAGATAATCGCGACTTCTGAGCTTTTGGCAATGGAAATGTAGTTCAAGTCCCAAATTTAGGTGAAACAGATTATAGTTATGCAAATTTTGTGTTCTTGCACAAAATAAGACTGATTACCAACTCGCTCATTCAACAAAACAGGCTTCTTCACGTCATCTCTACTATCAGCCGGACGACTCACAGTGACCAGACTCTTCGACCGCCAAACAGACACTAAATTCGACCATACGTGGGCAGAACCAAAATTCTGGGGAGTGCACGATTTTTCAAAGGTCAAAAATGACCTTAAAAATGGTGATGTGATTAAAAACACCATTTTTTAACGTTTCACATCGAGAACTATCCATTGTCATCAAAAACTTGCGAAAAAAACGAAAAAAATTTAAAAATTGAATTCTGGGGAAGGGTATTTTAATTTCTCGGGGGGGGTATTTCAGTTTCTGGGGAGGTGGAAACCCTCAACCCTCCCCTTTTCCCCACGCCCAGGTGTGAATCCGACCCTTCGCAATGTAGCTGAGCACCCAAAACTTTCAGTTATCCTAAAACCTTACAAGAAATGTTGTTTTTTGCTGCAATAGAGATCCTTTGTAGTCTAATTTACCAAACCTTGTAGTGCATATGGATCGCAATTTATGAATCAATTTAAATTGATCACAGAAGCGGCTTAAACTATAGCCAAAATCATGATATTTGTGAAAGCATATGAAGTTTCGCTATGCAAAACTGTATCACAGTAGGCTGCCTTATAGTCACTTTTGTAGCTACTCGTTTGAGTGCTGAAAATCGATTTTCAAACACAAGGTTTCTTGACTAAAGTTCTAAATTATAAGTTTCATTCTCGGAAAAGTAATTTACGGTCTATGCCCTAAAATTTTTATGCAGTCATGCATGATCGAAGTTAGCGACTTTGAGCAGAACGCTCTGATATGTTTTTTCTAGCGATACAAAAAATATTTTTGCTCGCTGTCGTCTTACTGTAGAGAAGGGCCAAACAAAGGTTAAAGTATGAAGAAAAGTGCGACTCTACATACTTACAGGAAAATTCTATATTCTCAGTCAAATTTGAATCGTTTCCCTCAATTCTTTTTCTAGTTGTTATTAAAATTTTGCATGTAAAAAAAATATTTTACATGTAAGTTTATTGACAAATCAAGGTCTTTTTACTTACATTCATGTCCAAATTAGAAAATATAGTATTTCATTTTTAAACTTTTTTTTACATCATTCGCAAAAAAATTAAATTTTTCTATCAGCTGGATGTCGTCTAATTGTTGTGCAATAGAAGTTCCTTAAGCTATAAGCCGTCGAACTGGTTGCATTTACTAATTATTGGAAAATTTCTGTTTTCTTAAGGAATTGAACATTGAACCTGTCAAAAATATGCAATACTAAGATTGTATCTTGTAGGACTTTCGAAGAGATTCCAAACAAGTCTAAGTTTAATGAAAAAGGTTGACATAAAAGGATGCTACAAGAAAAAAAGTGGCTCAAGCATCTGAACGTTCCTATTACGTAAGAGATAGATATTTTCATAAATTTTTATCTTTTTGTGAAGTACTTTTCTTAAAGCATAGAAAAACAGTTTTGCTCAGTCTTATGTTACATAAAGAATATCGGACAGACTGACTAAAATAAATTAGAATTTATAACTCTCTAGCAAGCTCAGCAATACTCTAGCAGATTTATGAACGAAACAAGTTCAAGACAAAATTAATACTAGACATAAAAACTTTCTTGCAAACTTTCTTTTCTTTATTTCCGTATAGTTATATTCATATTTATGAATATTAAAATCACATCAAACGATAATTTATCATTAGCCAGAGTTCTTGTAACAGGTATAGCAAAGCTAGACAACTGCCCTAAGTCGGAATCTGTTCGAAAAGGTGACAAAACAAGGCATACTATGCAAAAGCAACTAGCATTAAAGCTGATACACAAAGCTGATCTCAGTATTTATGACGAGAAATATGGACTTGAAGCTATAGACAAAATTCAAAAGAGTCTGGTGCCAGACTACCAAATAAAAGTTTATCATGGCAATATTTTGTACTTTCAAGGGCCTGAGGCTGAGAAAGTAATCCACTTGCACGCTGCTAATAATCATTATGATCTAATAACAAAAATGCCTGAGAAGCCCTAGGCTTGGCCGGACATCATCAATGCTGTAAGCGAATTGCTTCGCCAATGCGCTAGCAGGTTATTAGTGGTGGGCAACCACCATTTTTTACACACACACATGATGCCTCTGAGAGGCGCTAATTTTTTTGGTTTTTTTAATTTTTCAATTCAATCAAATCGTTTATAATACACGACTAACTCGATCGTTTAGGCAATTTTCATATATGCTTTCCCATGTATTTTTGCCATTTTGATCAAAATCTTGCCATAAATCTAAAATAGGCTCGATTTCTCGATTTATTAGGCATCGTTTCACATAAAGCGCAAAATTCCAAAATGCTTTCCGATTATCGAGGCTTTTGCGATTTTCTTTGTATTCTTCAGAAAGCAAACTCCAAAAGCAGGAGCCAATGCTTCGCACATCGTGAGAAGTGATGTACCTTGTACTGGCTTTATCAGCCAACTTGGTCACAAAATGATTAAAACCCAATTCACCTTGAGAACTCATTTTGTAGATAATTTTTGTCAGATATCGCTCGTATTTATAACTTTACAAGCCATTTTTCGCTTCTTCAACCTGTTGAGCAATATATTTCTTAATCACCATGTTCCCAGCCTCCTGGGATGCCCGATTATACTCACAACATCTTGGGCACATTTGAACGTTAAAATACCATTTTCCTGAATTTGTTTCAAAAACGTCTTTTTCAGACAAATTTTTTTTTGACAAAATTGACATAAATGTATCATTAGAGGGTACATTGGACGCTCCAGATTTCTCCCACATAACTCAATAGGCGGTCGTATTGTTCCGCCCATAAGGTTTCTTCTATGCATCCGTAAAAGGACGTTTTCTCAATTCCATGTTTTCCTCCATTTTTGAAGATTTTACTTGATGAAAGAATTATTAGTATTTAAAGATTTTGCACGACCAAAACGGCTTGGAAACTGGGGTTGAACTTCTAGTCTAGAGTGGCGGTCTACCCCTTGAATGATTAAGATGCAGTAGACCGTGGACCTAGACTATAAATAAATATTTCATCACATGCACTTAAAGTGGATAATCCTGACAAACCGTGCTATATAGTGAGCCAAGTATGCGCTAGTGACACCCCCGGGGCTGGGCGCGTTCAAAAAAATTTGGGCAGGCGCGAGAATTATCAATTTAATGCTATTGCTTCTCAGTCAACAAAATGCTCTTATTATAAATTCGCTGCCAATGCGCTTATTATATTCATCACGTTTCAGTCTACATTGCTTCGCCCATGCGCAATATTACTTGTCTCTTTATTAGCAGTGGACATAAGTAGTGCATAGGTTTTTCATTCCTTGGCTTCCCCAGGCCCCCATCATTGCGCCCTGAGAGGAAAGCCAGAGCGCAAAGTAGGGCGCTCCTCCGCCTATGCTATAACACAGGAGAGGCTGCTTCTCTGCGATCGGGTGGGCGGGGCCTATAACACAAAACATAGCCGTATATACTTTGTGTTGCAGGCTGGAGGCCAAGCTGTACTACTGTCTAGTGTAATTTGAACCCCTGCCAGGGTTATTCAGTTTTAGGACCTGGCAACACTGTCGTCAAAAATATTTGGGCGTTATGAAGGAATGTGTATTTTTAATAATTTTAGCCATTTCAATAATGATTTTTTTGAATTTTCCGGCGCCCACGCAGACGTTTTTGTGACTCTCTATAAACGTTATTTTCACGCCAGTGGAGAAGATTCTGCGCAAAACAAGAGAAACGAAGATTTGAGTATTTCTTACAATAATTTCTCGAGCATTTCTTTGACGTTTCTTGTCAACTTTAGCGCTAAAACTGCAATATTTTACTAGATAAGTTGCGTAAAACGATATAATGGTTTTTTAGCATCCAAAAAAGATTTCGCCTGTCGAAAGACGACAAAATTCATACTTTAGAGCATAATATTCTGATTTTTTTATACGGTTTTTAGCACTTGGGAAATTCAAGTTCCGTCTTAATGTCAAAAATTCAGGAAACCCTGAATCCGTCAAGGGATCTCCGCAAAAATAAAATAAAATTTGCTATTTGTGTACAATTTTGAATGCGAAGACATACATATGTACATTGTAGAATCAACTGTTCACTATATAATAGATTTAAAAATGAGCTTGCTAAGCGAGAGTTGTAAACAAGAGAAACTTAAAGTTTAAACATACCATTAAATTATGAAGAGAATTATAAAAGATCTTAAACTATAAGGAAATGAAAAGGTGGGATTTTAGTAAATTAAAACAAATTTAGAGGATATGATGAAACATTATTGTTGAGAATAGGACGATCACGTGCTATGTATAATGACTCCTTGATTAAAAGATCGAAAAGAGTTGGATGCTCGACTAATAACCTTGAAGCAATCTGATGTAATTGAATGATTGCTATTTGAGATATGTTTGTGAATAGCAGATAAGCTATCACCCTGAATTGGCTTTCCTGTAGCAAATGAGATGCCAGTATGCTCTGCAATTCTACTCCCAAAATGTCGGCAGAGTTTCGCCAATGTAACTAGCCATACAGCTAGAACACGTATACTTATATACTAAATTTGAGAGTAGCTTAGCAGGTACAGTATCCTTGTTCTTGAAAAACCGGCTTATACACATGACAGGTTTGTAAACAAACCTTACTCTAATCTGAGGGTAAAATGCAGATATAAGCTTTAGAATTCTGCTGCATACCTTGTAGCCATGCACACCAGTGTAAGGCAAGACAAGAGAATAGCATAATTTATCACACCCAACTTTTATTTCATCACTCTTATTATAAACCTTTGTCATAAAGTCTGATATGACCTTATCAATCAAGCCAAGTAGATATCATTTTGCAGTAGAGTCTGCTTCAGCTTGTCAATATCAGAGACAAAGTCTGATATGAATTACAAATCTTGTAAAATGCGACTCACAATGTCCTATTAAACCAACTTTATAGGCAAAAGGAATGAAGCTAGACAATTTGGCATAAAGGCCAGAAAATGTAGATTTCTGATATGATGATGTCACAATATCATCGGACTTCCTTTCAACAAGAACATCAAGGAAATTTAATTTCTTTTCACATTCAGTTTCAAATGTGAACTTCATATTAGGATGTTGCTGATTCATGTAATCACAGAACTTAGTAGGCTGATTTCTGTCAGAAAACACTACAAATGTGTCATCGACATAACGTACATAAAACTTAGGTCTGATCAGTTCTGAGCCACTTTGTTTCATGATGGCTCAAGAAATGTTGGCAAGAACTGGTCCAAGCGGATTACCATAGTACCACCATCTATCTGTTGATAGATTTTACCATTGCACGTAAAGTAACACTCTTTAACTGCTAGTTCTAGAAGCAGTTTGAATTGATGACGATTCATGTTATTTACTAACATGACATTCTGATCATCAAATAGTTTCCTAATACATATGTCAATGGTCTCATTGAGTGGAATATTAGTGAACAAGCTTTGAACATCAAGACTAGCCATAAAATGATGGCTTTTGAATGTAAAAGCCTGAAGTCTTGTCAGGAAACTACCAGTGTCACATAAAGTGTATTCATTTGTACTTATGTCTTGTAGGATCAGCACAAACACTTGCTAACTTATAAGTTGCAGTGTTGATGGCTGACAAGATCGGTCTTAGAGGAATATCTCTCTTATGGGTCTTAGGCAAGCCATATAGCCTGCCATAATTGCATCCTACAGAATTTATACTTTTATACACATCAGCAGATAGTCCATTCTGCTTATGAACCTTCAGTATATGGGCTGATATGCGTTTCTCAACTGAGCGTATAAACTGACAAGGATTACAGTCAATGACTTTGAACATTGAGATATCATTCAAGACATCATTCAACTTCCTAATGTAGATCATCTTTGATTGCTTCAAGATGACTACATCAGATTGCTTCAAGGTTATTAGTCGAGCATCAACTCTTTCGATCTTTTAATCAAGGAGTCATTATACATAGCGCGTGATCGTCCTATTCTCAACAATAATGTTTCATCATATCCTCTGAATTTGTTTTAATTTACTAAAATCCCACCTTTTCATTTCCTTATAGTTTAAAATCTGTTATAATTCTCTTCATAATTTAATGGTATGTTTAAACTTTAAGTTTCTCTTGTTTACAACTCTCAGCTTAGCTAAGCTCATTTTTCAAAACATATGTACATATTTGATGAAGTCTCAGAGTTGACTTTCAGACAGAATTTTGATCGCTCGGAGTCGCACATCTAGATGTTGATAAGCAGATGACGAAAGTTATATTAAAAATTTTGCGATTCTAAGGCTTTTAGGTAATTCTGAGACTTTTGCTCAATTTTCATAGCATTTTTGATGGTCCAAAGAGGCTAAATTTATACTGTGCCATGAAACAGCTACTTAATAAATTTTTAGCTCTGCTGAGCTTAATTTTTATCATTGGGGGGTTTTTCAGCTAGTTTGGCCTCGTTTAATGCCATACCTCGAAATCAGCTTAGAGAGACATTTTAAAATTTTTAAATGGGAAGAAAAAGAATTTGATTTAGTTTGAAAAAAGGCCAATATGTCTCAAGTGGCTGAGTATATTTATCACGGCATTTTTCGAGTCATTTGAAGTACTCATCTAATGCTGTTTCAATTTTCACACGCATTGCTGGTTGAATTTCACTTCAACAGGGCAAGAAGCGTCATCCGCGTGTTCCTATGTACATGGCTACGTTCAATTGTGACAATTGAGGTCTGGATAGGGCAAGGTTAAAAAAATCTTAAAAACGCTTTTATTTTAATTCGGGAGGTCTACCATATTTTGCGGGGTTGGGGTCTATGATTTTCTACTCCTCAAAACCTCCGCATGACCACTTATGGAGCTCACACGTTATGACTGGCAGCTGTGACTGGATTAATTAACGCAGCTGAACGATAGGAATTTAGGGATCTTCTGAATTCTAATCAATTATAGATTTTATGGCCAAACCCCATACATTGTGTCAGCCAACAAATCAGTAAAAAATAGCTCTACATTCTAAATCATGCAAATTTAAGTCTCAACGATATCGGAAATGCGCAATTTTACTTTAGCGACATGTGTATAAAACTATTCCAACTAACGTGCACAAACGATTTTAATACACTATTAAGGATCATTCGTTACCCTGTGCAAATTTATTGTTGAAGTCTTGCTTCTGTAACATAAAAAATGCAATCATGTGTACACGTTATATTAAACACAAACGAGATCAAACTCTTATAATCTTAAATACAGCGCATTAGCACGAGGCACCCACAATATATTTTTACCTGAATTGGGACTACCTCATGCAGCTACAACGGCCCTACATATGAAAAGTATACGGTTTTTAAAAGATGCATTAAAAAACTGATGCACATCTTTTTTATACGACTTCACGCTCAATATCGAGTTAATGAGGGTTAAGATTTTTCGGCGTATAAGTTTTCTTATCGGGTGACATGTTATGACGGCAATCAAATTAGGTTTTGCTTCCTGTTCAGTCTATTTTTCTCGGCGGAGTAATGTAAAAAGAGTAAAAACCTAGTGTTAAAGAATCTATTTTGGTCAGTATTTTCGTCTTTTTTCATATCAGTAAACTACTCCCATTATGAATCAGAGAAATACAGCTATTAAAAAAGGTTGGTTTTTAGGGCTACATGTTAAAGTTGACTGCCTCTCTTGACATTCAGAAGTAAATCAATCCTAGCAGTGTAAAGTTTACTGCCCTGGGACGAGTCAAAAAACATCATTATCATTCTTTGTCTGCCAAGTCCTAGAACTAGCGAGCTATAATCAAAATAGAGTGCATCTAAGGGGTACGCAGTCCATTTGGACCTCTTTCATTGAACTTAATGCTGAGTTATAGTCTGCTTCATAAAACTTCGTGCATAGATTCTAAGAATTTTCGTCAACAATAGGCCGAGGCTTACGATATTTATAAATCAGATCAATGCTATAATCGCAATCTCTCAGCTTATTGCCATAGATAGTTTTGAAATTTGTGACCGAAGTTGTGTGAACCAGATTATAGATCTGGAGATGTAAAGTTTAAATTTTATAGTATAAAAAACGTCTTTTTGCCTGTTTTTTGTCCGTCAACATCCACAATCGTAAATCGGGTGAACGGATTGTTTTAAAAATAAAGTTCGTCCTATTGGATAAAGATTTTACTTGGACGCGTTTCTATAAAGTCAATGCTGAATTAGATCTAGAGGTGTAAAGTTGTAAACTTCAGACTTTGCGGTAAAATACATGTTTTTCTGCCCGTTTTTTCTTTTATATATCTCTATGATCTTAAATATGTGCAAACTATTCGAAAAAAGTACGCTCGAAGGATTACAAAACGGATTTAATTACTTCTCTTCACATCCAATACTGAGTTATTGGAAAGTTGTTAACTTCAAACTAAGAACCTTTTCTTACTATAGAGCGTGGAAGGTATTCCAGAACATTGCAGACTAAAATTTTTTGGAAACTGTCCCATATGAAATCAGAATTACAAATTCGAATTTAAATTTTCTTTACACTTTCCGGTTGGCTAAAGTATACGCCAAAAACTTACTTTAGTTTCACAACGTTGTAGATAATAAATTTTTTTAATTGTCCCAGAACATCAGACTTACAAATCTGACCTTAAATATTGCTGGTAATTAGTAATTGTGCAAGGTTTACACCGAAGAGATAACTCTTGTTCAAAAGCGTTGGGGAAGGATATTTGTAAAAATGTTCTCAGCAAGATCGAAAGTATGAATCGGACTTTTTAAATTCTCGTTTTTTTTTGAAGAAAGTAAGGTTGAAATGCAATGCATAGAACAAGTAATCATTTTGCGCTCTTCTTACATTTCAATGGCTTCAAAGCCATAATCGAAGCCATTTGCAAAAAATCAAATTTAAAGGCTTTCAGTGGGCTCTTCTTAATTACAAGGGTCTACGTCCGCACTATATGCCTTTATTTAAGTCTTCTTGATAATACACTAGTCTACAAGCAATACGAAAATCCAAGTGCATATGAATCAATGTCACGAAACCAGTAACAGAAAAAATAATAGAAGAGACATCAATAACAATTCCGACTGTCAACAACTTACATATGTTTATTGCACGGCTTGCTTCAAATATTTCGTAAAAATATTAAAGCCGCATTAGAAAAATAGTAAATATTATATCCGAAATTTTGCATTTTGGCGATTTAAACTTTATGTAAGTTCAATTTACTATATTAATCGTCGTAAAAAGGAAATCTTCATAACTTCTCTACGGCCTTTAGCGATCCAAAACTCCAAGTTCGCTTGGGTGGCTCAAGATAATAGAAAAGCAACAAAAAATAACATAAATAAGCCTGTGAATTGATAATTATGGCGAAGCAAAAGTGTAGAATTAAATAAACACTAGGTACCCATATTATTACGTCAGATTGCCTGGTCCGGATCATCTAGCGCACACTGCACGATTCCTTCATTTCGTGAATTTCCTCGGTCAGCTATCATTTGATTATTCATATATGTGCCAAAGGACAAATGTAATTGTAAGATTTTATTTATGCTTTAATTTAATACACGTGTTTTATCCAGAAAATATTAACTGGATACGATTAACCTAAAGAATGCCGTTGAAAATATATTCTGATATTACTCACACCTCTATATTTCCTACGCGTAAGAATATTGAAACTAATATAAGTTCTCAGTACCTACTTCAAATGATGATAGTCTATGGAAAATGTATACAATGGAATAAGTGATTGTTGGCCAAGTAGCACTAGGCCTTGCTTGAATTTTTGAAGTGATTCGAGGGACTTATTTATGAAGCGAATTTCTTAATGCTCAATAGTCTTTTTCAGAAACGAAATTTTTTTTTCTAAATCCTCTTTTTGACGATGGATATGCCTCAAAAGCGCCATGTTTCGTTTTTGACGACAAAATTTTCTTTTTGTTAGCAAACAACACTGATAATTGTTGAAAAATATTAAACGATTGTATAAATTAAAGGGAACACATATTGTCTTAAATGAGAATATAGCTCACAATACAGAAAGATCGGCACTTTTTTAGCACTAAAAATTTCAAAATAGCATCTATTGTAATAATTTTTTTGGAAATCGCTATCACATGTGACTGAAAAACTTTATGGGGTAAACCCCTTGCTAAGGTAAAAGGCGAAGTGTTCTCACTTAAAAAACCTCAACCATATTGATTAATTGCAAAATACCGTCTTTTTTACAAACAATCTACAAGTATACAGATCTGTCTTATTCATAGCTTGAAAAATACTTTTATGTACCTACTGTTCTAGCTTTTACAATTTCTGTATTCTGCCGCTGCTGTGCGTTGTGGGTAGTAGTTTTCATCTAGCTTTAATCCGATGAAAAAAGTGTGATTCTGACTCAATAGGTCTGAAAATCTTTATTTTCTTGAAAAGATTAAAACTAAAACATTGTTTGCTAGTCCTTATAGTTAGGTTGTTCAGCATGAGAATTCTTAAGTTCTATTCATATTTCAAATGCTGTTTTAATGTATGGAACATTAATCAAGCTAGAAAAATATAAAAATAATGCGGATCTTACTTTTTTAATTGCAGACTTCATTGAATTTTCTATATCAGTAATGATGCGATTGATTTCTTTCTTTACGATGCAGCGAAGTCTTTTTTCCGTGATCGCTTTACTGTCAGATCTTTTCGATCTAAGCATAATCAAACATTTACTGCTATAAAATCTCCGAGCTACTGAAGTGTCGTAAAAGTTAAATTATAAAATATTATTTTTCGCTTATTAGTTCAGCTACAACAACGCTTTTAGATATTATATATGTACCTATCGCATTAGGGTTTTTCGCAGTTTTAAATGTGAATCGTCCATTCGTTTTTTATAATACAGAAATAAATCTTATACCACAATGCAGTCTGTTTCATTTAACTTTGCGGTTTTCTTCTGAATTTTTCCACGAGAATCAGGCAATAGAAGTGGTTTAAACTTTTGATGCAGTAATGAGGCTTAACGCAAGCATACATCTCTATATGACTCGTCATACTGTAGAATATCATACTTATTGTATCAGTTTAAAGCAATTTTGTAGTGGCTTCAAATTTTTTCAAAAACCTCAGACTTAAATGAAACAGACTATAGGAGTTTTTCTAACGAAATACCAAATAATAAAAATTTATCCAAGCTTTAGTGGTGAACGCTTTCGCTTAATATACTGAATTTTTATTTTTGTGTGTCCTATTTTAGAACAGAATTTATTGTTATCAGCTTAAACTTCTCAGAAAGATAGATTTAAAATTTAGTAATGCTAAGGAGATTAGCCAATTAATGAATATTTCTAGTCTTTTACTTGACGTAAATCATAAAAGGAAACGTTACAAAAGTAAATTATTTTTAATTTTTTAATTTCTAATTTCAGCTTCTCTGGGTAGGTGACCAAACTAAAAAAACGGGCAATACAGGGTAAACCAATGGCTATTCCCCGACCTTGGATTCCAACTTCGGCTAATTTAAAGATAGAATTTTGAACTCGCTTTATTGCGTGGACAAAAACTGTCCAGGTTCAAACAACGTATGAAATTTGAGCCAGGTGATAGCGGTTCGCACGCTGCGGCGATTTGTTTGTACTCCATTTTTAAATTTGTTTATACCTCTGAGGTGTGCTGCATTATTTTATTAGCATTAAGGAATATGTAAATAAGTTCCTACTTTTTTAGCAATATATTCGGTCAAAAAAATGTGAGAAGGATGTGAACGAAATGTTGACAAAACTCAAGAACTTCAGCAGAAAAAATAGGACTTTCCAGCACTGAACTAAGCTAGCATACGGTGTAAATAATCGTCGTAGCGTACGAACGGACTGGCAGTTGGCCAAAAACTTTTACACTGTCATAAAAGGCATTTTTACTAATTCGATTCCTCTGCTCTCAAAATTTCGCGTTAACTTCAGTCGAAGAATATGACCTATAAAGTTGGAGTACATCCTTTTAAGGGCCATCCAGTACATTGAATTAATTATAAATTATTAAGCATAATTTTACATTAATCACTTCGTCACGTACTTTCTCTTTGTACAACTATCATGCTGGTTGCCTTTAAACACGGTTGAGTTCATTTTGGCGCAGCTCTCTTCTCTCTGCAAAATTAAAGATTGCGATTAAGCAAGACAAATTGATTGGGGGCCAGGTGCGCTGCAAGGTCCGAATGTGCTGCCGGAGTCGAGTGCGCTGACAGGGCCAAGTGCGCTGCCAAATAAACAGCATGTAATTACGCAAGTACGTAAGTAGGTACATTTGTACAAATATGTATTTCCTACCGCTTTGTCTATAAGTAGGTACGATTGATCACAATGGAATCCATAAGCGTTCTTTGGAAGATTTTAAGGAAGATCAAGACCCCAAGATGGTTAACTGATTCCAGCAAAAAAGGATTTTTTAAGACCGACCCACCAGAATTCCCAAGCTTTACATACATAGTAATCACACCTGGACGTGGGGGGTTTGGGGGTATGCACCCTCCCGAGAAACCAAAATACCCCACAGAATACCCCCAGAATTCAATTTTTGAAATTTTTTGTTTTTTTCGAAATTTTTTGATGCCGATGGATAGTGCTCGATGAGAAACGTCGACAAATGGTGTTTTTTCGCCATACTACCATTTTCAAGGCCATTTTTCGACCTCTGAAAAATCTTGCACCCCCAGAATTTTCTTGCTGCCCACTTATGATAGTAATGCCTTATTTTAGGCAGCCTCTTAACAGACGTACAATGATTACATCTTATAACTTATTGTTAGTAAGAAATATGTACTTATATGTTATTTCAATGCTGCATTTAGCTTAGATATCTAGTATCGTTTTCCATCAACACTTTTCGTTTGAGAGTTTGTGCACATACGGATGTTCTGAACCGCAATAATAGAATACGATTCGCCCTGTTCACGACCATTGTCTCTCAATAATGTTTCACAAGTGATACAATTCCAAAACTCCTTCGATTCACCAGAGAGGAGAGGACAATCTTTTCGTACCTTTTTGACGATTTTGGTAAAATTTTTCAGGATTTACTATCGAATTATATTTTATCAAAAACTTTTCCAGGTTATAGTGTTGCCTGAAATCCATCACTCAGTCGACAACCAATTAATCAAAACATCTAATATTACTGATACATAGGTGTAGTTTTGTACGAAATAAAAAAAGGCAATGACCTTTATCGGACCGAAATGAGGTAATCAGTGCGTGACCTTTGTGCCGTCATCTGTTTTACACAACAAAATTTCTGAAAAAATTTCGGGGGCATGCATGTGCCCCCAATGCCCCCTGGCTACACCTATGTGTCACATACATACCTACGGTAGCAGGTACATAAGTACTGTTTACATAAGTAGCCTACTGGATAAACATCGTTTTTCAGTAATTAGCATAAATAATGCGCACGCAAAGCGGTAATATCTATTTTGGCAGCGCACTCGACTATGGCAGCTCATCTGACCACGGCAGCACTCTCGGACTTGGCAGCGCACTCGGCACCACACCTGGGCGTGGGAGGGGGTTTGGGGGTATGCATCCCCCAGAAATCAGAATACCCCTTCCCCAGAAATCAGAATACCCCCTCCCCCAGAAATCAGAATACCCCCCAGAATTCAATTTTTAAATTTTTTCTGTGTTTTTCGCAATTTTCTGCTGCCAATGGATAGTGCTCGATGAGAAATCGATAATACGTAAGGCAGGCTTTGAATCGAGGAAAGTTATCAAAAAATTGTCAAGCATGATTATTTGTTCAGTTTTGAACTGTGAATGGGTTGCAAAAGGTATGATAAAGACATACTCATTTTGTCAATTGCGTACCTTGGGGCTATTCCTTAGACTAGAGCGTTTATTTTCGAATTATGATTTTCGGGCGTTCAAGCCCGCCTACTCAGAATTAATCCAAATTGATCTACGGAGCTCACATATTCTGAATAAAAGTGGGTTTTTAAATTGATTTCACGACTTCTAGGATATTTGGATCGAAAAAAGTGGTGAAAAGTTTTAACCTAATGATAAGTTAGTATTTGGAGCTAGTACATGCACACTTTTTAGATTTTTTCTTGCTTTTTATTCATCCCCAAAGTTTTACTCACCTGTAAAGTCGATCAATATGACTCAATTTTATTAAGTTTTGTGACCCTTTTGACCATTGTGTTAAATTTATTTAGAACCTGATACTAAAGTTTCATTTCGAACTAATAGCAGTTCGACGTACTCATTGATCCCTTAAAGTCCTAAGAAAGCTAATCAAACTTATCTAATTTTTCCGCTCTATTTGCTCAATCATTTTTAAGTTTTAAAACATAAGCTTGTTCTTTTTGATTCGAGTGTATCACGTTTAATATCTAACTTATCCTCTATAGTGAAAATTTTATTCGATTATTTCGATAATTTTATATGTTTTAGATCATATTTACCGTTAAACATAATAAGGTCAAAATCATTAGCTCTAAATATGTTGGAGTCTTTTATGCATTACTAGCTAAGCTACCCGGCGTTGTTCGGGTTGAACCTAGGCCTGATAGCTATATGGAATTGAGATGTCTCCTGTATTTTTTATTTTTTGGGACTTTTGATGTTTTTCGGATATTTCTAAAAAAATTGTTTGTAAAAACCATACTTAATTTTTTGGATTTTTTTAAATGTTGTTTGTCAACAATTTTTTTTGATCAAATCCATATTTTTGACGTTACAGAATGGTTTTGAAAATTCTTTAGTCGAAATCATATTTTTCATGTTTTAGGATATTCTGGAAATTTTTTCGGTCAAACAAATATCTTTGATCTTTTGATTTGTTTCTGAAAATTTTTTCTTCGAACTATATTTTTAATGTTTTAAAATTTTTTTGTTCATTGTAGCAAAGGGTGTCATATATCACGCGATATCTTATATCACTCATATATTATAGCAGAGGGTATTTTTATCTTACATCACTGCGTGTTATGGCACAGACTGGGTATCTTATATCACATCATTGTACCGTACAGCATTGCCCATCTTGTAGCACTATGTAGGCTATCTTACGTCCGATCCTATGTTATAACGCACGCTGCGCCTTAAGTACCGTTACCCGGGAATAGTGTAAAGTGAATTTATTCCGATTTTCAAAATTCGGCAAAAAATCGGCCATGTGCCGAAATCGGCCATGCTTAAGTTTAGGGACGCCTCCCGCCTTACCCCTGCACAGGGTGCATGGGTGGGGTTGGTGAAATTTAAATGTCGCTACTACAACTCCAGCCGGTAGGCCGAGCTCCAGCTCGAACGTCAGCCCTCCAAGTGTTAGGGGCCGGAGCCAACCCCGAACTTTTAGGTATGTTCATATTTATGAATGAAATTCACTAGAAATGTTAATCAGTTACGGTTTTTACATCGTTTTCATAATTATATGGAGTTATAATGGAAGTCAAAGATGCTCCTAGTGCTAGAAATAGATCGGGGAAGCTTTGTCTAGTAGTGAAGTAAGGTCAAAATTTTGAAAATTAATGAATTTTGGTGTTAAAAATTATATGATGCATATCCGTGCATGTAGGTTTACACTCATATTATCTGCATCCAGTGAACATAAATCGCTACTTTAAGCATACAGAAAAAATTTTCTGACAGTTCTTGACTGTCACGTCGACCTTTGGAAAAATCTAATTTTTTAGCTCTTCTTATGTGTGTTTCTTTTGGCAATTTTTGGCCAAGAATTGGAGGTCGTGCAATCCTTCCTCACTAAACGCGGCCAGCCTTTGCATGTATGCATAATGGAGTTGAGGGCTGTGGGTTTATATCCCTCCCCTGACAGACCTCTTCCGTTCATCTGGTAGCATACTTGAATGTCGGCACGTGTTTCACAATTTTTGTCATTTTTACCCCAACCAGGCCCTAGAATTCGGTTTCTGTCCATGTGCATATGTATGCCCAAATGTGCATATATACAAGTCGATATGTAAATCATAAAGGAGTTCTTTTCTTTCCTTCGAATTAATTCGATCGTTTTGTCCTCGATATTCATATATATATATATATATATATATATATATATATATATATATATATATATATATATATATATATATATATATATATATATATATATATATATATATATATATATATATATATATATATATATATATATATATATATATATATATATATATATATATATATATATATATATATATATATACAAATGTTCCCCCAGCCGTCGCCCCTAATCCCAATCGTGACAGCATAACTGACGGTGTTCACTTCGCCGCTCGCTCGCTAAAGTGTATAAAATCAGTGTATCAGGTCTAAATTACAGTAAATCGCAAAATTTTGGGAACCGGTGAGCGGAGACTAGTGAACGCAATCAGTCGGATGCTGTCACGATTTCTAGGCAATATCTTTACTCCATTTTTCTATGCTTACTTGCGTTACACTCATACATGGGCAGCATCAAACTTCTAAAGGGTGGGGGGGGGTTTGCAAGACTTTTCAAAGGTCAAAAAATGGCCTTAAAAATGGTAGTAAGGCGAAAAAACACCATATTTCAACGTTTCTTATCTAGCACTATCCATTGGCATCAAAAAATGTGAAAAGAACAAAAAAAAATCAAAAATTGAATCCTAGGGAGATTGTTTTCGTTTCTGGGGAAGTATTTCGGTTTCTCGGGGATGGGTGCATACCTCCTAATTCCCCTCCAACGCCCAGGTGTGGTCACACTACTTAGTGCATCATTTAGTGTACTCCAAAAAAATAGTGTACGTATGTCTAGTGTAATTTGAACCCCTGCCAGGTTTATTCAGTTTTTGGACCTGGCAACACTGTTGTCAAAAATATTTGGGCGTTATAAAAGAATGTGTATTTTTATAATTTTAGCTATTTCGATCATGATTTTTTTTAAATTTTCCGCCGCCTAGCGCCGACGTTTTTGTGACTTTCTATAAACGTTATTTTCACGCCAGTAGAGAAGATTCTGCGCAAAACAAAGAAAACAAAGATTTTATATTTCTTACAATAACTTTATCTAGCATTTCTTTGGCATTTTGTGTCAACTTTAGCGCTAAAAGCGCAATTTTTTACTAAATAAGTCGCGTAAAATTATAATATCATTTTTAGCATCCAAAAAGGTTTCGCCTGTCAGAAGATGGCAAAATTCAGACTTCAGAGCATAATATACTGATTTTTTTACACAGTTTTTAGCACTTGAGAAATGAAAGTTTCGTATTTATGTCAGAAATTCGGAAAACCCTGGATCCGTCACCGGATCTCCGCAAAAATCGAATAAAATTTCCTATTTGTGTACCATTTTGAACGCGAAGACATACATTACATATGTACATATTTGATATTTTTTGAAGTGTCAAAGTTGTCTTTCAGACAGAATTATCGTCGCTCAGAGTCACGCATCTAGAAGTTGATAAGCAGATGACAAAAGTTATAATGAAAATTTTGCGGTTCTAAGGCTTTTAGGTAATTCTGAGACTTTAAGTGAATTTTCGCAGCAAGTTTGCTTAATGATGGTCCAAAAAGGCTAAATTTTATACCGTGCCACGAATCATTTACTTAACTAGCAAAGAAAAATGCTCCGATGGAACAAAAAAGATGAATATACTTGGAATTGTGGATTATTATGGATGTAAAAGGAGGGGACTAGGAAAAATCTACCTAAAGTCGTAAAATCTGCTAAAAATCACACTTTCTCTAAGCAACGCAAAAAATCGAAGTATATTCTGCGGTCAACACATTAGAATAAATATTTAACTATAAAAATGATTGAAAAAGCAGCACGTTAGCTATGCAGCAGCTATGGGAAATGATATCGAGTAACAGTCTTTCTAAGCCAATTGAATGAAATAGCAAACATCGATGCATCCAGAACAATTGCAAGAATTGTTGGTTCAAAACAGTAGGAAACGCGTGAGTTGACTTGAAACAGACTAAATGTAGGTACACTAGCATGCCCGTAACGATTGTGTGCACTAATCAATCGGCCCCTGCTTTGCTTGCAATAATGCTCATAGCAAAATAAAACAACTTTAAATACAATACCACTAAGTTTTCTTTCAATCAGGATACGAAGCTAGTCAGTGTTGCTACTTGCCAGCAATTTAAAAAAAGGAAACATTATAGATTTCGTTTATTATCTGAAATTTTTAAAATTGTTTAAAAAAGACACTTTTTAGAGGCCGCAGGATATACTTCGATTTTTTGCGTTGCTTAGAGAAACTGTGATTTTTAGCAGATTTTACGACTTTAGGTAGATTTTTCCTAGTCCCCTCCTTTTACATCCATAATAATCCACAATTCCAAGTATATTCATCTTTTTTGTTCCATCGGAGCATTTTTCTTTGCTAGTACACTACTTTTAATTAGCGTGATTTCAGTACATCAGTCAGTAAACACAATCAGTAACATGCCACAATAATGACAACAGTCCAAGAACGCGGAAAACAATATTGTTCTTAACATCAGCATTATCCTTTTTAAACAAGACAACCTTATTGACACCATCCATTTTCAAATTAAAATTGCATTAAGTTAATTCTTCTTAATGTGCAGTTCACTTATAATCAAGCACAAATATTTAACCAATGAATTCACATTGCAAATCCTCACTCAATCAATACACAAGCACAATGTGTTGTAACTTTTGAAATTGAAAATACCCAATTGTCAATTTTCAAATTGAAAATTGGATCAATTTTCAAATTGGAATTGATCAATTTTCAAATTGAAAATTGGGTGTTTGAATTTGCGATAAAGAAAATAATCAAAAGATAGTCACTTGGTTTATTTAAGCCGAGTAATAAAATAACGACCGTCCACCAATTCCAAACCAAACGCGACTAATCTGATCACTATGAAAAAGTTTTGAAAAATGAGCTTGCTAAGCGAGAGTTGTAAACCAAGAGAAACTTAAAGTTAAAACCTACCATTAAATTATTAAGAGAATTATAAAAGATTTTAAACTTTAAGAAAATGGAAAAGGCGGGATGTTGGTAAATTAGGAGGCAAAGTTTTTCGGCAAAAATTCAAAAACTTCACGCAAATATCAAATGGAAGGAACACTAACGCTTTGATTTGGTAGTAAAATAAATTTGTAGTATAGACTACATATTAACAACAAATGAATAGTGCAAACTTTACACAACTACTAGGTGTAGAGAATACTAACAGTATACGGCTTATTAATGTACATGATTACAATAAAGCCGCATATCTTTGTCGACTTCTGTGCACAGTAGTGTGGTTGCTGGTTCATTTTAAACCACTTTTGCAGGCAATTTACATCAATTAAACGATAGCCCTCCATGTACAAGATTTTGTGAAACATATTATAAACACGGCTAAGAAGGATTTAACTTTAATGCAACCCATTTAAGACAAAATTACATCTCTTCAATGATCTAAGGACACTTGAACATAATTTTTAAATCACTTTAGATCACTTTTGAGGGTAAACAAACTCACTTAATTGATGTCTCACATATGAATCCTTGAAAATTTCTTGACTTCAGTTACAAAGTCTCTGCAAGTCTATCGAATTAAGGTTAACATGTAATGTAAACTTTACACAAACACATAGCGTAAAGAACATTTTAGTCGGATTCGTAATTTTGATATTGCTCCGATATTTCTTTCAACATTTATGGAAAAATGAGTCTCCATAATGTTTTAAAGACAATAAACATTAGGTTTAAACCACTTGGCAATACTGCTGAGTGTAAGCAAGCGCGCCCAACTGACGTATATATTTCATTCCCTGTAAATTTTTATATCTCAGGAAAAAATTTCGGTTTTTGCAATGCTCTAGAACAAAGGCTAACATGCAGTGTAAAAAATTACTCGGATATTATGATCAACATTCATGAAAAAATTATGTCTCTACAATGTTCTGAGGACATATAAACAATGAGTGTAAACTACTTTACATCACTGTAGGATGTAAACAAACGTGCCTACGTGACGTCTCACATTTGATCCTTTGAAAACTTCTAGACTCCAGGAAAAAATCAGGTTTCTGGAATGCCCAAAAACGAAGATAAATACATATGTAGTGTAAACTTTATGTAAACACCTAGTGTAAAGAAGATTTTAGTCAGATTCGTAATTTTTGATATTGTTCCGATATTACGATTAATATTTATGAAAAAATTAAGTCTACATAATGTTCTATGGGCAAACTAACAATTGGTGTAAACTACTTTACAACACCGTAGAGTGTAAACATATGCGCCAGACTGGCATATCAAATTTGGTTCCTGGTCCATTTCTAGACTTGATAAGCATGTCCCTGACTCGTAACCGGAGAAGCAGGCAGAAAAAACAAGACAGAAACGCATTTTAAACTCCAAATTTTTGACTTTACACTCGCTAAATATTAATGTATAGACAATTTGCTTTGACATGCACCCGATATAAAGCACTTTATTTTTATTCTATTAGACTTATCCCGACTTCTGGACGGAGAAAGTGGCGAACCAAAAAACGCAACAAAAACGTATTTTCCATCATTTAGAACACTGTAAACTTTAAAATTCCGTACCGAACTCCCCATTGAGTTTGAAGAAATTCGGTTTGATACAATTTGTAGCTTTTAAATCGTAGTACATTCCTGTCCGCCAAAATTCTGTTGCGAAAATTATGTGGTATGATTTATCAATCAAACTTCGGAAAAAACGTGTTTTTTCGCCCATTTTTTACCTCTGATTTCGAACTTTACACCCCCATAAATAACTCAATATTGCGTTTTTTTGAATGCGGTTTGCTGCGCTGTTTAGCCCCTGTGAGGCACTTTATTAATGCTGTCTTCGATTTACACTGACTCATAAGCGGAAAAATTTGGCAGAGAAATCTTAGTTGAAATCCGTTTTTTTACACCATCCACTAGAGTGTAAACTTTAAACCCCAGGATCTAACTCACCATAGAGCATAGAAGACTTTGCTTATATGCAGAATGTAGCCCTTGATCCGCTCTACATTTCTGTCAGAAAACATTTTAAAAACCTCATAACCGGAGTTAGTATCGGACATAGGAAGGTTGAAAACTCGACCAAAAAGTGCTTTTTCACCCCCAGATTTTCGCACTCTTTACACTGCCGTTCGATAACTAATGCGAATTTCAAAAAACAAAAAAAGTGTCATCTGTAGAATTCATCCCTCTATTATCCTATTTTGTTCAATCCTTCGAGTCATCAATACTCAGTTGTCCACATGCCGCAGTAAAAAGGTCCCGAAATTTGTCCTAGGTTATAACGTTACACAAAAACTTTACACCTTCTTTACACAGTCAGTTTTGAGTTTCAAGAAAAACAAAAAAACACGGGCAGCGAATTTTTTTATCATCTTTCTTTTAAAAAAAACCGCATCTTCCAGAAGTGTCCCGTTATAGCTGTAGGGGTGCACAGGTGTTGGGGGTACCCAAGTATATTATAGGTAAGCGCTAACGCGCTACCTAAATTTTCAGCTCTGCTGAGCTTAATAATTATCACAGGAAGTAGTAATGGCTGTCTGTCTGGGGAGCAATGCTGTAAGATAGCCTATGTTATAACATAGGCGATGACGTAAAAATCTGCACCCTGACATCATCTCAGGGTGCAGCGTGCTTAATAAAATGCGAGCATGGTGGGAGTGAAGCGGGCATTAAATAATGATTGAATAATAGTTGGTCCAAATCCGTCAGTGCACAATTTCTTTTTTATAAACCAAATAGCATATAAAATTGTTAGCGTTACTAATAGAGCCAAACAGCTCAAAATCTCATTAGATATAATACTAAAATCTTCTTTCTGCCTACATTTTACTTCATTTTCTAGGCACCTCCCTTCTACTTTCATACCAATGAAATTTTCGTCAATTTTTAAACAGTTCTTACGAAAAGGGTTAAACTTTATCAATTCCGAATTTGGAGACTCTTGCGTTAAATTTTCACAATTACATACTCGAAAATAACAACTGTCTCTAAGAAGAACTGATCACACATTTCTTGAGACATTTTCAAACGTTTTTAGTCCTTCACAGAATGCTTTGGACTGGTTTTGATATATGCAGTCCTCTGCACTTATTGTGTGTAATAAACAGTGAACTAGTAGAATCAGGCGCCTGAACTTAGTTTCATAATCGTTGTTTCAAATTCAAATGGAACCAGATTATCTTGGTCGCTTTTACTTGTAACATTAATTTCAATAGTATTGGACTCTTTATTTAGAACAGGGATATAATGAGGGCTAATATATGGATGAATTACAATATCTGTATTATTTCCTTAAATATAAACAACCTACAATCTGAGGTGCGACTATTTTGCAATATATGAAAAAATTATGCATTCCACCTAGCATATTGGGAGAATGTCGGGCAATTATAGACACATTGTTATTCTTATGTCTGTGATTGAAAGTAATAAGCTGCCTTTCTAAAAAACCTAGCACATAAGTCAAATACTTTGTTAGCTTTATATTCTAAACGTGCTCTGTGTTTAGTGTAAGATTACAAAATTTCCTATTTTCATCGTAGTTGAAGCTAATGTGTGGAGTATTGTCATAGTTTCCTTTCAAACCTGCTGCTTTTATAGCATTATTTATTGTTTCAACAAGATCAGAAATGTACTGATACCTGGCTGTGGGAATGAGCATCTTAACTCTCAGGTCATTTTCAACATCAAAAAATTGTAAATATTTTGTCTGCTATTCACATTGTGCCACGTGTTGGCATAAATGATTTAAGCCAGTCCAAATTCCCATTCACCATTTAGCATAATTTGCCTAGGCAGCCTAGTTATAAAGCTGGAGGCTGTGTTGGACAAGTCGGAATTTAATATTGTATGTATAAGCAAATACATTTTCACTAATATAGTTTCTGACATGTTTAAGTGGTTTTCGCCCATAACTGTCAAAATATTCGCAATGTCTCATATTGTCAAAATATAATGCAACCCTGTGTGAGCCAGGTTCATGGCTAGTATCTAAATTTACCACGATGGCTGCAGGGTATTTTTTATTGGCGGTAAAAGATCTAGTGGGAAACTCCCAAAAATATATCATTTTTTAAATTGACTTTAAGAATTTTAAATATTTCGATGGTGTTCATGTTTAGGCATTGTAATCATGAAATGTGTTTCTATTTCAATCAATCATTATTAAATTATTAAATTCTGCATATATAATGATTTCAACTCCTGAATCAGGTAATTTTTCACTAAAAATTATGTGCACACCTGTGGTTCCCTCTCTTATTAAGTCCCAGTGTTGGCCATCATCCTCATCAGGCATTAAGTCAAAAACAAAGAAACAATGACTGTTTTTAATTTCTTCTCTGGTGATAAAGTTTCCTTTACAAGCCTGTAGGTATCTATCCTGCTTGAATGAAATATCCAATGGATGTACAGGAAAAGTATGACCTCCGCATGCTACTCTCACCTCATGTATGCTATGTTATTTTGAGAGGCTGTCTCTGTATGCGCTTCCATCATTACATGCAAAAACCATGCATCTAGGTAATTGCCCAGTGAATAATGTAAAATTAGGTGTTTCTCGTGCAGGATTCCCAACATGTAAGTTGGTCATCGATACTCGTCTGATTGGGTATTTTGCTGTATAATGCAACTTTGTTTGTTCTAGAGCTAAATTGATGCTGTCTGAGAGTTCTACTTTCCAAATAAAGAACTTCATCTGAACAATCTGTAGGTCAATCGTAATATCTTCAAAAGACTGCAAAATAAATGCATCATTCTTTCTGTGTAGTTCTAGGCGGAAGTCTGTGAAATTGAGCAGATATCTGTCTTTTAAAAACATGTCAATGTGTAATGGTTCTGATACCTCTACAATATTTTCATCCTTAAACATTGCAGCGTCGCCTCTTAAAGGCTTCATGATCTTTACTGTCAACATTAGGACCCCCTTCATGTGAATAAAGAGCCAATTGGAGATGTGAATTTTTTGTGTCATATCCATAAATGAGCTTTGTTTCAAAATATGATCTATATGCGTATTTGCCTGAACTATCGAAAACAAGCTGCCCGCCAAGAAAGAATTTTACTTGCTTAAAGAATGTCTTTCCAATAAGATTGATTGGTGCATAGTCTGGTGCAACAGCTCCTGCTGCAATTGCTTTTTTATAATTTTCAACATCATGTAAATGTAATTTTTGCTTAATTGTAAGTAATGCAGATCAGGTGGTATTCCAAACTCTTAGGGTCTATCATTGTTTATTGGATGCATGGGTTGAATTTTATCCCAAAACCCTTTTTTATTGCTACCTGTGTTGGGGGAACCATGAACAAATCTATTTGACTTTTTGTGCTCGGCAGTGATTTTGTATCTATTACTGCCATTGTGGTTGACGAATTTAGGGAAAACGTCATTTGTTGGAGTATTTCTAGACTTTGGTCGCGTCCCAAGACCCTCGCCCTGCCTTTGAAGGGCTCTAGAGGCTTTCTCAAACAGCTGTGCTGTTTTATGTTTTGAATGATCCTTAGTTGCCTTGAAAAGCGGTCTTCCTTGGGCAACATCTGAAGCAATATTTGCTCCTGCCACTAAGGCATGTTTACCAACGCTTTTACCTATAGATCCTAATACTGGGACTGCCATTCATAAGAGAGACATGAAAAAACTTCCCAGTCCAACACATCGCTGATAGGGAATCCCTATGCACCCCTCCAGCTCATAATCCATTTAGGCCGCCTGCTCCCTAGTACTCTAGCCAAATACTTAAACCGTCAGGAGTAAATTGTGCATGCATTTTTATTGATTATTAAGGAAAAAGGTCTTTAACATAGTATTAATTTAACATATTAACTTTCATCCCAATCAAACTTTGTATTTCTCCGTGCATCTACAAATATTTCTTTTCCAGCTTTATTTCCAATACTTTCAATTGGAACATTTGTTTGATTAAGTCCTTTCATTAGCTCTTTTGTACCAGGAACTTTAGCAATAGTTTTTCGCCCTCAAGCCAAATCATGTACTAAATCTATAATATTTGAGCTATAAATTTTCCGACTATCAATAAGCAGCTCGCCATTTCATTCTACTTTAATATATGGACTAGATTGCATGTAGTGTAAAAGTGCTTTAGCTGCTTGATGTTGTGCTTGTGGTATTCCTGCTAGTATTTGTTCACCAGATATGCCTTCTTCAATAATATCAATTTCGCAAGGTTACTGCTTCTTTTCCTGTAATCTCTGGTGCTTAGCAAGCAATTGGTTATACTTTGGAAGCATTATTTCAGGGGAAATACTGTTGTTATTTAATACTTTCTGCATTTCAACATCTAATGAATTCAATAAAACATCAACACGTTTAGAGGGTTCAGCTATATCAGCTGGTAATGAAATCATTTTTTCTGTTTATTTCATTATTTCTTACCTGTAATTGCGTCTGCTATTAGACTACCTACAATAGACAGTATAGGAGTGAGTAAAAGGGGTAGGAAATCGCCGTTTTGTATAAGAATATCCTTCTTGTCTCTTATTCTTGCCTGCTTATTGTCTGTTAAAACCCTAATTTGATTTCGATATCTTTGCTGTTTTCTAATATCTTTTTGAGAAATAGGAATATTGCCATTCAAAAAATTCTGTGCACAGTCACAATGACAAAGAACTTGGTCTCTGCTTGCAGTATTTAGAAGCGCATCTCTCTGATTTTTTCTTGCATTACACAAAAGATTTAAACAAGCGATATTTTGTTTTAATCGTTCTGGAGCCATTTTTGTTGGCATATCTGCTTGTGAGCATGGGTATTTATAGCTTTTTGTATATAAACAGTGGGGTTTCTATTAAATATATCAGTTTTCAATCAAAGTGTATCCTTTGCATTTAGCGTGAGATCAATCAAAATATAACCATGTGGTTTAGAAGTAGCATCAGAATATGCCTCTAGAAAGTATTTAGGATTAGTAGGATAAAGCTGACAAGACAAAACTTGAGCTTGCAGCTGATCAGAAGGATTTTTAAATAAAACTATGTAATCAGAATTTATACGTGAAGTTCTAAGCCCATCAAAAAACAAGTTTTGGACTATGTGAAAAATGCTTATATTCCAGATGGTGACAGCTTCTAGTAAACATTTGTATAATTTGCAAATTACCCTTGCTCTCCTGCATCACATCATTAAGTGTCAGAAGTTGTGGGGTTAGGGCTAAACTCTTCCAAATGACTAAAGTCAGGAAGCCCTCATATGAATTTTAACATACTTGATTTTGCTATAAAGGTGCTGATTTTCTGCAAAGCACCACGATATCTTATTAATTTTTGTATAAATCAGACACTCTCTATATTCAATCAAACGTCTGACAAATGACGTTTTGCCAAACCTTGTAGGTCCAGAAAGAATACATGTGAAAGGATGTTGAAAAATCATTTTTCTTTATAAATATGCATAGATATGTTGTTGTTAACTATTTATAGAAAATGCTTACAATACAGAATATTGTCCTAGCAACACCTCTGCGGAGCTCTATCAATTTGGAGAAAATTCACTCAAGCTTATCAAATTTTATGCAGTACAGCCCCGAAAAACTTCCCAGTATTGTACTACAATTACCTCATGCAACATTACTGATTTTTAAGTCTGGTAAAATTGTGTGTGTGTGTGTGTGTGTGTGTGTGTGTGTGTGTGTGTGTGTGTGTGTGTGTGTGTGTATGTGTGTGTGTGTGTGTGTGTGTGTGTGTGTGTGTGTGTGAGTGTGAGGAGGTAAAACATTAAAAAACGGTGAAGCTGCAATAAGGACAGGTATTGGAGCTATAAATTTAAAAACCGATGTTTTAAGGGTACAGCCTCAACTGTTTGTAGGATCTACTAATTTAGGCTATCAAATTAATCTTTGTAAATTTTATGAATCTGTAGAAAGAAAGTGCATATATGAGGTAGAATTGATTCATGGGTTAATATATAAAGTAAGGAATGTAACATGTTTATTATTTATGAGTCGGAAACTTAATCTCACAGGAGCAAAACACGAGTATTAGCTGCATATAGCATACAAATGAATTTCGACTATGCTTGATAAAGGTCGATTATAATATCATTTATAGCCCTAGGGAATTCTCATTTCCATCATGTGTGATTTCTTGATAAATTTCTTGACGTTTCTTACTGCCTCTTAAATTTGCTTGGCAGTAGGAAGCGGCTTTGGCTTACATTCCTAGCTTTGAGCTGAAGGTCTATCCATTACTAGTTTGATTTTACAGTCTGTTTTTGAAGAAGTGCTAATTTGGACCATTTTCTTGCTGAAATACACTTTGAGATTTACAATGGCCATATTTTGTTGTAGGTTCTTGCAGGTTTTGAAAAAGTGTTTTGTGAATATACAAAAAGCGGTGAGAAATTTTGATTTTAATATTGTCAACAGAGAACTGCTTTGGAGTATTGATAGTAGAAGCCATTTCTCAAATAATGACTTATTTTTTACTATTTAAAGTCTTATATACAACATATAAGATGTCTTATCACAACTTGACAAAAATTTTTCACAACTTGACAAAAATATTTCACGACTTAACAAAAATATTTCATGACTTGACAAAAATATTTTGCAACATTACAAACAGATTTCACCCCTTGACAAAAAATTTTCACACCTTGACAAAAATTTTCACAACTTGACTGAAAATTTTAACAACTTGAAAAACAATTTTTACAAGTTGACAAAAATATTTCACAACTTGACAAAAATATTTCACAACTTGACAAAAATTCTCACAACTTGACAAAAAATTTGCACAGCTTGACAAAAGTACTATGCTTAAGCATGTAAAAATATTTCACAACATGACATAAAATTTTCACAGCTTGACAAAAAATTTTCACAACTTGACAAAAAATTTCCACAAGGTGACAAGAAATTTTCACCAGTTGACAAAGATATTTCACAAATTTACAAAAATATTGTCAATAAATTTGGGGATTAACTAGATGCTTTGAAAAAATGGATATTGATGATTACTACACTATAGGCGAACAGCCAACTAGGTGCGTTCGAAGGTTTAACTGTGAATCTAGTGTGTTTCTCTTAAATTTCAAAAAAGTAGTTGAAAATTTCAGTGTTCACAATGCAATCTTTAAGGTTGCAACACAGAAAATGCTATACAAATATTCACACAATAGCATGGTTGGATTTGATATTAGACATCCTAGCTTATGCACACCTGTAATAATTCCTTTTACAGAACGCCAGCGTGTTAATGGAGATAAAATTTTAAGTGAAATTGAGAGGGTCGTTCAGTCAGATAAGGAATTTTGTTTTGATGAAGACATGTCCGTTTCTGTTGTAATTGCAGGTAGACAAACAGGGACAGGCAGCACTACGAGTGTAGAACAGTTCTGCAAAAATGGCGGTAAATTTATTAAAATATACATCAAATGATAAATTGTCATTACCTCGTGCTATTGTAACAGAGATAGCAAAATCTGACAACAGTGTAGACTGGGAAGCTACAAGAAAGGGCGATAAAAACCGTTACACAAAACAGAAACGTTTAGCAGAGCAATAAATGCATAAGGCTAACTTAAACTTTATTAATGGGCTAGAATCTGTGAGGAAACTTCAACAGATTTTAGAGTCTGATTATCAGAAAAGTATATTTAGGTAATACGTTACTGTTTGAAGGACTCTCAGCTGGAAAAGTCATCAGATTATTTGTGAAAAATGACCATTATGATCTGATCACACAGCTGCCTTCCCATCTTGACTAGATTAGGAACCCAGGAGTCAAATTTTGAGGGCTAGCCCCTCCACCTGACTAAGTAATCAGTTTTATTACCCCATTTTCGAGTTTTCAAAATGTTTTCAATAATTTATGAATCGTCTGATGACGCGTCAACTTTCTGCAATTCTGGTTCATAAAAAATGCCTTCAAGCTTTTCGCCCTTTTGATCTTCCAACACATAAACGGGGACGGGGTGTTTGTGCGAGCCTTTCCGCGATAATGAAAAATTCCTCCGTCCAGTTGGGCCAATACCCTTTTTCGAATGTTCGCTTCACTTTACTTATATGTACTTTATCGCCTATGATAAATGTAAATATAGCGTTCTTTTGAGCGATTCTAAATGCTTTGTTAAAAATTTGTCGCTCATTCTCTCGAGTCACATTCGCCAGCATGTGTACCTATGGTCCTATGAAACGAATGATTATAGTTGTAGAGCAGATTGGACCGAATATCTGTGTACCTGTATGTGTCATTTTTTGTGAAATAGTATCTCCACATTTTTTCCTTCACCGTACAGTTTAATCGCTCAACTACAGATGCTTTTAATTCGCTTTTTGTTATGAAAAATCGATAAATTCCGATTTTTTAGAAATATCTGTACTTCTGTATTGAAAAATTCTTTTCCCACATCCGTTTGCAATTTGTATAGTTTTCGACCGTGAAAAATTTGCTTGAAAGCTTCAAGAACATCTTTTGAACTTTTCGTTTTTAATGGTACAGACCAGGCAAACTTTGAAAACAGGTCTATACAGTACAACAAATACTTAAACCTGTCGTTGAACTTGCTGAGCGATTGCAAGTCGGCAAGATCTGCTTGCCACTGCTCATCAATGCTACTTACAAGCGCTCTATTCCGCCAATAGTGTTTTTTTGGTTGGCTTAAAGAATATGTTGGTTGTTTTTGCATCCATTCTTTTATTTTTGATTTAAGAAATGTCTTTTTGGCTCTGAGATACAGCTGGTTTGCACCAGTATACCCTGTCTACTATCATAATATAGCTTTTTAATATTTAGTTTATTTTTATCTTTAGAAGTTATACAAAATTGTTATTTATACCTTTTGCAACCTTTATTAGCACTAGTTTTTATTACAACAAACAATCTACATGATGACAAATACAATTATCATAAAACTTTTCAAACATGTTATGACCATTTGAATTGAAATGCTGCTATATACCGAATAATTCGTCGAAATCTTTTTCGAGTACACAGTGTTCAACATCCTGTGCGAACTGCCAGAATGCCTCTCGCTTGTCTTCGGATCTGCTTTTCCTTATTATATTCGTCATCTATTAGCCATCAGAAAAAGGAACCCATGCTTTGTACATCTCAATTCGTTATAAAGCGCTTGCTGGCCTTTTCAATCATTTTCAGAATAAAATGGTAAAATGTGAGCTCTCCTGGTGACGCCATCTTTCAGGAATGAATTTTGAGCAAACCTTCTCATATTTATAGACAAAAAAGAAATTTGCGCTGGCGGATTTGAACCGACTATAATTCAAACATTAGTCAACGCCCGCTTCACTCGCACCATGCCATGGCCGGTCCCAGAGGGGATAAGGGGCTATAGCCCTCCCCCAAGACTGAGAAATAAATTTCAAATACCAAAGGAGGGACCAAAGGAAAAAATAGAGGATCGGTCCCAACCCCATCATATTCGAAAGTTAACATTTGGCGCGATATAGAATGGATATACAATTTGCAATGATTTTTGGCCGTCAGTGACCATAATTTCTCAAATTTTTCCGGCGCTACGCGCCGGATGATACCTATTAATGTTATTAATTTACTTTCTTGGCGACCTGAAAGCACGGTCTTTTTGTATTCGGCAAAGATTTTCCCCGATGTACAAAGACTTTTCAGGACCGTCTTTATATGTACATGTACAACGATGTTTGGGACAACAAAAACTGCTAAAAAGATCTGAAATTCGAGAAAATTTTCGGCGCTTCGCGCCGAAATGAGTAATTGTGCGTCCTAATCTTTATAATAGCAGAAATCGCATTTTGAAAGAGAAAACGTCAAATTTTTAAGCGCTTTGCGCCGTGTTAAGACAGTTCTTAATAATTTTTGCCCTCATAAACACAGGAATCAGCTAAATTACATTACCAAAAGTCGAACAACTCTGTTTTTACCACACTAAAATCGCTACTGTATATTTAAGATTTTTAATATATTTATATTAAAAATATTTATTTAAGATATTTAAAGATATATTTAAGACATATTTAAGATATATTTAAGAAATTTAAGATATATATTTTATATATTTAAGATTTATTTAAGATATATTTAAGATATTATATATTTATATAATATATATTTAATATATATTTAATATATTTAAATATATTTAAGACCCGAAATTTGTGTGTACAAAACGTACAAAGACTTTTGAGGACCGTCTTTGTACATGTACAAACGGACCTTGTACAAAAAATACTGCCTGGAAGCCATTTTCTGTTCATGTAGGTTTCAAAACTATTTTAACAGCAGAAACATCTATTTTGCATAGTTTTCTTTTATTTTCAATTAAAAATTTCGACGTTTCGCATCAAATGCTAAAAATGCAGGAAGTTAAGCAGTATATCATGCTTCTAGACGTTTAGCCGCTTTAATTTCACAAATTTTCCGGCGCTTCGCGCCAGATTATTGTTAAAGTCAAAGAAATTTAATAATTTTTTCTCAAAAAATTGTTCTACAATTTTAAAATTTTTAGAAGAAGTATTGCGGTAAAACTGATTCTATGTAAAAGTATACAATGTAAAACACCGAAGAAACGCTAATCCGCGCGCAAAGGGCATATTTTTGGACCTAGCTACTGCTCACTGTATATGCCGATCACACACCATATACTGTAACACAAATGTCATTGTCAGTTTTGCCAGCCTAGCATTTTTAAAGCCACTCTGACATTTTTTTCAGAGGAGGGTCCTCGGCATGGTTTTGGCACTTTTATTAGCAATTTTCGGATTTTAGATATCTTCTCTTTGGAGCTTAAAGTGCAATATCTATATTGTATTCATCTACACGTTTGTTAAAAAATTTTCATGCTGTGTAAGTTTTGAGTCTATTTGTTTCTAAGAAGTGGAATTATAAATTCAAAACGTTATTTTACATTAGAAAAACTACAAATATTTTTGAAAAAAATTATGTTTTGGCTGAAAAAGATGCGGTATGATCAGAAATGCACAAAAACGACGTTATTTTATGCCCCTAGCTGGTTTATACACACAAAAAGGGTCGATAAAATGTGAATAAACTATGTACCGGTTAGCCATCCGCCCAAAAAAAATTCTGCGACCGGGTTCACACCTTAAAGTGTCTGGCACCTTGAAGTGTCCGGCCGGACACTTTAAGGTACCTTAAAGTGTCCGGGTTTACCTTAAAGTGTCCGGGCCACAATAGAGTGCTTAAAAACTAAAAAACCTGTATTTTAACATTGGGATAGAGTGGGCATCATAAGTAGACATAAAAGGATAGGGTTTGAACCTCCAAAATCCGATGTCTCTCTCAAAATTGGTAGATCCGTAGAATTGAATAATCCAGCGTTTTTTGCAGTTATGCTCCATCTGACTGTCAGAATTTGGCCCACAGCCCGTGTAAAGTAGCACGAATTTAACAGCCCAAACTGTTGGGTTGGGTTCGCCGACCATTAGGGGGAGTGCACGAACTTCAATCTTCATTCAAAAATTGAAAGAATGCACCTAAAGTGGCTAGAAAACGCAAGTTTTTGCACAAAATCGGGGAGAGTGGAATAAACAATTTATGTTTATTTATATTTATATTTTTATATTTACGACTTTGATTATGGAAATCTCCACCCCCTTGTTACATGTATGAATGTTAGCATCGTGGGTAATACATAAAATGAAGTCTTAGCATGGCTTTTTAGAATCATGAGTGAATGGAACCGTGTGCTGTTTACTTGCCTTTCCATATTAGAAGAGAAGACTGATTAGTTTATGTTTTGCAGAATCATAGTATTATGCTACTCAATTTGAATACTGTTTGCTGCATATTTTAACATTTTTTTATGAACACTGTAGCATCATAAGTAATCAATTATTAATGCGATAAAACTATAAACTGTAACATCATCCACTGCATAAATCCTATTCTTTGTAATGTGTCGGCTTGCTAGTTTTTATGTACCTCAATACATTGTACAAGGTATGTATATGTACATGCATACTTACTTAATTGTTCAGCGAGTGATATGCCTGGGCGGATATGCGTACGTATACTCAACGTAACTCGGATTCTTCAAGGCAGAGCCGGACACTTTAAGGTGCAACACCGGCCCTGCATGCTCGCGATTTATGAAGCACCCGCTCATATGCGCGTTGCTGCCTGCGCCCACGCACAGCCTATACTTCAACGTTGCACCCTCAGATGACGTCAGGGTGCAGATTTTTATGTCATTGTTTATATTATAACATAGGCTACCCTACAGCGTTGCTCCCCAGACTGACAGTCATTACTACTACAGGAGGGCTTCCAGCTAATTTAGCCTAGCTCAATGCCATGCTTCTAAATCAGCTTAGAAAGACATTTTAAAATTTATAAAATGGAAGAAAAAATTCAATTCGTTTGACAAGAGGTCAATATGTCTCAAGTGGCTAAGTATATTTATCATGCCAGTTTTCGAGTCATTTGAAACACTCATCTTATGTTGGCTTTAATCTACAAACGCAATGCTGGTTAAATTTCACTGCAACATAAGTCGAATAAGGGCAAGTAGCGTCATGCGCGTGTTCCAATGTATCTACAATCAATTCTGGCAAATGAGGTCTAAATGGGGCAAAAGTTTGAAAAACCATAAAAAAAGCTTTTAATTCAATTCGGGAGGTCTACCATATTTCGCGGGGTCGGGGTCTGTGATTCTCTATTCCTCAAACCCTCCGCACGACCACTTATGGAGCTGATACCTTATGACTGGCAGCTGTGACTGAATTAATTACACAGCTTTGTGGACGATAGGAATTTAGGGATTTAGGGACCTTCTAAAATCGAGTCATTTATAGATTTTAGGTCCAAACCAACCCCATACTTCGAGTTACTTCTTTCAGCCAACAAATCTGGAAAAAACAGCTGTACATTAGAAAATCATACAAATTTAAGTTTCAACGATATCGGAAATGCGCAATTTTATTTAAGCGACATAAGTGTGCAAAACTATTCGTAATACCGTGCACTGTACCGATTTAAATTCATTATTAAGGATCATTCTTTACCCTATGCAAATTTATTATGGCAGTCTCACTCCTGTAACATACATAATGCAATCACGTGTACACGTTCCGTTAAACACAAACGAGATCAAACTCTTATAATCTTAAGTAAAGCGCATTAACACGAGGTACCTATAAAACATTTTTAAGCTAAACAGTGACTACCCTCATGCAGCTAAAACGGCCCTCTACATATGAAAAGTGCGGTATTTGAAAGATACATTAAAAAACTAACGCATATCTTTTTTATGCGACTTCACACTCAACATCGAGTTAATGAGGGTGAACTTTTTCCAAGCGTATAAGTTTGCTTATCGGTTGACGTGTTACCATGGCAATCAAATTAGTTTTTGCTGCTTGTTCAATCTATTTTTTATAATGTACACAATTAAGCAAGCCCAAATCAACTTTTTGTCTTCTGAAACTAACTTATTCTCGGCGGAGTAATGTAAAAAGTGTAAACCTAAGGTTAAAAAATCTATTCTGGTCACCTTTTTGTCTTTTTTCATATCATTCAACTTACCCTTATTAATCGAAAAATGCTGTTTTATAAAAAGGTAAGCTTTTAGGGCTACACGTTGAATTCGACCGCCTGTCTTGACATTCATAAGTAAATCAGTCCTAGCAGTGTAAATTTTATACGCTGGAACGAGTCAAAAAACATATTTATCGTTGTTTGTCTGCCAAATTCTCCAATTTTGAGTTAGAACAAGCGCGCTATAATCAAAATATTGTGCATCCTAAGGAGTACAGAGTCCATTTGGACCTCTTTCGACTTATGCTGAGTTATAGTCTGTTTCACATAACTTCGTGCTTTAATTCTAAGAATTTTCGGTGACAGTAGGCCCAGGGTTACGATATTTATATATCAGATCAATGCTTTAATCGCTATCTGCAAGCTTATTGCCATAGAGAAGTTTTAAAATTTCTCGAGAATTTAAGTTTAAATTTTGTAGTGTAAAAACATCATTTTGCCTGTTTTTTTGTCTGACAGCATCCACAATCATAAATCGGGTGTGCGGACTGTTATAAAAATAAAGTGTGTCTTGTGGGGTAAGCAGTTTACTTGGACGCTTTTCTTTAAGGTCAATGCTGAGTTAGATCTGGAGGTGTAAAGTTGTGAGCTTCAGACTTTGCGGTAAAATACATTTTTTCTGCTCGTTTTGCCCCTTTTTTCTTTGACAATTTCTATGATCTTAAAGGTGTCCGAAATATTCGGAGAAAAACACGTTTGATGGATTACACATTGGATTTAATTACATTTCTCTACATCCAATACTGAGTTATTGTAAAGTTGTAAACTTTACACTACGAATCTTTTCTTATTAAAGAGCGTGAAAGGTAATCCACAACATTGTAGACTAAATGAATTTTCGGGAAACTGTTATACATGAAATCAGATTACAAATTCGAATTTAAATTTCCTTTACACTTAGTGGTTGGCTAAAGTAATACACCGAAAATTTACTTTAGTTTTACACAATTGTAGTAGACGATGACATATTTTAACTGTTTCAGAACATCAGACTTACAAATCTAACCTTAAATTTTGTTTTTAATTATTACTTGTGTAAGGTTTACACCGAAGAGATGATTCTTGTTTGAGAGCCGTGGGGGAAGATATCTGTAAAAAGCTCTCAGCGATGTAAAGAGTATGAATTGGACTTTCAATTCTCGGGTTGTTCAAACAAAGTAAGTTGAAAATAGTGATCAGTTTTTTGCGCTCTCCTTACATTTCAATGGCTTAAAAGCCATAATCAAAGACATTTGCAAAATATCAAATTTAAAGGCTTTGAATGCGCTGTTATTAATCACAAGGGTCTTCGCACGCACTACCTATGCCTTTACTAAAGTCTCCTTGATACTAGAATAGTCTACAAGCATTACGAAAATCCGAGTGCATATGAAAAAATAATGTCACAAAACCAGTAACAACAAAAAATAGGAGAGACATCAATAACAGTTCCGACGACTGTCAACAACTTACACACGTTTATTGCATGGCTTGCTTTAATTATTTCGCAAAAATAATACATCTGCGTCAGAAAAATAGCAAATATTCTATTTGGAATTTAGCATTTTGGCGCATTTAAACTTAAAGCAACTTCAATCTACTATATTTACCACAGAAAAAAATTTCATAGAATTTCTACGGCCTTCCACAATTTTAACTTTGCTCATGGTGGTTTTAAGATGATAGAAAAGCAACAATAAAATAACAATAATAAACCTGTCAATTGATAATTATCGCGAAGCAAAAGTGTGAATTAATCACTGGTCCTATATTATTACGTCAGATTGCCTGGTCCAGATCACCTAGCGCACACTGCATGATTCTTTCATTTTGCGAATTTCCTCGGTCAGCTATTATTGAATCATTAAGCATATAAGTTATTTGATCATTCACATGTATGCCAAAGAACAAATGTAATCGTGCCAGTTTATCTATGCTTCAATTATACACGTGCTTTCCATAATAAATATTTCTAGAAAATATCAACTATAGTCTGCTATATCCCAAACGGCCCATTTTTGCTTTACGACTTATTACTGTAGCAAAAAATTTTACGGGATATGTTGTTGCTGCGGCTGCACCACATGTTAAACAAACTACATTAAACATCCATAATAAGAGTTTAAAGCAAACCAGCCGCTATGATAGCATAAGTGACGGCCAAGTAGCACTAGGCCTCGCTTGTATTTATGAATTGATTTAAGGGACTTATTCAAAAAGCGAATTTCCTAATGTTCAATAGTCTTTTTTAGATAAGCTCAGCGTGGGAATAATCGGGCTAGAAACAAAATTTCTTTTCTAAATTTTTTTGACGATGGATATACCTTAGAATTGCCATGTTTCGTTTTTGACGGCAGAATTATCTTTTTGTTCTCTAAAAACATTAATAATTTTTGAAAAATATCAAACAGTTGTATAAATTGAAGAAAATATAGCTTAAAATAAGAATATAGCGCTGAATACCGGAAACTTAGCACTTTTGAGCCAAAAATTGCTAAAAATTACAAATCAGCATCTTCTCTAATATCTTTTAAGGAAATCGCTGTTCCATGTTGAAAAAATGTATGGGGGTAAACCCCTTGCTATGGGAGGAGGCGAAGTGCTTTTGCTCGAAAAAACCTCAATTATATAAATTAATTTCAAAATGCGGTCGTTTTTACAAACAATCTATACAGATCTGTTTTATTCATAGCTTGAAAATGCTTTTACCCACTGTTTTAGCTTTTACATTTTCTTCATAGTGCTACCGTGCGTTGAGTGTAGTAGTTTTCATATAGCTTCAATCTGATTGATTGAAAAGATGCAATTTTTACTCAATGGGTCTAAAAATATTTATTCTCTGGAATTAATTAAAACTAAAATATTGGTTGCTAGCATACTTGGGCAGCAAGAAAATTCTGGGAGGAGGGGCAAGATTTTTTAAGGTCAAAAATGGCCTTAAAAATGGTGGTATGGTGAAAAACCACCTTTTTTGACGTTTCTCATCGAGCACTATTCATTGTACTCAAATAATTGCGAAAAAAGGAAAAAATTTTCAACATATTGATTTCTGGGCGGGGGTATTTTGGTTTCTGAAGGATGCATACCCCCAAACCCCCACGCCCAGGTGTGGTTGCTAGTTCTTATAGTTAACTTGCTCATAATGACAATTCTTAAGTTCTTTTCATAATTCAAATGCTCTTTTAATATATGAAACATTAATCAGGCTAGAAAAATATAAAATAATCCGGTCCTTACTTCTTTAATTGCAGACTTCATTGAATTCTCTATATCAGTAATGATGTGATTGATTTCATCCTTAACGATGCTGCGAAGTCTTTTTTCTGTGGTCGCCATACTGCCAGATCTTTTTGAT
Organism: Mermis nigrescens; assembly: GCA_036768485.1. NCBI lineage: Eukaryota > Metazoa > Nematoda > Enoplea > Mermithida > Mermithidae > Mermis > Mermis nigrescens. The sequence goes on along the minus strand of JAVLUZ010000157.1, from coordinate 13,084,093 downwards.
CTAAGCAAAATCAGATGTTTAACGCGATAAAATCTGCGAGCTACTGAAGTGTCTTGAAAATTTAATTTCAAAATATTATTTTCCGCTCATTAGTTCATCTTCAATAATCGCTTTTAGGTATTAAATATGTACTTATTGCATTAGGGTTCTTCACATATTAAATATGAATCGTTTATTCCTTTTTTATAATGCAGAAATCAATCATATATCACAATACAAGGAGTTTTACTAACGAAAGCCCAAATAATAAAAATTTATCCAAGCTTTACTGTTGAAAGCTTTTGATTAATATACATAGTTTTCCATTTTTGTGTGTTCAATTTTAGAGCAGAATACGTTTTTTTTTCAGCTGAAACTTCTCAGAAAAATAAATTTGAAATTTAATAATGCCTTAATGAGTGTAGCTGGCTAATGAATACTTTTAGTCTTTTACTTGACATAAATCATCAAAGTATAAGTATATTAATTTTAATATTTAATATTAGATTTCAGCTTTTCGAGATAGGTTGCACACAAAATCAGGGGGCAATTTGGATAACGATATCCATACGTCTTTGTCTGTTGTGTATACATGGTATGGTAACCTAATGACTATTCCAGGACCTTGGATTCTAACTTTGGCTAATTTAGATATAGAGTTTTGAAGACGCTTTATTGCGTTGTCAAAAAATGTCCACTTTCAAACAACATATGAAATTTAGGCCAGCTGCTAGCGGTTCGTACGCTGCGGCGATTTGTTTGTACTTCATTTTTTAATTTGTTTATGGTATTGAGGTAGTATATGTCAACCTATTTAGAAACTGATCGTCCGTGTATAGTGTAGCATGTAACCACCGTTTCTACTACAATATATTATAAAAAGGGTTGTTTATGAAGCTATAAGGTCAAGAAGAAAATAGGAAAGTCTATACTTTTTGGGGTTGTTTATGAAACTATGAGGTCAAGGCAGGGATATTTATAAAACTATGAGGTCTAGACAAAAAAGAATGTGCTTTAATTGTCACAGTGTCTAAAAAACTAGCAACAAAAATAAAAGTCACGTCACATAATGTTACAATAAAGGAAACTGAAGAGCAATTTAGCTCTTCAGAAACTGAGAGCATTTATTGCTCTTCAGAAACTGTAAGAGCAATAAAGTATCCTGAAAAGTTTAGGTTTTCCTATTTTCTTATTAACCTCATAGCTTCATAAACCACCCGGTTTTCTTGTTGACCTTAGAGCTTCGTAAACAACCCTTTTTATTATATATTGTAGTAGAAACGGTGGTGTCATGCTACACTATACACGGGCGATCAGTTTCTAAATAGCTTGACATACTATACACCAATACCTTTGTTTATACCCTTGACTTACTGCATTGTTTTGTTAGCACAAGTGAATATGTACATAGGTACTTTTTTTGACTCATAATCAGTCGAAAAAATTGTTAGAATGTTTTGAATGAATTATTGACAGCACTCAAGAACTTCAGCAGAAAAAAGTAGGACTTCTTAGCACTAAACTAGGCTAGAATACGGTGCGAAAAATCGTCGTAGCGTACGAACGGCCAGACAGTTGGCTAACACCTCTTACAGTGCCATAAAAGGCATTTTTATTAATTCAATCCCTCTGCTCTCTAAATTTTGTATTTACTTTAATCAAAGAATATGATCTATAAAATTGGGGTATATCAGTTTTAGGGCCACCCATACATTTAATTAAAATTATAAATTATTCAGCATAATTTTACATTAATCACTTCGCCACGTACTTTCTCTTTGTACCACTAACATGCTGGTTGCCTTTTAACTCATTTGAGGTCCTTTTGACGTGGCTCTCATCTCTCATCAAAAGTACAGATTTCAATCAAGCAAGACAAATTACGTCTTATTAATACACATCACAAAATGTTTAACACTTCAAAGTTTGAAACATACATACATACAAGTAGCACAAGATTTGATATAAGTAATATCTGCGAATTCGGATGTAAAGATCGAAGACACGTCAGATGGGTCTCAAATCGAGGAAAGTTATCAAAAAAATTGTCAAGCATGATTATTTGTTCAGCTTTTGAGTGTTATAGGGCGCAGAAGTTCAGATAAAGAAACACTGATTTTGAAAGTTGCATATCCTTGAGGCTATCCCTATATTTTTATTCCTGTTATTTATTACTATTCCTATTCCTATATTTTTGAATTACGTTTTCGGGCGTTCAAAGCTAGTCCTATTCCTATATTTTCGAATTACGTTTTTCGGGCGTTCAAAGCCGCCCTCTTCGAAATAACAGTGCATTGTTAAATCGATTCCACGACTTCTAGGATATTTTGGTCGAAAAAAATAGTGAAAACTTTTATAATAAGGACAATTTATTATATGGTGCTGCTTGCAGAATTTTCCAATTTTTTTCTTTTGGCCAGACATATGCTTTTATTCCTCCACAAAGATTTGCTCACCTACCCATGCTATTTTCTAAATACGTATCTAGTGGCAACTAAGAATCAACCATGCATTTAATTAAAATTAAGATGACACTTTTTATCTGAAGTAGGACGGAGCCAAAACTCCAATCGGGCAATTACATTGACTCGTATCATCAACAAAACGATGAAAAGTGCATCGTCAGCCACCAGTGCAAAAATCATAATATTATCATTGCAATAAAAACCAAATTCGCTCGGTATTTGACTTGACCCAACCTAAGTGTAAATTCGACCAAAATGACACAATTTTCATGAACTTTTGTGTCTTTTTTTGACTGTTTTGTCAAATTTAGCTAGAACTATAGTAGAAAGAGGGGAGCAAGGCTTATGCATAAGACTAGGCTCGCATTGAGTCACATGTTAGTAAAAATACCATCAAAAGGCCTTTCCAGTTTTCGACGAAAGCCGAGAGCTCCGAATGTCGCATCGAACTACTTTTTGGCTGTGGCAGGCAACTTGCATTGAATTTGCTCTTGCGTACGATTGGACTCCAAGTGTAATTTGCAGCGCCATTAATCGACGTTGGCACTTGAGCCAGCATAAATGGTGGAGCTAACTGACAAGAATTCAGATTCAAATCGGTATACGATAAAACATTAGACTGTTTGGTCAGATACTCGTAAGTCATCCATTTCATTGAATTATTTTCCGATCTTAGGACATCTAACACATAGATTGGATGACCAATAAAATTAGCAATCGCTTGCAATGCGTCGTCTGCGAATGATGTGAAGCGGACTACGGTTTTTTCGATGACTTTAGGATTTAATTGGTTCTGATTCAAAAATTCCTCAAAAGCTATTCTTGTCTTATTTAATTCCATCTTGGATCCGACGCCATGGAGCAGAACGTGTAGACAATTCAACAGAGATGGCTGCCGATAAGATATGATCAGAAAGTTTTGGCCATCCTTCATTTCTTTAAAATCGACGACTTCGACTACGCCATTGTTGGTCTTTGAGCAACGAATAAGAATCAGTGATAAGAATGCCACAAGAATTACGTTTGCGTTGTTGAGTGTCATCTTTCAAAACGAAAACAATTTTTTAATCAACAAGTTTTCGTATTATTAGCATATGTGGGCAGCACCAAATGCTGGGGTGCATGGTTCTTCAATGGTCAAAACATGGTCTTAAAAATCGTGGTATGACCAAAAATACCATTTTCCAACGTTTCTAATCGAGCACTATCCATTGGCATCAAAAAAATTGTGAAAACAAAATAAATTTCAAAAATTGAATTCTGAGGAAGGGGTGGGGTATTTTGATTTCTGTGGAGGCGGATATTCGACCTTCTAGGGGGCGTGTGCTCACTCCTAAAACCTAAACCCACGCTGCGTGTGAATATTAGGCGTTTTAAAGAAACAGATAATATCATCAGCATTAGAAATCTGTAGTAACAAGTCAGCATCCATACATGTACTATACTGCTAATTATTCATGCTGATGTCCATCTAAGGAGTTTATTCAAGCCGGGGTTAAGGTTAGGGAGGGATGCAAAAAATGTGACCACCCGCTAAATATAGTTTCAGCAATTTAAGCGACTGCGCTGCAAAATTTTTCAAAGATATACTGACAATCTTGGAGTCTAAAACAAATGCTGTGACATACATGCATTTAAGTTTGAAATTTGATCATTGAAATTTATATGAATTTCATTTGGAAACAAACTGCGTTATAAATGATTTTCTTTGTCGGAAAACAAAACACATTGCGTTGTGCATAAGAGACGTACATACAAAGAACATAAAACAGCTATTAATCTTTAGTTCATTGGGATTCGAGAAAATATTCTACTCGTCATCGGTCTAAGAACTTCAGCAAATTTCGTCTATCTCTTCCAACAATGTTGAATTCAATCGAATCATGAATTCCAGTCCTCGATTCTTCGCAGTCGAAAATATTTTGCTACAAGTAATTCATTTAAGAAATCTACTCTCTAAGAGTATTCAGTTGCATGAACTCTATTGTTAAATTATATCAATAAAGATAAAAAATGTAAAGAATAGCTTTTGAATAAAACTTAAAATTGAATGAAATTTGATTTTTTCGATTGCCAGAAGCTACTTGATTGAGTCTAAGCTTCAGATTGGCGCGATTAAGAGACTAAATGTGCGTTTATGAAATATAGAGAATGATTGTTAGCTTAGTTTATTTGCAGTTAAGTAATAATTGTAGCTCAAGCCTCCGGTTACCGTGATGTTTTAAGAGTCAAAGGGTACCACGAAAAGACATGCACCTGGGGTATTAGGGTATAGAGCGCTCATGAACGTAAGCGGGTGTGGTCTTGATAACGCCCCCCCCCACCGAGAATATGGCAAACCTCCCTAAATTCGATAGACCCCAGAATAGAATTTTCGGTGCAATTTTTTTTTGATTTTTTTGGCATTTTTGGCAATTTCACCCCATTGGACTCCCCCTAGAATTTAGTCGCTGCCCAAGTATGGTCTAGACCACACCTGGGCGTGGGAGGTGGGGGTTTGGGGGTATGCATCCCCCCGGGAAACCAAAATAATCCCGTAGAAAGTAAAATCATCCCAGAATTCAATTTTTGAAATTTTTTTTACAATTTTTTCGATGCCAATGGATAGTTCTCGATGAGGAACGTTAAAAAACGGTGTTTTTTCGTCATACCACCATTTTTAAGGCCATTCTTTACTTTTGAAAGATCTCGCACCCACCCTCCCCCAGAATTTTGATGCTGCCCGCGTATGGTCGGTCTAGACCTCCAGAATAGGAGAATGGAAAATTTTGTGGGAAAAATGAGGCAAAATAATGGCCAAAAACGGACATGAATTAAAAATTCTCTTCAGAATTGCTTTAAATTGACCAGAAACTGTACAATATAGTAGGTTCAACGCTATCTTGGCGCTTTTACCAGTTTTTGAGGTCAATATGGCCTTAAAAAGCTCAGTTTTCGACCCCCTTCCAGACCGGCTGACCCCGCCTATAGATGGGCTAAGCTGTGCATTCATGACCATGACTAAACGCATAAGTTGTCAATGTTAAACGGAACATGCTATACATACTCTGGCAAATATTACTTTCATTTCGTGCAACTCTTATGCTCTTTCTAAATATGCTAGTAAAATTTTGGGGAAAATTATTGTTTGCAAAATTACAATCAAAAAACTGCTACAATGCATAAGCATAGGCGCCTAATGAAAATTTAAGCAAAAAAGAAGAAAAATTGTGTTTCTGTTTCGCTAAAAACGCAGCAGATGCTAATGTACATTTTAAATCGTAGAAATCACTAAGTCTTTTATTAGAAATCTACAGTTCTAGTGATATCGCTATGAATATGCCAATAAATGCTTATTTCTCAAAGAGCCAAAGCAATATATGTGATGTGACTAGCCTAGACAAAGTTCTAGTCACATGATTAAGAAAGATCATAACAAATGCTGATAAAGTGATTGACTATAAGTCGTCATAAGTAATGTTGAACGCAGGATTAATAATCATAGCTTAGCGGAATAGTGTATTTTTAAGACTTTGATAAGGAAGCGAAATCAAGTAGTCACAGTTTTGGTAGCATATGAGCTAAAACGACAATGAAGTTTTTATTTTATTAGACCGTTCGTTCTTAGTGAGAACGGCAAAATCAGGATTATATCGCACGAACTATGAGCATTGTACGAGACGAAAAAGGGTCCGGAGTGAAACGACTGGAGACTGGACTTTATGCAAACAAAAAGGTTTGATCAGCTTTGGATCTCAAAGCTAGCTTTACTTCATTACAGTTTAATAATAATGCAAATTTTAGAGGAGCAACTACATAGGGCTACACGTTATAATAACGATAATATCAAATGCATTCAGGTATCGATATGAAAGTAGATGGCAGTGATACGCTCCAGACACGGAAGTGAGAACAAGGAAGTAATGGAATAAGGCTTATGTGGAAACGGTCAACTAGAAATGTGCGTTCAAAACTTAGCTGTGTAATGACGGTATGTATTGTATTGTGCATTACAACAAGTCCCCCAAAATTGATTATTGACAGAGCTTGTGTATGTAAAAAGCTATTTTTCAGAAAGGTAAGCAAAAATCACTTCACAAGTTTTGTATGATGATTTTACAGTACAATGAAAAAATCTGTCCACTTGCTTTATAGAATTGTTTTTTTTATAATTTTGAAGGATTTTGTTTTCAAATAATCAATCATAGCACTTATTTTACGGACGTTCAAAACTTATACCATAGCACGTTCTCTTAATGAACTCAGTTAGCTCTTAAGTTGCATGTTATATTTTGGAAAGCCAGCACATCGGTCAACGAGTCGAATACCCAGACCGATCAGGGGCCGGTTTTACTAACGTAAGTACGGACTCAGGCTTAAGTTGGACTTAAGTCGAACTTCGTTAAGAATGAATTTAAGACGGTTTTACTAATAATTTGAGTCTGACTCAAGTCAGACTTAAGTCGGACTTTTAGTCAGACTTAAGTCGAGCATAAGTCTGACTTAAGTCAGACTTAAGCCTGCATAAAATCTATCAAAAGCATATTACAGCAATGATCTAAACAAATTACACACAAATTTATTGCTCTACAGCAAAAAGTGCAGTGTAAAAGAAAATAAAGCCAGTTTCCCGCCATATTTTGTTGTGTTAAATTTGGCTTGCTGTATTTTGATTTTGGCCTTAATGTCTATTGACGCTAAAAAAGGAGGTATAAATTGGTTTCCGGAAGAAACTCAACGTCTAAAAGAACTTTGTCTCGCTAAGCGAGATATCCTAGAAGGAAAACATAATTCGCCGGTGCTCAGCAACGAAAAAAACGTGCCTGGGATGATATTTTGAACGATGTGAACGCGGCATTTCCAGCAGCAAAACGGGATTTACAGTAAATCAAGAAAAAATGGGCTAACTTGAAAAAGCGAGGCCAAAGGCAAAAACGCAGCTATAAAGAAATCGGCCTCTGGTACCGGTGGTGGACCACCAGCTTCACCGCTTTCTTAAGACTCCCAAGATATTATTGCGGCGTACAAAAATTCTGACAGTTTCAACGGTATCCAGGGAGGCATAGATACGGCCTTGGAGGAGGAACCTCACGAATTGTGAGCTAATTTTTTGTGATCTTATTTCACCAGGAATATGTCAGATTGGTACATCTCCAACTGTAGTTTCAGATTGAAAACAGAGATTAACAAAAATCGTATTTCAATTATTGTATAGACAATCTGTTTGCCTGGTGAGCTGGGCAGCAGATGTACTAGACGAGTTAAATAAAACTGTTCAGAACTTGAGGTATTGATAATTAAGATCAAATTTAATATTAATTACAATTTAATGTCAGAAAAAATTATCACAATTTTTTCGGTTACATTTCAGATTTCATCAGTCAAATTTTAGAAGGAATAGAGAAAATTGGCCGAAAATTTCGGCATTTTTTCACGGCAAAAAATGAAGAATTATCATGAAACTTTGTGCAACATGCTGTTGGTTTGTACCCTTTCAGAAACTTATATTATTTGGGAGTCAGCAAGATGTAAAGTAGGTCATTCTGGAAACTTATTGAATGCCTTCCGTAATTAATATTATTCTGTTTTGGCAATAAATATCCGACAAAAAAAGTTTAGGGTGTGGAAGCAAAGGGTTTAAACTTGCAGCATAGGCAGGGTAGCCACCATACGTGGGCAGCACCAAAATTCCGGGGGAGGGGGTGCAAGATTATCCAAAGGTCAAAAAATGGCCTTAAAAATGGTGGTATAGTGAAAAACACTATTTCTCAACATTTCTCATCGGGCACTATCCATTGGCATCAAAAAACTGCGAAAGAACAAAAAAATTAAAAATTGAATTCCAGGGGGTATTTTGATTTCTTGGGGGTATTTTGGTTTCTGGGGGTGCATACCCCCTCAATCCCCTCCACGCCCAGGTGTGGTTGCCACCACTCTCCCTGAAAAGATCCTCCGACATTTCCAGGTATCTCAGGTTACTCCGCTTCAGTGGCCACTCTGAAAGGATTAGAAGATAAAAATGTTAATGGAGTACTTCTTTGGGTCACCCTGATGAATGACTGTACATATGCAGGGACGATTCTTCAGACGGAGAAAAAGATACAGGAAGCGGAGAATCGCAACAGCCGTCTACTGCGCCGAAAAGTCGTCCGACTTCAAATCTCTTTCAAGTTAAGATTTTCTGCACTTTTTGTGTACACACTGCAACTATTCACGCATCTTATATGCAAAATTTTGCAGAAATTGGCGCAATATTGACTTTACAGCACTTTTATGTAGAGTATCATATGAAATTTGTCTCGAATAGCGCCGTTCTATGGTATTTATAGAGTTTAAACCTCATTTTCCTGATTTGCTCAAATACTCTCATACCGTGTGCTGCATTGTAGTTTATTTGAGCCTGGGTCAATGGGTCTCGAAATGGCGTTAATATCCAAGGCTTACAGGGGTATCCACTGTCCCCAAGAAAAAACCGTCGTCCCGTCCATGTTCAAATTGATTATTAATATCACACTGTGATCACACAAAAGCATCATGATTTGATCCAGGCCATTTAGCATAAACGTTTAGAAATCGACATTTGCTGTCCGCAATACATTGTACGTTAAGCGAAGGATAAAATTTTCTATTTATATATTCATTTTCGACGACGGAAGGGCGCTGGAAAGCGCACTAGGAAAATGAGCCATTTTGAAGAAATCCGATTCGATTTTATAACATCCATCTTCCGCGGGAAAGAAAATAAATCGCGACTTTATCTTAAAGTAGAGCATGAGTAAGTGCCCAAATACTTTTATTCGCGCTTGGCTTTGGTACAAGAATGTCATCTCCACAGACGATTTGAAATGATCCAGTTGCATAAAAGCGGAGAGCGATCAATATTTGTTGAACTGGCAACAAAGCTCCGCTTTTCCTAGTCTTGTTCAAATGATCCCCAATCAAATCCAACAAGTAAAAAATGCTTTGCCGATCAAAACGGCATCGCTGATATAGTTCCAAATTATTGAAAAAATCAAGTGGGTTTAACCGATCTCGAAATATTCTATTTTGTCGCAAATGTGGACGTTCTCGTCCAGCAATAAAAGCAACCGTCCAGCCATGTTAAGAAAAAATTTAAGACTGGTACCCCCATGCTTAACTCTTACTCAAATTTGTCGCATTTAAGTCAGAATTTAAGTTTGACTTAACTTTAGTAGAACCGGATCTTACTCAGTTCGAACTAAGTCATTTTTTAAAGTGCTAACTAAGTTCGAACTTAAGTCATTTCTTTAGTAAAACTGCTGAGTTCAAACTTAAAATTTAAGTCCGACTTAAGTCAAAAAAATTACTTAAGTTTGTTTAGTGAAACCGGCCCTAGATTGTGAAATAAGCATGTCGAGTCAAAGTCTTCAATAGGTTTAAAAGCATTGCTGCGAATCACCACTAAGAAATTTTGAAACTTAGAAATGATTTTCTAGACAATTATGTAAATTAGACTTCGTTTTTTATCAATTAAATGTAACCAGGTGTACTTTCTTTATTTCTTGATCTGTCAACATAATCATACCGACATCAAAATAAGCATCAACATTCATTTCTTTTAGCTTATCTGTAACATAACACTGTGAATGCGAGCGACCCCACTAGCCATTGAAGGCACCATGCTTGAGCAGCAGCCTTATTCCGAGGGTCTGGTTGGTGTACATCTGGCAAAATTTCAATAGAAAAACATGACAAAAATTCAATTTGTGAGTATTTTGATCTATTGACGGGAGTTCACGGTTCTTGAAAGTTAAAAGCCTCGCAAAATGAAACGTTACACGCATGAATATTGCAAAATTAAACGAATCATGGACGAAAGCACCTTTTACTGATATTCTTAATCAAGATTGTCAATAATTAATGCAAAAAATTTCAAATACTACTCTTTCTGATAAAGCTAATTGCCTGAATTTCATACACATATTATGTAAGTAGGTGTACGTGTCAAGGTCATCGGTTCTCTATTTGATTCACGGTACAAGTTACCACGAGATTTTTTCAACTACGAGGCGTTTATTTTAACGTGTATCGGTCTTTACAAGCATCTTAATTATTTTAGGAAAATTCTTTAAAGCCTCAATCGTCGCGGGCAGCTTAAAGCGACTGGAAATTTCGGAATTTCCCAAAAGGCAATCATGATTGATGGTTTTGGTGATAAAGCTATTTAATACAAAAATATAGCAAGTACTACATAAGTATAAAAATTGTCATATTGAAATATCAAATTGTTTCAAAAAATTCGAAATAAAAGCAGTACCTACACCTTTTTACCTAGGTCTAAACTTAATTCATTTTTCTTCACTAGACCTCTAGACAGCGGAAAACAATATATCAACGCCATTGTTTCGTAGTTAACTCAGTCTTGTATTACACATTTATGATCCATTAAGCATTGATAGTTCCATGTGGCTTTTTATAACATAAACACACACAGCTGTAAGTGAGCTGAGCCAATATGCTGTGATACGCCGTAAAAAGTAGATTTACCATAGCTAAATCGATTCCAGTCTGAGCTACTGTAAGAAGTTTGACTTTTTGAATGCATCTTTCAAAATTTTCTATTATTTAAGATATAGGCATAGACGGATGTAATGTAGAGGGCGGCTGCTCCTCTGCCGGTCAAAAGCAATGTGGCGAGATATAGAATGGATATGTAATTTGCAATGGGTTTTGGCCGTCAGTGATAATAATTTCTCAAATTTTTCCGGTGCTTCGCGCCAGATATTACATATTATTGGCATTTATTTACTTTCTTGGCGGCCCGATAGCCATAGATTTAGCCTAAAGATTAGGTTTTAACACGATTTCAAGAGCAGAAACAGCTTTTTCAGCATAGTTTTCTTTTGCTTTCAGAAATAAATTTTATAAATTTTAGACGTTCCGTATCAAATGCTACGAATACAGGAAGTCGAGCAGTAATTCACGCTTCTGAACGTTTTTTGTCCGGCGCTTCGCGCCATATTTTCGCTGAAAACAAAGAAATTTAATGATTTTTTTGAGCAAAATCGTCAAAATTTTGGAAATTTTTCAAAAAGTGTAGCGCCAGAAATGATTGTAAATAAAAGTATACAAAGCAAATCTCCCATAGGAAAATCCTAGATCCGCCACTGCATATAGGGCTTCAGTGCATAAGATCCTTCTTCTATGTAGTTAATGTCAAAAGATTGGCCTTACATAATTACTGTATAATACTAGGTAATCCACGATTAATTTTATATGTAAATTCAATATTAAGCCTTAATTCAGTGACGACAGCAGAAGTTTCAGGATTAGTCAGCTTACCCACAAAAAGCATAGAGAGAGTGGCTTCCTATTGTATTGAAAATCTTTAATATTATTTAGAGGGCACGCCATGCCCATTATAAACGACAAAAGCTCATCGATATACTCGTTATAAATGATTTTTTTCTGATAATTTTGTTTCTTCTAACTTTAAAATGTTATGCGTGTATTATTCGTTTCTTGTAAGCCTGCTTTGCTAAGCTTTTATTCATTTTAAGAAGTAATATAACAAAATTTCCTGTCATCGAGAAATTTTTTTCGATTTATGAGCAGCTGTAGTGTGTTTATATTCGTTTGTTATTGTTTCTTATAATAATTATCTCATTACTTCGTGTTCTCAGATTTACTTGATATTTTACATTCGTACTTGACATGTGTAGAAGATAAAAAAACAAGAGATAATTTAAAAATTAATTTTTAAACGGCTGAAATTTCGTTAATGAATTCAGCGAAGATTTCAGCCTAAAAACAGCATTTCAGTTTTCTAGTAATTGATTACAAAAGAAATTTATTGTTTAATGTGTAGAAAACTGAACAATTTCTTTTAAATCAACAATTCTCACACGTATGTGAACAAGCAATTTTACAGCTGACAACAGTATTTAGTCTTAAAGACCGTATCCAGGTTTCTTAATTCGGGCAATGGCCTCTTTTCCCCAAATTGGTTGCTTTGCTGGCCAAATATAATTTCCTATCCGCCAGCATATACATACGTGTTTTTGCGGAGAGACTGTGACCCCCTATGCTTGATATGGCAGCGGGCCCCGCAAAATGACTAGAGACCACAGATGCAGAGCATAGCCGAATGAAACAGAGGGGTTCAGACGGTATGTTAAAAATCGGGTATAAATGCTTTAAAGCTGCCTTATTTCACAGTTTCTGGTCAATTTCAAGCACTTTTTGATGGAGTTCACAGTTTTAATCAATGTTCGGTTTTTATTTTGTCTTATTTTGGCTATAAAGTTCCCCATTTTTTCACACGTGTGCTGGTGACCCTGTTGTCATTTTTTTCGATAAAATCATAAAAAGCATGCTTTTAAGTATTTTGGCTAACTTTCAACTCAAAATTGTGAACTTTTAGGTGATCATTTTTTGACTGTACTTTTCTCGATTTTCTCTTTTTTTCCTAAAATGTTTGAAATTGTTTCCTGGTTTTATGTTTTGAAAAACGAACATTGTCTAACAAAGTGTTTTTGACATGTGTCAACCGTTTTTTGTCCGAATAGACACTTTTTAAAAATTTTCTCGAGCTGACCCTCCAAAGAATTTCTACGCAGTGTCCGTCCGTTACAAACTATCATATCAAAAGTTTTACTCAATGTGTGTACATAAATTTTTTATCTTTATTTTTTATATTGTAATATAATTATATTGATATATTATTTATTATAATACAATAATATTAATTTTATTTTACATTTATTTGTCTTATATTTCGTCATGATCCTTAGCCAAGGATTTTGTACACAAACGAGCATTGCTCAATCAATAAACAATGCAATTGAACCACAAACGCTTAATTCTCAGTTGTTTTGTCCTTCGTTGATAAACTTTTTTGTTACTTGGCCAGATCAGACGTTTATTTATGCGTTTTAAACATTGGAATTGGTAATACCTATCTCGAGGTTTTTTCCAAAGTCACGAATGAAATTTATGTCTTTTCTTTTATTTATTTATTCCAGGTCGTTGACTAAAAAAATGACACTACACATATGTCATGTCAGTGATCGTGCTTTTATGGCTTAATTATTGTATGAATCGCATACATAGTCGCTTCAAACCGTTGCTGTTGTAAAAAACCTTAATTAAAACTGTGCTTTCTCGTATAAAGATTTTTACGCGAACAACATGCTTTATTTGTAAGATTAGCGATGAATTCAATTTCGTATCTTTTTCTTCATCTTTATAAGATATGATAATAATTAGTTGCCTACCTTTCCATTGGACTACTAATTCGTTTATTATCTTAAAACCTTCATTTGAATCTGACAATTCACCTATAATTATACACAGTCAAGTTTATGTACTCCTTTTGCGATGTTAATAATGTCAGCAGGAGAAATTATGAGTAAACATGCTTTTCCTTATCAAATTGTTCTCAATAATATGATCCTAATAATATTATTGATGGTATAAAAACATTTTGAAAATTGCAAGTTTTAAAATGATTGTTTACTTATCTCTTCTAAGCTATAAATCAAACAATTTTAAACAAGCACGTGTTTTTCCCTTGTAGATTTTTCTTTTTCTAATATGAATAACGATTTTTTCGCAAAAATAATTTGCAATATCAAAACGTCATAATTCATATCTCTTACCAATATTTTATTGCAAGAACACGGAAGGTTTTCTACTCTTCCTGATAGAAAAGAAATTTAAAAATAAACTTGATTCAGATTTTTGTTCTAAATAAATATGCCAGCAAGCTTCAAATTAACTACTTAGCTTTTTATAACATATTGTCTATCAGAAATGAAAAAACCTACAACGATTATGATATTTAAAAATGCATTTAAAATCTTTATTGCATAAATATTTACGTCCCGCGCTGTTACGCTCGCATTCACTGATTAATTCATCGCCAGTTTTTGTTACATAATTGCCGTATTGCTTCAATAAGTACATTTTATTTTAAATCAATAAATTAATTCATATTTATTAAAAATTGAAAAAAAAATTTAAAACCGTTGCAGAGGTCGTTTTAAGCTTGATTTAATTGAGAGTGAGCAACTTGTTAGCAATTTAATAGCATACAAACTAATTTTGAATATCAAATACTAATTTTGAATAACAAATACAATGCTAAATCAAATTTCAATTTCTTAGTAAATTTGCTGATATTGCTGCTGAGTTTCTCTATCATTATAAGATTAAATTTTCTAGAATTTTTTCCGTTTTTAAGTATGGCAACAAATACCGAGTTTTCTTAAAAAATTCTTTCTGCTATCAGAAAATCGCCTAGACAAATCAGCAACACGATTTACACGCCATCACCATATGTGGGCGGCACCAAAATTTTTTTTTTGGGGGGGGGCGGGGAATGCAAGATTTTTCAAAAGTAAAAAATGGCCTTAAAAATGGTGGTATGGCGAAGAAAACAGCATTTTTCAACGTTTCTCATCGAGCACTATTTATTGGCTTCAAAAATTGCGAAAAAAACAACAAAAAATTTTCAAAAATTGAATGTTGGAGTGGGGGGTATTTTGGTTTCTGGGGGGGATTTTGGTTTCTCGGTGGGGGTGGTGCCTACCCGCGAACCCTCGCGTCCGGGTATGGTCATCGCTTAAAGAAAAGAAAGGCTATATTTTGTCCTTAATGTAAAAGTAAATTTATCAGGTAATTAGTCTACTCTTGTGAGCTGCCTGGCACTTAGCATGCATCGCGCAATAACACTAGCATTGATCAGGTTGTCACGATTGTTGATCAGGTTAACACGATTGTTCTTAGTAAGTGTTCACACGGGAATTCAGTTTTTTCTTATTATGTACCGAAATAATTGAGAAACGCGTTCCTGCGCTATGCGCAAATTGGATAGCTAATAGGCAAATTCGCTGCATCTCATTAGATTTTCTCCTAATTAAGCGTGTACTCGTACTACTAACCAGATGTGTGATATTATTTGAAGTCCTGTTTCGTTGATTGACGCTTTGCTTTCACAATTTGTGATGCACAATATAACGTTCAATCGCTAGATAAATACTAAAATGCGGAGTCGAACTGAAGGGAGCGTCAACTTCCTCCTTTCCTCTTGACCCCCCCGAAAAGTTGGTGAGATAGATGATCGACGTGTACTGTGCAATGATTTTTGACTACCGATCACCGATATTTACGTAGAGCGGTTTATTATATTTATTCACTTTCAGAGCGGCCTGAAAGCCATATATTTATAATTTTCTTCCATTTTTAGCATTATATTCTAAAAAAGCTTTCGCTTCCTTCTGTCTAAATCTTAGTAGACAACGCGGTTTCACATAAAATCAAAAGAAGTGAAGCCCTTTTTGCTCAAAATGCATGAAAATTATAAATCGTTCGAAAAATTTTTGCTTCCCAAGTTATTTTGACTAAAAATATACAATATAGAACGGCAAGCTGGGTACTCTGACTGCCCTCTTACAAAAATCTTAGATCCACCACAGTCCTCAGTGAGGATAACTACGGCCTTTTTTCCACACTTATATGATCGCAGTTGGATGGCCGGTCTGGAAGGTATAGGGAGTTTTTCACGTATTTTTTTTCAATTTAATTTTCAAGTCCATCTTAGCAGTTTTATTTTTTATATAGACTCCTCCTTCCTTCCCCTCAAAACAAGGCCTCCTAATTTTCCCACATGACTGGGATGCGATCTTTAGTTGGGATAGAATTTATAAATTATTGCTAGCACGTGGTTAATCATAAAGGAGCTGCCCTAAGCGAATCGCTCGTAGTCGATTAATTCTAAATTTTCATTGTTATCATAAAACTTAAGTGAAAGACGTCGGAATCGCGGTACAAATTTTCTGTGCTAGAATGGCCTCAAAATCTGGTATAAATTCTAGAAGAGCGTAAAACTGTGTTAGTCCACAGTCATTGGTTAATTTCAGGCAATTTGAAAGAATTTTATTAACTTTAATTCATTTCTAACTTTTACTGTGCCTTATTTCATTTAGAAAATCTCCATTTTTCTATAGTATGGGAAGCCTAGATCATACGTGCACGTAGGAAGGGGATAACGGTTAGGAGGGTCTAGATGTCCCTTCGCTCGAATGAGAAAACTGAAAATTTACTGGGAAGTATGGGATTAAATGAAGATAAAAATGGATAAAAGTCAAATTTTTTATTCAAAAGTGCTTAAAATTAAGCAAAAACTGCGGAATAACTTTGTTTTAACACTTCTTTGCATATATGCCAGTTTGAGATTATTTCGAGCCAAAAAGGCTCAATTTTTGACCCCCACGTCCCTTAGACCGGCTGAATCCTTAGCCCAGATCGGCCATGCTGTGCATCTATGTTCTATCTAGACCCTGATTTCCACATTCTTGTCTGGTGACTACCAAAAATGACTGCATTATGTTTCGCAAATTGTCCGCATCATCTTCTGCAAAGGAAACCTTTGCCCTTTGACGTGTTATACGAAAATCGATGTTTTTAGCGCAAAAATCAGTGACCTTGAATAGTGTAATAAAATGAATATCAAGAATACATCTTTTTAATTTAGGCAGAAAGCGTTTTCTGAAGTGATAGAGTAGCTTTAGATTTATACAAACAAATATGAATTTAGAAAGCACTTTAGCCATATTCTGCACAAACTTTTATCTTGATCTTATTCATTAGGACTACGAGTAAAATTTTGCAGATGTTGTCTTTCTGTGCAGAAGAATGCCTTTTTAGTACTAGTAAGCTGAAATCTATCAGGTAATCTTATATCTAGTGCTTCACATCTACAATACAGAATTGTTTATCCGGACAAAAAATTAATATTTTATTTTCACTGTACATACAAACCGATCTTCACACAAATTCAGTCGTGTTTAACATCCCAAGAGAGCTTACTACTAAGTGTTCACTCGTTTCAGGTATTATTGCGCAGTTAGAAATGAAGTTCAACCCTATTGTGATGCTTCTTTTCATGCTATGCTTTGATAGCCAGAAGCAGCAAAGTTTGGGCACGGGAAAAGTTTACGTGATCAGGAATTCGAATAATGAGTAATCAAACAATTATTATTTTATCAGAGCGATATGCGTAATATAATGTATTATCAATAATAATATTTCTATTTATTAATATTATCATTATTATTATTATGATAATAATAATTATTATTATTATTAATGATATTATTATTATTGCTATAATAATGTTATAATATTAATAATAATAATAATAATAATAATAATAATAATAATAATAATAATAATAATTAATTATTATTATTATTATTAATATTATTAATATTAATAATAATAATAATAATAATAATAATAATAATAATAATAATAATAATAATAATAATAATAATAATTATTATAATAATAATAACAATAATAATAATCTAATAATAATAATAATTATTATAATAATAATAATAATAATAATAATAATAATAATAATAATAATAATAATTATTATTATTATTATTATTATTATTATTATTATTAGTATAATTTTATTAATAATAATAATGATATTAATAATAATTATCAAAATTATAATAACAATAATAATAATAATAATAATAATAATAATAATAATAATAATAATAATAATACTAATACTAATACTAATAAAATTAATAAAAATATTAATTATTATTATCACTATTATAATAATTAATAATATTATTAGTATAATTATTATCATTATTATTATTTTATTATTAATATTATTATTATTATTATTAATATTATTATTATTATTATTATTATTATTATTATTAATAATATTATTATTATTGTTTATTACTATTATTATGATCATCATGATCATCATGATCATCATCATCATCATCATCATCATCACCATCTTCATCAATTTTTCAACACATCCTACTATTTGTTTGGTAGGTATTTAAAATGTCCAAGGCCTACTATCGATGACTCTGAGAGAAAAATTCAGTCGTTTAATTTAAGCTTGAGGGAAAACGAAAATTCTCTGAGACGTTTAATATTATTCTTCGATGCAACAGCCATTCATTATCGTTGATTAAAGCGGAGAGAGCGAATAAATCAGACACTTTCTATATTGTCATTATAGTACGAATGTTTAGTGAGAAGAGCGGTTGCTTTCAAACGAGTACCTCTTGAGACATAATTAGTTAAGGCTTTTGAAAAGCGTTGTGATAGTGATAATTTTCATACAATCATTCGAGTAGGTATCTTTCTCGCAATAGTACAAAAATTCAGTAGATTTTCTTGAATCGCTCTGTAGGCTGATAAAGGTACACTGTTTTTGCGTACGAAAACATTGTTTGTATAACTGAAAAAAATAAGCCAGAAACATTTTATACTTTGTGTACAAAGATTGACCTCAAAATCTTCGTACGAGCCTTAAAATCTTTGTCCTTGTACAAAAAAAACAGTGAAGGCAGACATTTTTTTCGTCCATGTCAATAGGGAAAAGGCATGTTCAGTAACTATCACACCTAGGCGTGGGGGGTTTGGGGGTATGCACTTCCCGAGAAACCAAAATACCCCCCTCAGAAATTAAAACCCTCCCAGAATTCAATTTTTAGAATTTTTTTTGGTTTTTCTCGCAATTTTTTGATGCCAATGGATAGTGCTCGATAAGAAACGTCGAAAAATGGTGTTTTTTCGCCATACCACCATTTTTAGGGCAATTTTTTGACCTTTGAAAAATCTTGCATCCCCGCCCCCAATTTTCTTGCTGTCTACGTATGGTAACTATACTGCTTTCATTTACGAGATAAGATGGACTTAAATGACGATAATTTTCTGGAAAACAAGACCCACGACATTAAGTAAGAAGAAAAAGTTGTAAAACTGGGTAAGTTCTTAATAGTAATTTATGGTGAAAAGCTCGCACTTATTTCATACTGTCTCGACGACTACCTATGATCTTAAAAAATTTCAAGGTAGCCCTAAAGTTTAAAAAAATGTTTTTAGCACCTTGAAGAGGGAGGAGTTCTGGAAAAATGAGACAAAATAAAGACAAACTTTATGACACTCAATAATTTTCTACAATACCAGCTTGTAAATGATCAGAAACTACGGATTAACATAGCTTCAGCTATCTCATCATTAAAAAACTTTGCTAGTTGACTCACCAGACCAGCTGATTTCACCAGACAGTCCAATCTGACATACACAGGGTAGACCAAAAAAACGGTAGCAAAATGCTTTGATTGCAACTCAGGTTGTCCTGCAACCCAAACATAGATTAATAAATAGTTTCAATGAGGTACATTTGCTTTTGTCTTTTCGATTTACTCTTAATTTACAATTAATTTACACTTTTACATTTACGTTTACATTTACACTTTACACTCATTTACAATTAATTTATATTTACCTTTACATTTTACATTTACACTTACATTTACATAAGTTACGACGAGTAACATTGATAGCTAGGAGGGGTAATAACACGTAGGCATTGGGCAGGGTTGGCGGTCAGAGCCCCGGGGATGATCCTGTAGGCCATGAATTAAATTCTTGCAATCATTTTTTAAAGTTTTTTCCAGTTATACACAACTAAGACTCCAGAATTTAGTCGTTGCTGCCCATGCATGGTGCTAAGTAGTGAATCTTGCTCGATACGTTTCAAAATTTCTTCCGCTGATAGTCAAAAGCGTCTTTACTCGACTATTTGGTGCTCATAGATTTATAAATTCTTATTTCATTTTTCTCGTTCAGTCTTGCGAGTTATTCATCAAATTGCGCTTTAATTGGGCTTGTATTCAACAAAAACACGTCAGTTTCTTATTACATATTTGTTGCATTTAACGAATTATATCAATCCAGATTCATTGAATTAGCAATATTACAGCAAAAGATTTTTCCTACCAAATGATATAAACCACATTAATCTAAATCAAACAGAACAAAATTTGAACGCAATAGTTCGTGTATACGCTTTTCTGGCGCTTAGTGCTTGCAATTTTGCTATGCGGTTAACATATCTATAGTCATGTAAAACATTTCTCAGTTACCCTGCCACCTTGTACATTAATCATTCAATGAAATTTATCAATACTCTAATTTATCAGGTATCGATTAGTCCGGATCAAGCCGTCGGGCATGCCCGAATTCTTACGGATGAATCGTTTGATGCCGCCTTCGATGAGGTCGTGGTCCGCTGGATGAAAAAAACGTCGCCGGAAATATTGCACGATTCAGTAGCTACTTATTCGATAAATTTCATGTGCTTTTTACATTCAACGGAATTTTCGCGCTTTCGTTAGGATGCTGACAAATGACTTAAATAAAAGACTTATTATTTTTGATATTTCCAGCAAATCTGCAAAGACATACTTCAGCATTGTTCGAGACTGTTACTAATCAGTAAAGCTGAGACAAACGCAGATCCTGGTACCGGATTTCAAATTTTAGATAGGCCACTGTTGAAAGCTGTCTTAAAACGGAGTATTAGCTAATGTGTTAAATTCACAATGCCGAAAAAATTTAAAAAATTGATATATCGTGTACAAATTTGATTAATAAAAGCCAGGAAAGCATGTGCTTTGAGGGAAGTTATGCTGAAAAAGTCGGTGAAAAAGTAAACTAAGATTGACTTTTCAAGCCAATGGAATAAAAAAGCAAACATCGACGAATTTAACCCTTAATTTACCGTGTGTTTCCAGCAGTCGTTTTCACCATCTACTCGATTTTAGATCGAATCAATAAAATCAGATAAAAGTATATACATTTGAAAGCTCTTGTTCTCCTCATTCCAAAAATATATTTTTCCCTTCACAATTTTCACTTTCCGTTGAGAAAAAAGGGAAAAACTATAACTAAAAAACCAACATGGCAGCCTACGGCACATTTGAAAAAATCGATACGTCGGCATTCCGTAGCTCACCATAATGCTGCATTGAGCGGCAGTAGAATACAGTAACAAGGTTTATAGCCGCTATCAAGAACCTGCATTCCCAGAGGTTGCCTACCATTAAAATTTCAAAAAATATTGAATTTCTAAATAAGTGAAGCCTTCTACTTCATGAAACTCATAGAAAACGTGTAAAACGAGGAAAAAGGAGGATAGATGATGTTTCACGGCACAAAAATGAACTTAAAATGAAAAAATCAAGAAAAACCAGCATACTCGACCAAAAATCGAGTACACAGGAAATTAAGGGTTAAAACAATCAAAGAAACCTCGAATGTCGCAACCATAAGAAAATCAATCTCATTGAAACAGACTACATGTAGGTATACATGCATACCCGTAACGATTGTTTTCAATAAACAAGTGTAAATTTCAGTGGTGTTAAACTGGGAAAAACTTTAAAAAAACGATTGCAAGAATTTAATTCATAGTCTACAGGATCCCCGGGGCTCTGACCGCCAACCCTGCCCAATGCCTACGTGTTATCACCACTTCTAGCTATCAATGTTTCTCGTCGTAACTTACCATCAAAGTAGTTTTTTACAAAAGTGTAAATCGAAAAAAGATATTGTCCTAAATTAGTAGTCGTGGAGAAAGTGTAAATGTTATAAAATAAAAATCTTTCGCCATTCCACGGCCGGAGAATTTCTAGTCAGTTAAGAAATATTATAACTCGCAAAATCTGTTAGAAAATTATGCTTTCTCAAAACATCGCAAAAAAATCGAAGTATATTCGCGGCCTGCAGATTAAAATTAAGTATTCACCCAAAAAACGA
Organism: Mermis nigrescens; assembly: GCA_036768485.1. Taxonomy (NCBI): domain Eukaryota; kingdom Metazoa; phylum Nematoda; class Enoplea; order Mermithida; family Mermithidae; genus Mermis; species Mermis nigrescens. Next base: position 13,062,047 of record JAVLUZ010000157.1, on the reverse strand, counting down.
TTAAAAAAGCAGCAAGCTAGCTTATGCAGTAGCCACGGGAAAGTAGATGGAGTAAACTAAGATTGACTTTTCAAGCCAATGGAATAAAAAAGCAAACATCGACGAATTTAAGACAATCGAAGAAATTGTTGGTTTTAAGCAGTAGGAAACGCGTAAGCTTACGTGAAACAGACTACATGTAGATATACATGCATACCCGTAACGATTTTTTTCAATAAACAACTGACGCCAGGTTTGCTCCCATAAAAACTTCCATTTAACGTGCCAATATGTCCCGTTTATAGGGTTTGACACGGGAGGTCTTCATGCATGAGTTTTATTCGTGTGCCTCCAGGAAGAGAAAACTCGTTTTGCATTGCGTAGGGTTCGAACCGGCAAGCTTCTGCACCAGGTACAACGGTGTTTACCACTACGCCACAAAGGCGTCTGCAAGGTTTGCTGCTATAATGCTCATAATAACAAAATTGAATACCTTTAAATACAATCGCATTTAGTTTTCTGTCAGCCACGATACGAAGCAAGTTAGCGTTGCAACCAACGGTGAGCTGCACCAAAATTCTGTAGTAGGGGAGTGCAAGATTGTTCAAAGGTCAAGAAGTGATATGCCAAAAAACACCATTTTTCAACGTTTCTTATCGAGCACTATCCATTGGAATCAGAAATGCGCAAAAAAACAAAAAACTTTCTTAGACAAAATCTTTATTTACACCGTCTACCAGAGTGTAAAGCTTAAAGCCCTGTCACTAACTCCGTATTGACTGTTCAAAAGTTTTGCTTATAAGCAGAATATAGCCCTTAAGCCGTATTACATTTCTATCAGAAAAATTTTCTTAGGACTCATAAGTGGAGTTGTTGGCAGACATAAACAAATCGAAAACTCGGCAAAATCCATTTTTCACATCCTTTACACTTCCTTTCGAGAACAAATGAGATATTCAAAAAATAAAAAAATAATTATCTAGAAAGTTCTATCCTCTACATTCTAAAATATTAAACGGTATAGGACGTCCATAGAGAGTTATGTACACGCTGCAGAAAAAACCACCAGAATTCGTTTTATCTTATAAGATTACGCCGAAACATTACACGTTCTTTACACAGGCGGTATTGAGTGTAAACCACGAAAAAACTGCATCAAGTTTTCTAACTTATCTTTAAAAAAACTGCACCTCCCAGATGTGGCCCGTTAAAGCTGTAGGTGGGCTCATATGTTAAGGGTACCCAAGTATATTATAGGTAAGCGCTAATGCGCTACCTGTGATATGGTTTGACTTTTTAACTGAATTGAGGCGATCATTTGTACATATTATACGTCTAGCAAAATACATACTCTACAGGTTCTTCGGAAAACTACATGTAATCCATCGAATGTCGCAACCATAAGTGTTCTAGCAGCGAAGATGTATTTTGGAGGCTTTAACACCAAAAAATAGCTGTTATTATGCTAGAAAAGCTGGTTGACGACTCCAATAGAATTTCTAATCATTCAGCAAAGCTAAAAAATACCTGTTTTGAGCGTTTTTAGTGACTTCTTCTAAGCCAAAGAATGTACTTCGGAAAAATTCTGTGTGTATTCCCTCGAAAATTATTGTTCAATTTGTTTAGGCAATACCTATTTTTCGCGAAACTTATTGATTTTAGGGTGGATTCTCGTCCATAATATTGCTTTACTTCGAGACTATTGACACCTGATGATTAAACGCACATTATGATTACTTTGCTGTAATCAGTCTTTCTTGTACAACGTTTATACCTATATTCATGTTATATGTGAACGTACGAAAGTAATAAATCGAGAGAAAATCATCAAACAATCTCTACAACCTTTCTTTTCCTAACTAAACTCATTTTAGAATTAATAGAAATAATATTTGATCGGATGGAAATTAAAATTAATGTGTGAGGATCATGTGATTGTATTATAACCTAAATCTGAATGTGTTAATAATTCTTAAGTGAACTAATTAATTAATGCATAATGAATCAGCAAATTCATAAATTCTAATAAGCTATACATATATATTTTACTGGAGATAAATAGAGACTAGAAATTCCAAATATCACAAAACGATCAAAAAAACAAATATAAAGCTGTTCGGACGGACAGTTACAGAGGCGTAATAAAAAGTGAGTGAAGTGAAAATAGTACCTATAGTGCAATGCGGAATAATAAACACTAGAAATAGAGTATTAGTAAGAAAGAAGATAAGATTAATACAGCAAGAGCTAACGGTAAAAAATTTATTTTCTAGGAAACTACACAATGTTATATTTTATAAGGGGCAGTTTTTATTCTTTACTGTATTTTTCTGGTCAATTCTTTTTTACCCTATCATTTTATTCGTTTTAAAATAAATTTTCGCTTTGTTTTCCAATAATTTGAAGTTTTTTTGTTGAACGGACACATTAGGAAGCAAGATTTATCAATTGTTCGAGTACCTAATGCTGTTGTTCATTTTTTTAAATTAACTGCGTGCATTGATGTATACTTAGAAGATTAAAAGAACTGTTTTTAGAGAGTTCTTAATTTTTGATGATGTCCGAGCTCAGGATTTGACCATAAGTGGGCAGCACCGAAATTCTGGGAGGGGCGCCAGATTTTTCAAAGGTCAAAAAATGGTCTTTCAAATGGTGGTATGGCGAAAAATCACTATTTTTCAACAATTCTGATCGAGCACTATCCATTAAACACAAAAAATTGCGAAAAAACAAAAAAGTTTTCAAAAACTGAATTCTGGAGAGGGTATTTTGGCTTCTAGGGAAGGGGGTGGGTATGGCGTTTTCTGGGGGTGATACCCCCAAACCCCTCCACCTACGCCCACGTGTGCATTCGACCCTACAAAAAGCGTCATATTCATTGAAATATTGCTTTTCCGGAGAACTTAATTTATTAAGGGTTTTTAAATATAAATAAGACTTAAGTGAGTAAAAATTTTTGTTTCATATTAATTCCCTATGGGTTCCTAATTCAATTCTTGCACAAAGATTATGGCAAATTAATATGTAATATTTTCATACTTCTGATCAGTTTATCATTATAACATATTCCTCCCATAATATCTCGAATTACTCATTCAAATATGGATAAAAAATTCATCGAGAAAGTTGTAATCCATGATACTCAGTCATTCATTATAAAGTTGATTTCACAGATTTTTAGTCCGATGACTCCTATGAAATTTACTTTTAATGTACGTCATTTATTTTCGATTTTATTTGAATTTTGTTCATTTTTGTACATACGAAATATATGAATATAAGAAACATTCTCAGGCATCCTGCAAACTTTTTTAGATTACCAATTTACCTTTTCTGAAGCCTAAAAAGTCAATTTCCTTAAACTGACACGCAAATATCAAAAATAAATCAATTTTTACGGCTTGGATTGCTTTACACATTTCATTTTTTGAAGCAAGCTAACAGATCAAATAAACCGTAATTCACATTTTTCTTGAGGAAATATCGCTAAAATTACAAAAATATCAGAATTTGATCATTGATCAATTAAAAACTGATCATTGATCAGAACTTCATCAAAAATCTATAACACTCTTCATGCAACCTATGTTCTTCACGCAACCCCGGCCCATTTTTTAAGCCTCGTAGAATTCGTCGCCCAACAAAGCCTTTAGGCCCTTGATGGCTCCGTTGAACAGCAACAATTTGCCCTCCATTTTGCCGTATTCGGTCAAAGCGTCGTAATTGATGCAATCGTGCACGATCACTTTTTTCAACGAATTTTTATCGATAAATTTTCGAACCGTAGTGAAATTCATATTTTCGAGATCCAATTCGCGCAAGTACAAAAATTGTAAATTGTCGAATTTATCGACGGCGAATTCGTAGAAAGAGTTGGTCAAAAAGGGCAAATTTATTGGCGAATCGACGGCGCACAGTCGTTGAACGGAACGGCGCAATTTTTCGAAAAACGCCAACAGAATCGGCTCGTGCCTTAATTTGAAGCGAGTATAAAATTTCTAAACATTCAAAAATTTGACAACGCAAAGGCAAGAAGTCTTTTGAATTTGAAAAAATCTGAGTACAGAAGGGTATTGATACATTTGCCAAGTGTGAGTGAAAAGAAAAAAATATTATAAAAAATGAGGGATCTAGTATACAATTTACCCCCCCAGCGTTTTTTAGCCGATCCATATAAGCTACAGTAACTAAACTTTACAAGGAGATAGATATAAGCCTATTGTACTAATCTGGCAAAATTGATTAACTTACGGTGTAAACTTACTGCTTTACACTCACAGTTTACAACGTACTAACGGCATCTAAGAACTTGTAAACGATTCGGTAGGTTTCAAACAAAGCAGTATTTTGTAAATCAGTCAACATCCTACATTAAAAAAAGTGAGTTTGAAAAAAGTAAGTTTAAAGTAAGTTTAAAGTGAAGTAAAGTAGGGCTTTTTTAAAGCAGTAAGTTTAAAGTAAGGTTAAAGTAAAGTAAAGTAAATTTTTTTAAATTTTTTCCTTTAAAGCAGTAAGTTTACACCGTAAGTTAATCAATTTTGCCAGATTAGTTCAATAGGCTTATAGATATCTCCTTGTAAAGTATGGTTACTGTAGCTTATATGGATCGACTAAAAACGCTGGGGGTAAATTGTATACTAGATCCAAAATGAGAACAAATAAAACATTAATGAATGAAATGGAATGCAAAATAAGGAGGTTTTAAATCAAACAGAGATCATAACGATGACTGGGATAGCCTCAGGCAAAATTTTAGCACTCTACAATAGTGTTTTATTTGTCTTCGACTTTAAAATTTACCGTATTGCTGCGAGTCCTTCATTTGCGCACTGACAAAGTAAAAAAATACTCGTGCTTGTTGTCCTTCCAAAGTTTTGCTAGCATCAAAAACTACCGATTGAGCTCAGAATATATGATTTTAAAAATTTTTAAGGAACCAGAAAATAAAACAATAAGCTGGAACGTCGAAGAAATTTTCGGAATATGAACAAAATTACAAGAAAAAATTTGTCAGTACGGCACACTGTATGTCACAAATTTTGAAATACTACTTACCGCATAAGTGATCGGACTTTTTAGTAATGCTTTGATTTTTTTTGAACCAGACAAAATTGAAAACCCAAAATTCTTTCCTCTAGCACTTATTGTCGTCAAAAATGGAAAGAAAATCTAGATTGAAACCGAATTCAGATACGTTGTTGACACGACCAAAAAACTAACTTTTAAAATCTTTGGGGCTTAAAAAGACTAGTAGGTAATAGTCCGAAAAAACATCTATCGGCATAAATTTACGTATTAAAACAGAAAAAAGAATATGATGGGTGGGCCAGAAAAGATTCTAAACCAGATTTTTCGTCTTAACTTAAGCAATAATGCAAATAGAATTTTGAGATTAGCTGCATTAGATAGATAAATATGTCTTTAATTAAAATATGTGGAAGTTTAGTCCAGGTGTCAGCAGTTCGCGCGCTAGAAAGCTTTGTTTTCACATCACTGTGATATGTTTAAACCACTGAGTTTATGCCTCATCGCATCATTACTGAACATATGGGTACCCTTTCTTGACGGCACGTGCAGTCGAAAATTCAGTTAGCATTTTGTGTAAAACCCTAGAGTAGGCAGGCACGCATCCTACTGGGTGAAAAAATTCATAAATAAAAAACAAAAGAAGAAAAATCAAAATTCAAATTCAGTGTTTAAACAATGTCAAAGTAGGTTGTAAACAAAGCCCGATGCCGCCCGAAACGTTGGCAACTGACCAAAATTTTTTCAATATTTCGGAATGGAGAAACTTTTATCTATCAAATGCAGTTGGCTCTAAAACTTTAAGTTCATATCAGCCGAATTTACGACCTGTAACATCGCTGTGTAGCCTTTGTTGGCCCACCCAGTATATTTCAGAAAAATGTTACCCAAAAACACAAAATAGGAATCAGGCGTGAAATGCATACAAAAATACGCACTTTAAATCTGAAAAAGCCTTGAAGCGCTTTGAAAAATTTCTGGTGTCAAGATAACACTGGAATTTCCCCATTAGGTATGACTGGTCAGCAGCACCACACATGGGCGTGTGGGGGTTTGGGGGTATGCACTCTCTCCAGAAGATGAAGCACCCCTCCCCAGAAATCAAAATACCCCCCCAGAATTCAATTTTTGAAAATTTTTTTCGTTTCTAGCGATTTTTTGATGCCATTGGATAGTGCTCAAAGAGAAACGTCGAAAAATGGTGTTTTTTTCGCCATACAACCACATTTAAGACCAATTTTTCACCTTTGAAAATTTTTTAAACCCCCCCCCAGAAAGTTTTTCACCCACCCCCAGAATTTTGGTGCTGCCCACCTATGAGCAGCACTCAGTATTATCCATCCCCCATTATCACCAAGAACTATACTTTTGTCTTTAATCGTTAAATATATTTTCGGATGTTCAAAGACTGAATCGTATTTCTACGTGTCTAATGATTTTTCAGAAAGACAAAAACAATGAACAGGTCTGAATTTTTAGAAATTTCTGGCTCTCGCGCGAAAATTAAAAATTTTCCCCTTTGCATGACTTTACACTTCATATAAATTGATTTTTGGCGGCATGAATGACAAAACTTTACGGCTTTTCGCATTGACTGCTGTGTTTTATCCCCCTTTAAAAATGAGCAGCATTGTGTTAAAAAAATTGAGTTGGCCAAAATATTATAGTGCTTCGCACTAACTTAGTGATTTGCACTGTTTTTTGATGGAAGCCTAAACTTAAATAAATAATTTTATAATTTATTTCATTCAATTTTACTTAAATTATTGGATATTTCAAGCTTATTCAATTCTATTTAATCAGAACAGTTTGCCTTAAGTAGCATAAACCTATTCATTAAAATTTTTTATTACAGATTTCATAAAGTTCATTTCAAAATTGTCTATGACGGTAAAAGACGACTAAATTCATAAACCACTTCAGTTTCTAAAATTTTTGACAGTAAAAAGCCGCTAATTCTGCTTGAAAATCGTAAAAAGCATCAATGCGACGCGTCGCGCTTAATTTAGAAGTTCTTGCACTTCAAATCGTCAGAAATCAATAAATTAATTGAAATACACGACTAACGGTCAAAAGACTACATTACTACCACAGAAAAGGATACACTAACATTTTGTAGTACATTAAAATTTACATGTACAATTACTTTACGGGACCCTGTTTGTAAATATACAAAGGGGTTTAGGGCACACCTGGGCATGGGGGTATGCACCCCCGAAGAAACCAAAATACCCACCCAGATTTCAAAATCCCCCTCCAGAATTCAATTTTTGAAAATTTTTTTCATTTTTTCGCAATTTTTGATGCCAATGATGATGAGAAACCTCGAAAAATGGTGTTTTTTACGCCATACCACCATTTTTAAGGCCATTTTTTGACCATTGAAAATTCTTGCAGCCCCTCCCCAGAATTTCCTTGCTGCCCACGTATGGTCCAGGATCCTTGCACATAAAAATAAAATGAAATTTAACAAAAAAAGAAAAATAACGATTTGGTGCGAAACGCTTTAAAACTCGTACACTTTAGAAAAAATTTATTGTAAATTGAAAAATTGAGAAATATAAAAAAAATTTAAAAAATAAAAAAATAAAATAGACTAAATACAGAAGGAACAAACAAATTTGATATCCGTACTTCTCGCTGAAGTGACACGAACAACAATAAATGTAGACCACCATTTTTGACCAAAAAATTGGTCCATCCGAGCTGATTTTTACCGTAATCGTCTCGTGGCCGTAAGATAAATTACGCCTAAAGATCAGGTACACCCAAACCGACCCCTTTTCTTTAGCGTACGACTGAGTAAGCAAACGTCTCCATCGCAAACACACTCGTTCGGAGCGAACTCTGTTCTTGAAATCGAGGTAGCTAAAAACCTGTTAAAAAATTAGTTAAATCGAAGAAGGAATAAAAAAGCAGGTTTTTACATAAAAATAATTAAGTAATGGATATTAATAGCGAGAAATTTATAACAGTCAAATGAAAGAATTAGTGATATCAGATTTTTAAGCCGTCATGTTGACAAACTATGACGTTGACAAATCAAGTTGACAAATTATGACATCAGTAACTTTGGCTTTAGTATAATTCTTATTGAATATTGGAAAACTTCGAGTTGTCTTAATTTATGACATATTTTATCTTATGTATTAATATATTGTATATATAGATATCGTAATAGATATATATATATATATATATATATATATATATATATATATATATATATATATATATATATATATATATATATATATATATATATATATATATATATATATATATATATATATATATATATATATATATATATATATATATATATATATATATATCTGAGAATTAAATTTAGAAATTGACTTAGAATAAAAAATTAGGATGAAAAGATAGAAAATGTATGCTGATAAAATAAAAATAAGAAGCTCGATGGCTTTCTGAGTTTACTGATTATGCCGGTTCAGGTATACATAGTTAATCATTATCACTGGTGGCTCAAGAATGGCACAAAATGTTTTTATAGTAACTATAGCTGTGTAAGATGTGTCGCATAATGGTCAATATTTTTGAGGGAACAAATATAGGGAAACAAAATTACAGTTTTAATTAGTTATTTTCTCTATTGTTTTTTTTTGGTTTACACTTTTTTAAGCACCACTAGTTTTTGGTTAGTAACAGTGAAAAAAAGTTGTTATCTGGCCCAAAAAAAGGTGCGTGAGCTCCTCGCTACATTTTTTGCTCTACTTGAAATAAAGCAATTTATATTGTTCAACGGAAAAGGCCTCGGCTATACGATTTTTGATAGAACACAAACTCATTTAAAGTGTAACATAATTAAATTACATAAAAAAAGTGCTTGAAGCAAAAATTTAAATCGACAATTCTGAATCTACGTACGGTAAAAAATACCACAACGATGCTTTTTTGGACATTCTTACAAAAAATTTAGCTTGTCGTCTCATGCGGAGTTTTATTATTTAATTATTTTATTATTTTATTATTATTTTTTTATTATTTATTATTTAATTTTATTATTTAAATTTATTATTTAACTAATTGATAACTTTTCCTTACGACTTACCATAAAGCGATGTTTATAAATGTATAAAATAAAATTAGAATAATCAGAAATGACTCGATAGAAAGATTTTTTTGCCCTATAGTTCTTGTTTAAAACAAGAAGTTTACAATTTTGTGATATGTATAGTGCAACTGTAGTTACGATCAAATCATCAGGTACCTTTCCTCTGGCCCCGCTGTATCTAATTCTTAAATGATTTCCACAGCATATACAAGATGCAGAGTGATTTTTTCTACCTTGTTCAAGACTCTGTCGCTAATAAAATCAACCATACAGGTTTGACGGCGTAGTAGAAGCCGTTCGAGCAGAATGTGTTCAGGTAGTTCGCGATCGACGGCCGTGGTGCCGTTGAGTGCGTTGTTCTCGTGATCCCGACTAGAGTGACTCATTTCAGCATCTTAAAAAATTCATGCACGTACGTACGTAGGCCAAATATTTGAATACTTTCCTGAAAAAGCAATTAAAAAACATAATAAAATTGCTTATATAGAAAACAGAATGGAAACAAAAAATATTTTCAAATTATATTAAATATTACGGGGTCCTTTATCATTTTTCTAATAATAAGTTATATCGGCAAACAATAATTATTTAAAAAAACTTCGAAAAATTTTTTATTTACTCGAAATTACAAGCATACGAGAATATTTCATGCACGCATTAAAATTTATAATTTGGAATGGGATTAAGAGTTTCTTAGGTGGTTAATTACTTTCTATTTCAAACATACATATAAAGAACAACTCATAATTTTTGACGGTAACGTCGTGATGAAGGACATGGAGAAGGGAGCGTTGACCAAAAATTTTGATGTGGAATTTCCTTAAGAAATCGTTTTCTTACAGAAGAGATAATTCTTTCTGATTTTTAAAATTTAATATTTCCCTCACATGCTTATTGGAGCGTTTTTATACCCTCTTTGCTATTTTCTTATTTTTTTGAATAAACTACGTCTGTTAAAATTTTTCTGTCCCTTGTTCTGCCGTTTTCTCATTTGTTGTTCGCGTAACTCGTCAAGCCATACAAGATATAGCGGAGGGCGTCGAGGACGTTTCAACCCTCCCCCTTGCCTGAAAAGTTTTCATCCCCAGAAATTTTTTTCCACTTCCCCACGGATTCACAATTTTTCAAGTTATCATGAGTTCTATAACGAACTGATACATAGTAAAATGAAGCTAGCTAATATTAAAATATTCCGCCAAATCATAAGTTTATTTTTGCATTTTATATCACATTCTGCTAATAATACTTATACACAAAAATGCATATTGCGCTACGAACTAGACGTAAGATGCAATTTGAATATCAAAAACTCAATACCACAATGTTTTAGTGAGCTAAGTAATTTCAGGCACATTTAAAAGCGTAAACTAAGCATATTAGATTAACGAGATAAATGACACTAGAAAACTGATATATTTATGCCAAAAAAATTGAAATATTCCTCGACAAACTATTCGCAACAGCCGTCGTCGGTTGGCGTCCTTTGGACCCAAAACACAGTATGCAGGACCAATCCATGGGGAGCCAAATTTATCAAAATTTAATACGTCACGAAACCTTTGCTCATTTTTCCTCTTCTTCTAACTTAGAATAGATTAATCTGTAATGCGGGAGATCAAAAGGAGAGACAAACGTTGTGAAATAGTAGTTAATCGCTTCTACATGCTGTAGGTAAGAAAATCTCTACGAGCTTAAAAACCGGGTTATAAAATTTTGGCAACGCACGATTGAGTCGAAGTCAACTTAAAACTGCAAAAGTAAGTAATAAATTAAGCTGGACGCGTGTTAGCTGACTGGGGAAATCGCTAATCGTATATCAATATTTGGCGAATATTTGGCGCAATAGCAAAAGAAGCCCAGCAGCTTAACAGAGAGCACGTAAGCCAAAATTTTAACACGTGCTGTGTGCGTAAGCCAGCTGGGAGTTTAGCGATATTCTTATTGATGCTTAAATTGATTCGCGAACTAAAGCCGAGTTAATTAGGCATAATTTCAAATCTGGCGGCTGCTTTTTCTGCTTCTCTATTCTCGCAGCTAACATGTGGCTTAGTTTAACGAAAAAAGTGCATTTGCTTGAAAATATTCTTTGTCAGTCGCTCGTGATGTAGCAAAACTCGAGTTTATTTTCCAAGAAAATATTTTTTTTACAATCGCTTACGTAATAGCAATTAATCAGGTAAGTTCAAAGGCATAAATATTGAAGCTGGCGGTTCCGAAAGCTGAAACACAGTGTTGTGATATTTTAGTGATATTTATCGGCGTCAAAAATTTGACGCTAAAATAGTGCAAAACGCAGAAAGCGAGGTAGCACGAAAATAAAAAAAAACAGAAAAAATAGGTTAGATTGCTGAAGGTTTAGTGCAGAAATTCGTTGAAGATTTAGGATGTAGCCCGGAATATATAAAACGATTGACGTAAGTGCGCGAATATAAACAACAAATAAAGACCAGTAAACACGCATGGACTGCAACCGAGTTGTGGGGGAGCTAGATGGGATGAAATGACTGAAAATCGTTATAAGTTTTATTCTGGGGTTGGGTGCATTCTATACTTTAACCAGATGGAAGGCTCATGACCGATCGGGGGGTGGTCAGCCGGTCTGGCGGTTTTAGACAGATTTTGGACCAAGAGGACCTCCAGAACTGTTATAAATGCTAAAATATCGTTAAACGTATACTATTCATAGTTTATGGATTGTGTCTCAAGTACATATTGGAGAAATCATCAAATTTCATCTATTTTTCGCCTGTATTTTGATTCCCCTGCGTACGAGTATGTCTGGTCGAGACCATACAGGGGCAGCTCTAGCGTGTACGATAGGACAAAAACCGCCCAAAATTAAATCAAAAATCAAATTCCTTGGGTCTATGGATCTTTTTTTGTGAAGGGTTTCGGCGCATCCTTGGGGTCCAGCTAGACCGTAGATTCACAGTATGGCCGGATCTGGAGGGCGCGTTGGGTTGCGGTCTCAGGAGAGGATTAAGAATAAAGTTTTCTGGGCCAAAATGACATTAGAAACTGGTATAAGCGCTAAATTAGGATTAAAACTACGATATCACATAGTTTCTAGTCAATTTAACGCAGTTTTGAGAAAAAATTTTCAATTTTTATTCATTATTGCCCCTCATTTTACCTCATCTTCAGTTGAAAATTTCCAATTGCTTTACGCTATGGTCTACACCCCATAACTCCCCACCCGACTTGCATATCTCGTCCAGATCCCAGGACACAGGTGTGCAAGGTAAAAGTTTTAGGAATCGGTGAATATTGAGAAGTTAGAGACAGCTAAGTCCTCCGTAAAAAAATTTTACTCGTACATCGAAAAAAACGATAGTATCGCCTAAAAGCATCATTTTAGAACATTTTTAGCAGACATAGAGATAGTCTTTAAACTAACAGCTAATAGTACTTCAAATGAAATATAGTACTAAGAACCGCATGTTATGCTTCTGAGTTCAAAAAAGGATATTTATCTAATTTCAAGAGCCCAAAAGGGCTGTATAGAAATGTTTTTTTAGACCAAAATGACCATACAGCTACCGGTTTTTTAAGGCTCGGGAAGAGCAACCCTCTCTAACCTCCCTCTATTCCCGTGTATGCCCCACGCGTATTTGTGGTCTACACCTATACCTTTGCTATGCCTATGTGCGCCGATAACTCTTACTGTATAGCATTAAAGGTTCGCGATCAGATATGCCCGCGGCGTGAAATCATTCGGTGTCTTGAGACTAAAGAGAATGGAAATGCAGAAAATAAGAAATTATAAGGGCAAAAATATAGCAAAACAACGGCCAAAAATTGACAAAATTCCAAGAAATTTCTCCAAACTACCTCGTTTGACCGTAAAGTGTCAATCAACCTTGTTTTTAAGCAATTTTAGCATTTAGACCAGTTTTCATGCCATTTTGGCTAGAAAACTTCTCTATTTGATACCCTAGAACGACTTAAGATGTGCAACAAATAAATAAAATAAACGTAAAAATAAATTGTATTAATTTTGTAAAAAAATAATAATATTAAAAATACGTACTAATATTGTAAAAATGTAAAAACAGAAGTATAGGGAGAGAGAAAAATAAAATGGATTTTATTTTTTCAGGAAGAAGTGACGCGATTAGACTTCGATCAGTGCACAGCAATTAATGTAAAATATAATTCGTAATAGAAGCTATTAATATGCGGGTTCCGCAAACTAATTCAAAAGAATTTCGATATTTTCGAATTTAATGTTTCTTTCTGTCTGGCGTCGTGTTTTTTATGTAGTTTGCTCAATTCTTATTATTGTTATTACAAAAACCTTTGTGCCAATCGCTTAGCGGAAGCAGCCGTAAATTAACACCTAATAAATATCTTTATTATTTAGGAGCCAATCAATTCATCAAAAAACGTACCTTAATTAAGTTAAATTTATTTATTAAATATATTTATTCGTTAGTGGATCGCTACAATTGAGATCATAAGTAGCGCGTTAGCGTGTGCATATAATATACTTGGGAACCTCTAGTGACGGATATAGGATTTTTTAAGATGGGCGGTATCCCAACTTTTCCAAAACAGTCAAAAGTAGGTCAACAAATTTGCCCTTAACGCGTGAAATTGCATTTTTTTCCGTGTTTTACATTGTAATAATTTCACATAAAAATCACTTCGACGCTATATTTTTTAAACTTGAAATTTTTCGACAATTTTGTGCGGAAAAACCATTAAATTCCTCTAGCTTAAACAAAAATTTGGCGCGAAGCGCCGAAAAATTTATGAAATTAAGGCGGATATACATATATAAAAGCGTGATTTACTGCTTGATCTCCTATATTTATAGCATTTAGAACATCGAAACTTTTAATTGAAAATAGGAATAAAACTAAGCAAAAATAAATATTTCTGCTGTCAAAATTGTTTTGAAACATACATGAACAGAAAATGGCTTCAAGTCGCCAAGAAAGTAAATAAATGTCATTAATAGGTATCCGGAAAATTTGAGAAATTATTGTCACTGACGGTCAAAAAGCATTGCAAATTGCATATCCATTCTTTATCTTGCCAAATATTTTTGGCCGATGGGGTTGGCCGCCCTTCGCCCCCCCCCTTCGCTCCTTAAATCCGCCCCTGGTCGCCCCCCAACATATGTCCACCCATAGATCTATCCTGGAACATCTGGATAAATAGAAATTGATTAAAAAATATGATGTAGCCTTTTATTCCTCGTCGCACTCAATACCGAGTTATAATGAGCGCGTAAAAGTTTTGATGTAACATTGTAACATATACAAGCCAGTAATGATTTTATCGCCCAGCTTGTACTCAACTTAGCATTAATGCTTCAGTACAATTAAATGGTCGAGAATTATAGAGGACAAAATTATTCAATACACTTTTTTGTTTTTCGAGTTGAGCATTAGTTTTGGTGCGGAGTGTAAAGAGTATGATAATCTGCGGGTGTAAAGACAGATTTAGGTCGTATTTTTCTTCTTTATGTCTGCCAAGTACTCCGATTATGAACCGCAAGAAATTTTGTTTCAAGGAAATGTACGACTCGAGGCTACTCACAGGTTGCTAATAAATCTTTCCAAACTCACGGAGTTAGATCCAGGGGTGTGCAAAGTTTACACAACTAGTGGATAGTGTAAAAAACAGACGTTGTTTAGAAATAAAATAAGGTACGTTCCAAGGGCTACACGTCGAGGAAAACCGCGTTTAAAAAAATCAATATTAGTTTCTTCTGGAGGCATGAACTTAGAAATCAGGGTGTAATATTGACTTGAAAACCACGCTTTTACTTTTTTTGATTGCTAAATATCTCAAATAGGATGCGGAACAGAAGTTAATTAAACATAAACGTCTACGATTTAAAGGCTACAAACTGTTACAAACCGAATTTTCTCAAATTGAATACGTTGTTAGGTTCAGATTTTTAAAGTTTACAATGTGGTAGATGGTGGGAAAATGCGTTTTTGTTCCTTTTTTTGCTTTCAGCCGATTTCTCCGTTTAGAAGTGGGACATGTCGAATAGAATAAAAATAAAGTACTCTCTAAGCGTTACACGTCGCAGTTTTGGAAGGTGTAAAGTCAAAACTCGGAGGGGGCTAAGCGTGTTTCTGTCTTGCTTTTTCTGCCGATTTCCGCTTGCGAGTCTGGACACGATTACAAGTTTAAAAAATGTACTAGGGTAAACTTCATATGTCAAGTGTGCGCTTTGTTTACACTCAATAGTAGTGCAAGGTGGTTTACATCTAACATTTATTTATCTTCAGGCCATTGTGAGAGCTATTGAGACATAGTGAGAGGGGACTAGGAAAAGTCAATTAAGCGCATGCTACAAATTACTACAGTGATCGTTCGAACTTGCATTCAGTTAGGGTAAGTAAACAATAACTGTTGGTTATTCATTTTCAAACGGAAGCCACAACCTCCTTCTGTACGCCAGAATATACTTCTCGTCATAAAAGGCTTAGAGAATGATTGATTTTCGCAGATTCTTATGATTTGTTATGCGCATAGGTGAGTTTCCCTAGTGTCATCATGTTTTTAATAATCCACCTTTCGAGTATGTTCGTCCTTTTTGTTCCATAAGAGCATATTTCTTTGCTAGTCTCTAGTACTGGTTGAGCAGAATCAATAAATTTTAAAAATGAAAAAATTCACAGTTAAATCAAAAAATATTTTCAAACGTTTAGCATGCAATCGAATTCATTGGCAAGAGAAGGCTACAAAATCATCAAAATTTAAAAAGATTAAATCTTATAGGCGCCCTTTTCATATTCTTAAGCTGCCAAATAAGAAGCCTATGTATATGGTGGTCGCATATCATATTGTTTGAGCTTGTTTTTTTGCCCGAAATTTTTTAGTGTTGTAAAAATTTCGAAAATTGCATGTTTCGTTTGTGCTTGGTGAATTTAGTCAGCAATACTTCGTCTGAAGTTTATATAATGTTAAGTTAGTTGAAAGACTCATTCGAAAGCTAATATTCGTTTGAATATGCCTTAATTGGGCGAAATTCATAAAAAAGTATCAAAGTTGAACCATTTCATTACATTCGTACATATTTCCTTCTCAATTTTCCTGTTTCCGAAAAATTTTAAAAAAGAAGTTCGCATTTTTACATCATTAGTTTTTGAAGTATACAAAAATTTTACTAAGAGCCAATAAATGATCATTAACGGATTTTTCGGAAAATTCCGAGAAATAAAAATTTTTTTACGATTATCTCACTGTTCCACATTTTGGCAGGCTTACGTAACTCTAATGTTAAATCACACGAGCAGCAAAGCAAAATCCTACAACTAACGTATAACAGATTTACGCTCAGCTTAAGCGAGCTATAATTATTGCGCGTTAAAAATTAAAACAAAAACAAAACGGAATCATTACAAAACCGACCAAAATGATGAAGCCCGTAGAGAATGCGGAAGTCCTAAACCGATTTTTATTTTCATGGCTCGGTCGCTAAAGGAGCATACGATTATGGCTAAATTTTTAATTAACTAATGATTTGTGCGTGTATGTGTGTAATTCAAAAAAGGCCTACATAATCTTACTCGAGGATAAGTTGCGTCGTGAAACTCGCGAATAATCAACTTTGTTTTCAACAGCTGAATCGGAATTTCAGTCGAATTCAAATCCAGCTTAAGCCAAACGCAACGATCATTAACTCGAAAGTTCGGTCAAATTTGGGAGGAACGTGGATTGGCTAATTCACAAACCAACCGAATTACAGTAATTGTTCGGCTGTTCGGTATTACGATATCGCAGATGCGCGTGTTTTTTTTGGCAAAGTGCCAACAGATTGAAGACTCTCCAATCGGTTACACCAAAATGCACACGTTGCTAGATTGTTCTAGCCTAGACTAATTCAACTATTGTTCGACCTGTAGATTGGTTTTTCGTCAATAAATTAGCGCTGTAAATTTGGAAATAAAGTCGGGTTCTCTAGTCGAGTAAAGTTGGCTGAAATAAAGTTTTGTTATAAGCATAGATGTATATACATTGCCGTAGGCAATTAATTAAATAAGCTCAGCGCAAATGGTAAGAACGCCTAAGAAATACACGAGTCGTATAGGTACAGTAAAAGTACTTGATTCGATTGTAATAAAAGCCGATTTATGCTCTTTTAAACAAATGCCCGAATCCAATTATCAACGAACCGGGAGATTCGACTTTAGTCACAAAGGAGCCGAAACGGTCGGAAATAATTTTCGGCGCTTTTTCGACCAGTCGAACGACCCTCCGAACATCGTAACATAATACGTCTTATACCAGCGTATAAGATAGAGACGTCTCATTCGTACACACTGGAGGCAAGGCCCGTAGGCTATATTCAAAAGCTAATTTTGCCTTTAACAAAACCACATGGTCGTACTTAAATCACGTGTCGAAACGGGTGTCCGGTCCTAGGAAAATATGGGTGCACGGCTGAAATAAAAGGACCGGAAAATACAAAAAAATTCGGTAACCTCAGGGGCATACTTAACGCGTGTTAAGTGGCTTTCAGCCGATGGGAAAAGCGTAAATCGTATCCGTTGCGAATGACGCTGTGTACTTGCTAAATTTACATATAATACGGCTGCTTCTTGTTTAGAATTAATCGGGAAATAGAGAGAGAGAGAGCACCGATAAGAATAGTAGGGCCATTTTTTTGACAATGAGATATTTAGAGTACAACACGGCTAACCATTCAACCAATCACATTCGTCGCAGTCGTTATTTATAATTAAACGGCCCTCGCTTTGCTCCTAAATTCGCCGGAGGTTTTGTCCGAAAGCAAACCTTCTTACCAAAAAAAACTAATTTCATACGAGGTTTTTTCTACATTTTCGCCACAAGCGTCGCAATGCATAACGGATTAATTTTTTATAAATTTTCACATTAATTCGAAGGCAGGATATGTTTATTCCCGGTTCACGCTTTTCGCGGAACCTGAGCTAAGCAATAGCTTGCATAGATTATCTACAGCAAAAAATTAGCATTAATCCACAATACACCGTAGAAGATATCGCATAATAAACTTGAACGTTTTTCGATGTCGTTTATTTTTAATGATTTTCGTTTGTTTTCCAAAACAGCAACTGTGTTTCTAGATAGAAAGTAATGATAAAATGCGCAAAATCTATTTACCGTTAATGAATAACAGCGTTTGATGACTTTCTTGATTGAACAACAAGCAAAATGACGCCCATAGCCCTTAAAGATTGCTTACTAGAAAAATTACACACTGTAAATATTCTTAATATCGCATACAGCGCAAAATTTTAAAACAGGACTAATAGGTTTGTGAGAGCAGAAGTGGGTGGAAAAATTTTCAAAGGCCAAAAAATGGTCTTAAAAGTGGTCGTATGGTACAAAAACACTATTTTTCGACGTTTCTCATCGATCATGATAAAATGGCATCATAAAATCGCTAAAAAAGCAAAAAAAAATCAAAAAATTGAATTTGGAGGGTATTTAGATTTCTGAGGGGTATTCCAACTTATGGGGGTGTATACGCCCAATCCCCCCAACCACGCCCACGTGTGGTTGAGGGGAGGAGAGATAAAACTCGTCAATAGCAAAAAGGACCGATACAAGTGAATGTATAAGTAAAAAGCCAGCCTTTCGGCCTTTTTTTGTCGAACTATTTGGCACAAGAAATCGCCAAAAACGAAGAAATTGAGCAAATAGTTCTTCGGGAATTTTTTAGAATTGATAGAGCGATTCAGCCAGCGCCCCAGGTCCATATGTGATAATTAGTATTTTTAGAAGTCAACGCGATTTCAAATCTAAATTTGTTAAAGTCGTTTTTTAAAGACCTTACAATCCAATTAATATTTAGCATTTATTATTTAGCCTGTCAGAAATTACCCGTATCCCCCAAAATTTACGCTCCTGTCCCTTGTATATCTTTATGTTCCTGAATGCTCGTGATCATTCAAAGCACACAATTGCCAAGACTCCACACACAAATTGTAAGAGACTCCTTAAAATACAATTATACAATGCATTTGGCCTCCAAAATAACCATCGACTTTAAAAAATTGTATGCCATATTTTCGCACAAAGAATTTATGAGACTTGAATGAATTAAAGACATCGTGGCCAGTAATAAAGTGAAGTAAATTTCACATTAAGAAATTCTTCATATCATGGAGTAATTTCATCACGAAGATGGAAAACTGAGTATTTTAGTAAACCCAGCTGACGGTCAATTTCTTTTGAATCGCCTAAAAAAAGTTAAATGTATTGAATTAAGTAGGGGGTCAATATGAGGCGGAATTTATTTGGGCTATGATTGAATATTATGTTCAAAACCAAAAGTGAATTTCATATACATTCAGTAAGCGCTCTTAGTTCGGCTGGAATAGAAAAATTGCGCAAAATGAACGAGCTGTGCGATAGAAATCGTATTAAAAATTTTGAATCATCCGAATTGGAAAAATTCTATCTCCAGCTAAATCCCCGAAATTTGAAAAGAATGATTGCACAAATTTGCAACAAAGGCAAATGTGACCGATGAACGAGGTATAAATCGTAATGAGAACGAAAATACTTGGAAATTGATACCTTGCAACATCGAAACAAAAAATGTAAATATATTGCTTGCTATAGTAGATTTCTAGTGTCTGATCTCTCGTAAGCTTCAGTATTGTTTCTATTATGTAGGCGATTAAAATTAGAGGGTAGAGGAAATAATAAGTATCATGCTCCCACCTCATATTAAGATAACGTGAGACAGACACAACGAACTTAACACCTTTAAAAATCACTCAGAGTACTACATGGCGGGAGCCTGATCTCATTTTGTAGATCTTTCGTTAAATATGCTATGCTTAAGCATAGGCGAAGTGGGGCGGAGCTTGCACCCGGGCTTTGTGCAGGTTGCATACAAGATTGAAATATTAAAAGTTGGACGCAGACTTAATGTTAAGGATAGGGCACGCGCTTAAGCATAGGCAAAATTGGTAAACAAAAAAATTTGACCAGTCCAGGTCAGTGGCGAATAGGGCGGAACCTAAACTTTTTTAAAGTGTCAAACATTATCAATAATATTCAAAACTTTTTTTTAATGAAAAACTCGCAAAATTAATGCGGAAATCGCCCAAAAAACACTCTAGAAATTTAATTTTTTAGAGATTAATTTGAAAAATCACTAAATACGCATCATTGCGCCCGAATATTTTTGACGACCGCCCCCTTTACCTGTGAATCTGCCAGTGGTACAGGAGTGTAAACTACAGAGTGCGGAGATGACAAAACTTTTTTTGTAAATTAGGCATGCATTGAATAAGACCAGAATGACAGCAAAAACTTTTTTTAGCCTAAGACCCTTGACAAACTTTTCGCTATTGCAAAATAGACTGAGCTGATAGGTGGGACATAAAATATTTTTAATTTTTCTAAGAGCTTCAGTTCCATATGATTCCCGATCAGCACTTAAATGGATTTTACACAATAGTTGAAGTACTAATTGTTTCTGCCTTGTTGAACAATTTCATCGCCTTTCCTAAGAGCTCTTCAGTATTGTCATCCTATCAAACTTTGAATTATGATATGATCGTTGATGCAAAATTTCGAAGAGTTTCCGCAAAATTCTCTTGTTTTATCGCTAAATTCATACCACTATTTACTTAAGATGTGTAAAACAATGTGTTTGTAGATACATTCTCCTTTGACACCATTATGCTTTAGAAATAAAATTAATTGTTTATATTTATAAACATATGACCATAAGTTTAAGTAGCAGAAAGTCTATAAATATTAGCGATTTGTCAGCAATTTTGGAACAAAAACGGAGGAAGCTATAAAAGAAATTTGAAAGCAAGAGGAAGCGAAATCCACGGAAAAATAAAGGAAGCAAAAATATAGAAAGTAGTACCAAAAATTATTAAAAAGATTTGAAAATAAACAAAAACCGAAAATTTGTAGAAACAATGCCAAAAAACGAACGAACAACCTAAATTGGAAGAAAAGCGAGCATTGGAGGTGATAATAGATGAAATGTTTGAAATGGAAAAGAGCGACCATTCATGGATGACGTAATAAAATCTTACAGCTGAACGATTCAGCCTCCTATCGAATTATGTGGCGAAAATTTAGATAGGCCTCTGAACACCTCATTGATTCAATTATAAATAATGTGAGAAACAAGTTCTATGAGAAATGTTTTTGAAGCGAATTTCTGGCGTACTGTACAAATATTACGCATTTAGAAATGTGTCCAAGATGCGCAGAATTCAACAGAGCCACACAAGAAGCAGGAAAAAGAGTTCAAAACGTGACTGCAGTTTTTAAATAAGAGCATGCATGCTTAAATTAGTAAACAACCATGTATTCTGCTGATGAAGTCGCTCATTAACATTTTATCGGAAAGCTTGTTGACAGAGCGAGCACTCGCTACTTGAGCTTAAGAAATGTTCCAAACACAAGTTTATGCTCTTGGAAAAACTTGAGTGAAAATTAGAAGAATGATCAACGTTAAGTGAAAATCAAAAAGGCATTCTGGCTTTTTTTGCAAAAATTAAACGTTGCAATTTTGAAGAAGGATATTGATTCACCGTGTAGCGTAGGGAAGTCTTCGACTCAAAAGGAATCAGCATGTGGGAGAACATATACAAAGATTGTACTTTTTTATGTTAATCGTTTACTATAAATAAAATTGAGAAAAGAAATGAGGAAAAAATAGAGGAAATATTGGAAAAATTGTACTACAACCCTCAAATTGGTTATACAGGCGAAAATCAAATCCAGTGTTAAGAAGCTAAGGCCAACTGTAAAATTTGAAGATGTTAAAGCGTGGTTAGAGAAGCAATTCGCATATACTTTACAAACCTGCATTGAGATTATATTCACGGAAAACGTCTTACTTGACTGGATTGATGAGCAGTGGCAAGGCAAGCCGATTTGGTCGATCTTCATCCATTAGGTACACACAACAACGGATACAAGTATCTACTTAATTGTGCAAATATTTTCTTCAAAGTATGAATGGTCTCTCCTATTACAGCCCAAAAATGCAAAAAAATTTAAGCTTTTTCAAAGCACATTTTTCCATCATATGCCCGCAAAACCGTACAAGTTGCAAAGTGATGCAAGAAAGGAATATGTAAACAATGAATTTCAAAAATTTTTGGAAGCAGAATTTGTTGAATTTTTTCGGTACTAAGAGTGAAATGATAGCATCAATAGTGGAACGCTTTGATCGAACATTGAAGGAGCGCATGTGGAGTTATTTTATCGAAATATAAGAGAAATTGCAATATTTACATCTTGCTAAAAATTATTAAGAATAACAACAATTCTTTTCTTAGAACTATAGCTAAATTTGCGGCAAATGTAACAGCTAAAAATGAGCGTGAGATCTTAAACAGGGCAATCCAAATCCCTGACAATAAATCTTCATTTAAATTCAATATTGCCAATATGGATGGATAAGTTAAATCAAACATACATTTGAAAAAGGGTTTCTGGCCAAACTGGACAGAGGAATATTGTGTGATTAGGGAAAGGTATGATAGAATTTCACCCTTTCATGTTTTAAAGATCAAATGAGCGAGTAATTAGAGGACATTTTTTATGAGTCCGAATTACAAGAAATTAGTGTTTAAGCAGATGATCTCTTCATTTTCGATAAAGCTATAGAAAAACCAAAAAAAGGTTGTAAAACTGATAATCAGGTACGCCGACCAGGATCTCCGCCCAAATTTGATTATTGGGTCACTAGCCTGATGAAGTTATAAATAATTATTTCAGTCTTACTTGAAAATGAAAAACATGGAGACTGGTCAGTGTTTTTTTTAAATTAATTTTGCATTGTTCATCACAATATACACATTTGTCTAATGATGCACTTGGGGGTTATCTTAGTTTTTGCCCAAAATGAGCAGTCATTATAGACAAAGATTGCTCGATTTGATGGAAATAATGCTTTGGGCATCTAAATGTATATTAAAAACGCATTTAAAAGAGATGATCTTTGTGCGCCAGATAAGTGATGGAAATTTTCAAGTCCAGAAGCTTAGTTTCATTTTGCAAATCATATCACAAAAACCATTGATATACATCACCTCATCTATGATAAGCATTTTGATCTGAAAAAATTTAATTTTAGCGCAGTTTGGAAAATTTTTGCTGAGTTTTTGTCACATGTACATTTCCATTGTTTGGAAAATTTTTTTGTCGATTTTAAAAATTTATTTGTCAAGATTGTAAATTTTTTCGTTTGCTTGAGCATAGAAATTTAGCACTTTGGAACACTTTTCGTTGAGTTTGGAAAATTTTCTGCTGACTTAAAAATTTTTTTTGTCGAGTTTGAAAAAGTTCTTATCGATTTTGGTAATTGTTTTTGTCAACACTAAATTTAGAATGTTCTATCAATATAACTTGAAAAAAAACCTTATTTAAAAGCATTTAAAAAAGTTATTTCAAACTTTACACGCATCATTTAAGGTTCATCAAAGTCTGACAAAACAATATTTGTTAAGCAATTAATTGAAAATAATGATCAGCTGTTTGATACTAAAATAAAAAAATATGGTGGTGCTATGTAGAAAATCCAATTTTACAAAACAATTGGTGGTGTCTTACTAATAAAAGGACTTTCCCGATTTTAGTTAACTAAACAATTTAGTCTTGCTCCACAGCTTTGAATTCCAAATGATCTTTATGCAAGAGAATAAAGGTAATGTGCAGATTGTACAGCTTTTACAAGAAGTTGCCATCATTGGAACATCAGTTTCATTCATATTGTCCAAAACGTTTTCTTTGATGGCCTTAGGATATCGTTGCTTTCCGCGATAACTCTGATTACATAATTTATTAAAAAAATTCTGCTCATCAGTTACAGGCTCTTATTACTGTCATATCCAGCAAATTCGAAATATTTTCCAGAAGCTTATTATAATGCAACTTCTCAGCCGCACGGGAATCTTTTAATTGACCTAATTTGAAATTACCAATAGTAAAACCAATGAAATTGATAAAAAATGAATATTGAACGACTAAAATGCAATATTGCGGGCTTACACCCTCTAAGCACAGCAAAGGGGAATCCGGACAATTGGTAGGAAAACAATTCGTAGGAGGACAACTGGTAGGATGACAATTCGTAGGAAGACAATTTGTCGTATAGGTCAATTGGTAGGATACCAACTAGTAGGTATTGTATGCACATAATCGTAGGTGGCAAAAAGTGCAGTAAAGTAAACAAGAGGTAAAAATGGGTTGATTTCGGTCAAAATGTCACAGTGGTCAAAATCATTTACGGTTAAATGTCAGGAGAGTTGTGGTCGCTATTTTTCATGATTTCGTTGACTTGTTGCTAAATGACCGAATTTTACTCGACTGAGCGTGGAAAAAGAAAGCTATGTTTTGACGGATATGCTTACAACCGAGAAGCTGATAGCAATGATAAAACTTACTGGACTTGCGAAAAGCGTACGACATGCAAAGCTAGGGCACATACTGACTTTGATGCCGAGCATGGCGACAGAGTAACAATCCGGGGAAATCATTCCCATGCACAGCAATTTTTTTGAGTAGCGAATGCTTGGACTACTTTGAAATCAATTGACCACACATGTAACCGGGGGATGGGGCATCGCCCCGCCTAAGATGGGTCCGTCTCCCCCACTCCCAACAGTCCGGACCACATCTGGGCTTGGGGGGTTTGGGGGGTATGCACCCTCCGAGAAACAAAAATACCCCCAGAATTCAATTTTTAAAAATTTTTTTCGTCTTTTTTCGCAATTTTTTGATGCCAATGGATAATGCTCGATGAGAAAAGTCGAAAAATGGTGTTTTTCGCCATACCACCATTTTTAAGGCAATTTTTTGATCTTTGGAAAATCTTGTACCCCCAGAATTTTCTTGCTGCCCATGTATGGTCCGGGCTCTAGAAAAAAACATGAAATTTTTAGCGATTTTTCGCAATTTTTGGGCCAAAATCGCACAATAATAAAAAATATCCCCCAGAAGCCCATAGCTCTGGTCGCATTGACCCTCTCCTGCATCTGAGCATGATTTTTGTGCTGTTCGTGTGTGATTAAGCTTCATATAATTTGATTTCATTTATCGTGGTAGTGCATCCTACGAATTGTCCTCCGACCAATTGTCCTATCCTACAAATTGTCATCCTACCAATTGTCCTCCTACCAGTTGTCGTTCTACGAATTGTCTCCCTACGAATTGTCCTAAACCCCAGCAAAGGAAGTGTAACTTTCTATATTAGCACACGTTATAACTAGTAAAGGGGTCAGTCCGAAATAGACTAGTCGGATGCGCGCTAAAGCAATACCAGCGTCTAACCTTAAGTGCGCTCTATATAATTAAACTGTAACGTTAAATAATAAACAGACTCCCAACCCAACGACGACGTTACAGTCTTTAGATGTTCACAACACTTCCAAACTGTGAATATCTCATTTTGTGTTTCAAAGCAGAATAAACCACAGCTTTTTGAATGCCTCTCTTGTAAAAGGCTGAATCAAATTTTAGTCTATTGTGCTAATTAGCAAGTCATTGAAAGTCTGTTTTCCTGACTTTTCTGTGAAGCAAATCATTTGGATATCCCTAGCATTCCGTATAAGCTATATTTATCCTTTTGAAATAACATTGAGCCTTTAGTTGTTCACAACACTTCAAATCTCTGAATATCTCATTTTGTACTTTAAAGTAGAATAAACCACAGCCATTTCGATGTCTTCCTTGTAAAAGGCTGAATAGAATTTCAGTCAACTGTGTCAATTAGCAAATCATTGTGAGCACACATGGGCGTGAGGGGGGGTTTGGGGGGTATGCACCCCCAGAATTTGAAATACCCCCCCAGAAATTTTTTTTGCTTTTTTAGCAATTTTTTGATGCCGTTGAATAGTGCTCGACGAGAAACGTCGAAAAATGGTGTTTTTTTCGCCATACAAGCACTTTTAAGACAATTTTTTGACCTTTAAAAATTTTTTCAGCCAACCCCCAGAAATTTTTTAAGCCCATCCCCCATAATTTTGGTGCTGCCCACCTATGATTGTATGTATGTTTTATTGACTTTTCTGTAAAGCAAATCATTTGGATTTCCCTAGCATTCCTTAAAAGTTATATTAATCCTTTCAAAATAACATTGATCCTTTAGTTGTTTACGACACTTCAAATCTGTGAATATCTCATTTTGTACTTTAATGTAGAATAAACCACAGCCATTTGTATGTCTTTCTTGTAAAAGACTGAATTAAATTTCAGTCAACTGTGTCAATTAGCAAGTCATTGAAAGTCTGTTTTCCTGACTTTTCTGTGAAACAAATCATTTTATATCCCTATCTTTCCCTAGAAGCCATATTTATCCTTTTAAAATACCATTGAGCCCTTAGATGTCAACGACACTTCAAATCACTTAATTTCTCATTTTGTACTTTAAGGTAGAATAAACCACCGCTTTTTGAATGTATTTTCCAAGAGAGGTTGAATGAAATTTTAGTCTATTACAGCAATTAGCAAGTCATTGAGAGGTCTGTTTTCCTGACTTATCTTTGAAGCAAATCATATGGATATCCCTAGTATTCCCTAGAAGCTGTATATAGCCTTTTGAGATAATATTGAGCCTTTAGATGTTCATGACACTTCGAATTGTGAATATCTTATTTTGTACTCTAAAGTAGAATAAAACATAGCTTTCTGAATGTCTCTCTTGCAAAAAGCTGAATTGAATTTTAGTCTATTGTGTAAATTAGCAAGTAATTAAAAGTCTGTTTTCCTTAATTTTCTGTGAAACAAATCATATGGATATACAAAGGATTCCCTATAACTTATATTTTACCTATTAAAGCAACAATCAGCTTTTGAATGTTCACAACACTTTAAATCTGTGAATATCTTTCTCATTTTGTTTGTTAAAATAGAATAAAGCACAGCCCTTTAATGTCTTTCTTGTAAAAGGCTGAATTGAATATTAGTCACCTGTGTCAATCAGCAAGTAATTGAAAGGCTCTTTTGCTGACTTTCTGTGAAGCATATCATATCTATGTTCCTAGCATTCCCTAGAATCTATATTTATCCTTTTAAAATAACACTGAGAGTTTAGACGCTCACGACACTTCAAATCTGTGAATATCTCATTTTGTACTTTAAAGTAGAATAAACCACAGCACTTTGAATGTGTCTGTTGTAAAAGACTGAATTGAATTTTAGTCTATTATTTCGATGAGCAAGTAATTAAAAATCTGTTTTCCTGACTTTTCTGTAAAGCATATCATACCTTCTAAAAAATATTATTGTGTTAATGATTGCATCTGGCTTAAGCCTGATAGAATTCGAGCGATTTAAGCCAGACTTGAATCTGCTTATCCCCTACTGAGGTTAGGATTGAGCCTAGCTTTTACCAAAAATCAGCTTCCTTTTCAGACATCCACGGCATGGGAATTCTGGGTAGTGAAATGCTAAAGTGCCTTTTGTTACTCAACAGTCGTCAATGCGCGGCAAAAACATCATATTTATAGTTTCTGACAAAGCTATATCTTCCTAAATGTAAAACAAGGATGAAATTCGATGAATATTAAGAAATCTTAATAAGTTGAACAAAATATAGTCTAAAAATAAGTATCAAGCGAGAGCGCCGAAAATTTTACTTGTAAGCTAACAAATAGTTAAAAACGCTTAAATGGCTTCTCTTCTTTAAATTTTTTGGAAAACTCACGAATTCAAGAGAATGAAAAAAATTTTTTGGGAAGAAGGTGCAAGTTTTCAGAGGGTGGGCGTGAAAAAAGCCCACTCCTAATCTTACTCATATAAGATCATGTACATATATTCTTTTCTAGCAGCAGAGGATAAAGCTCCGTACAAGCGAATGGCGTTGAGAGATCGGTTAAGATATTTCGACGGAAAGAACGCCTTAGGGCCTGCCGCTTCTACCTTGAAAAAGACGCAGATACGACGGCACTCCACGTCAGTCCAACGCCTATTTTTTGTACGAAGCGGACGTGATGCCAAAATTCAAACGAGAAGATTCTAAAGTAATGCAACCAGAGATTTTTAGGCGAATCGCAGCAAAGTGTCATATAAAAGTGCGTTGTGGTTTTACGGTAATTTGTTTAATGCCAATATTACACAATGTTGGTACGGCAAACGCAGCTCTCCGAAACACGAATATTTAGTAGGAATGCGAGCAAAGATTGCGATACAAGATTAAATATTAAAGATTTGTACCCGCGAGTGGGCAGGGCAAGGCCGATAAGAGTTTTTTATGTTTCCTAGAATTTTGCAGTGAAAAGTTCTTAATGCTTGTAAAGTTATTCTGTAAAAAGCGCGATGCAAACTAAACGCAAAATATCTAATGACGCAAAAGCATTCTCGTGCTCAGCAGTCATGCGCCTTGAACTTAATTTCGTGTTCAGTAAAATAAAGATTAGATCAGTAACGCAAGAATCATTCAGAATAATGTAAAAACTAGTTAAATGAATGCATCTTTTAAAGTTGCCTACAAAGTAAGTTAAATGAATAAAGTTCCGCTTAATGTGTAACGCATAATTGCATAATACGTGAAAGATATGCAAAGCCGTCCTTTACAATGCCAAAATTCAAACGAGAAGATTCTAAAGTAATGCAACCAGAGATTCTTAGGCGAATCGCAGCAAGGTAAAAAAAGGGCTAAAATTGAGTGGTTACTTAAGGAAGTAGATGAAAATTGGTCTAGAAAAAGTTTTTCTTCAAAATTCGTTGAAAAGGTAAAAGGAATGTGTGGAAAGCTTAGGACAATTTTAGATAAAACAGAATTTTAGGCTGCTTAGGTCGATTTGTAGCTGCAAAGGTCAAAGGCGCTCGAACAAAAGTTTGCAATGAATTGCATATTGTTTTAAAAAGGTTTTTGTGCGAAGGGAGTAGAATATAAGTCATCTGCACAATAAAACACGAACTTATTGATTGTCGAAAAAACATCATAAAACCGCATTTGGTTTATAAGTGCAAGAATACGAAGGAAAAGAATTTTGCTAAAAAAACTCAAATCAAATCTGTCTTCCGTACCTTTCATAATTTCTATGCCTTTAGCGATAAGTTAACCCTTGCACAAATTTTGAATTTTCGCGATGTTCTCACAATGTACCACTGTATAACTATATCATTTTTAAAGATTCAATAAAATACAAACAAAATTCAAATTCTACATGCGGACTTGAGGGGTCTGCTAAACCGTCCAGATTCCATAAAACCCTCTAAACTCCACCAATACAGTTTGAATTTTTTTTGTTTTTTCGCGTTGCCAATGGATAGTGCTCGACAAGAAACGCCGCACTTGTGTTTCTATTCATATCATCGCTTTTTCGGTACCTACCTACTTATTTACCTTTCAAATTTTTTAGGACCCCAGAACTTAGAAGCTGAAGATATATAATTCTGAGTTCGTTATTTAACAATGCTCCTAACCTGCAATAGTGGCGAATCTATGATTTTCTTAAGTTGAGGGGGTGGGCGGAGGACGGTACTCCAACTTCTTTAGAAACAGTCAAAAATATGTCTAAAGATTTGCCCTTCACGTGTGAAATAGCGTTTTTTCGGCGTTTTACATTGTCTATTTTTATTTAAAGTCACTTTTGACACATCATTTTTTCGGAATTTTTTTGATTTTCAACCATTTTGTGCGAAAAATTATAAAATTTCTTTGAGGTTAGCGAAAAAAAATTGTAAAATTCACGCTGAAGGCCATTTAGAAGCTTGATTTAATGCTCGATTTCCAGTATTTTTAGCACCTGACGCCGAACATCGAATTTTTTAAGAAGTTATGCTCGAAAATAGAAGAAATCTATGCTGAAATATCTGTTTCTGCTCCTGAAATTGTTTTTAAAAGCTATTTCATGAGCAGAAAATGGTTTCCAATTTGCAAAGTAAATAAATATCATCAATAAGTATTCTCCGGCGCGAAGCGGCGGAAAAATTTGAGAAGTCATGATCACTGATAGCCAAAAATCGTTACAAATTACACATCCGTTCTTCATCTCGCCAAATATTTTTGGCCACTGAGTAGCCCTTAACTTCATTCGCCTCTAACCTCCAATGACGAATGTCTAAATAAGCTGGCACAAAATTGTTCAGACGCGCAAACAGCTGTACATCGATCGATACAAAAAATTAATGGGTGTATTCGATGACAAAAAAAGAAAAATACCGCAGACCTAGAATCGAAAAAGCGATCGAAGCTAGAAGAGAGAGATTAGCCGCTCACAGGCCTCAAAATAGACGAAACGTTCTTCCAATTCAATTTCTTTGATCTCCATACAGACGTTTAAACGCTTTTTGAACTATAAAGCAATTAATTTTGCCTGGTGTCTAAAATTTTGAACCATTTTGGGCGAATTTCGAGCTATTTTGGACTCTACAATTGATTTTGTTTGCAGGCGGTTGATAGAGAGCTATCAAAACTCGTTCATTAATTTTCCTCATTTTCATCACTGTTTTCGAATTAGCACACGTTACTAACACACATGGGCGTGGCGGGAGGGGTGGGGGGTTTGGGGGGTATGCACCCTCTCAGAAGTTGAAATACCCCCTTTACAGAAATCAAAATAACCCCCCCCCCCAAAGAATTCAATTTTTGAAATTTTTTTGCTTGTTTTAGCGATTTTTTGATGCGCTTTTGAGACTTTTGAGACCTAATTTTGACCTTTGAAAATTTAATAACCCCCAGAAAATTTTTTACCCCCCCCACAATTTCGGTGCTGCCTACCTATGGTTACTAATCCTTGCGTTGTTTTCTTCAATCGGCGTTATATTAATCTCACTGTGATATTTGCCGTGTCAATTTATTCTATTGGTTCGGTCTCTTATTCATTGAAATAATATTAAAAATATTTGTAAGCAGTAGAAGTTATCATCTTATAATCAATCACACACAAGAGTCTGATGAGGAAAATCGGATCGTATTTTCAGATCGTTAAATTTTTTTATAAAAATAATTCGATTTCACAACGATTTTGAACATTTTGCGTTTTTATTGTATTTATGTATTTGAGGTAAGACACTTCACTGTATCGCAGATAATCTCCAAATAAGATACACATTTGGATGAGATGCATTATCTTCCATGTTCGCCGAATGCTTAAATGAATTAGGCCATAAAAAATCCAAATTTTAGGTTCTTGTCATTTTTATGTTTTACACGCTGCTCTTTTTTTAATTGCTTATTTCCTAATTTTTTAAGTAGGCTAAGATGACTTCAAGTGATAAAAGATTACTAAATGTCGTATGAAAACCTATAAGAATATCAACGCCCTTGGTAATATTTTAGTATACACAGAAGCGTAAACTCGATGTTCTAGGCCAAAGTTTTCGAAATTTAGCATTATAAGACCCTCTATTTCACTCAGTATGTGCAGGAAGCAAGAGGTATTTCTAATTGTCGGTGCGTAAGCCTACCAAATCGCTACCTGCTGAAAATTGAGGAAAGTTACATAAAAGGCCAAGCTATTTACACAAACACAAACAACAGTGCAACATGTTTGAAATAGCTGTTTCAAAATTAATGTACTGAAATGCTCATAAAAATAGCCCGGCCCTCTGAATTTTCCTTACTTCTTACAGCTGGCAACATAATAATACCTTTACACATCTACAGTTGAAAAATATTTTGTTTTCCGCTCATCCCGATTGAGAATAGAGAGACTAAAAATACTAAATTTCGAAACCTATTGCGCTAAAACACTTTCTTGAGTATAATGTTAAAAAACCATTCGTGAAACCAATTTATACAACTTTTTTTATTGAATATTGGAATCAACTTACCTTTTTTAAATTCAAAAAAATTTTCTTCTCCGTTTAGAGCTTCTGAGAAACGATTAAAAACATCATTATTTTTGTTTATCTACTTGTAGTCGGTGAGATATTTGACTTCAAAATTTTAGTCCCCAAAAAATTTAAGAAGGTTGCCTGCACTGTGCATAGCAAGTGGTAAGTGTGCGAAATCTTGCTATGCGAAATTGTTAGGCTGCCCAGAAGCCACTTTTGTAGCTGCTCGCTCGAGCGCTGAAGAATGATATATACGCACAAAGTTTCGTAAGATAGAGCATAGTTGTTTTACCAGAAGTTTGCGGTTTTCTCTTTACTTTTATTCACCTTCTTTATCTTGTAAGTTCGGTGTGGCACCTACAACTGTGTCAATGCGTGTAACAGACTATAAATAGTCGGCCTTAGCTCCCAGAAAGAAGAAAAATTAAAACTTTTTTCCAAGCAAATAAGGCAAAATTAAGGCAAGCGCGTTCAGAATAAAGATTTGCTCGTAAAAGTGTCTGAAGAATTAAGGTGGATTGAATTATAGCTTAATTCGAATCATTTAACGCCATTTATAGCTCAAAGGTTTTCGACATACTGACATGGTCATGCTATGCACCTGAGGACGCAAATGTACGTTATGTACAGTGGTGTGCCGATAATTATAACATTAACGTGAACTGATTGAGGGTAAAAATTGTGAAAATCGTACTTAAAGCTATAGCCTATTTCACTAAACCTTGTGCACGGAAAATAATCTTCAAATTGAATTGATTAGAAAAAGCTTTATAAACTGAAGTAATAATCACTGAAACTTTGCATTGCAATGGATAAGCATATGACAGTTTACTAAGTGAAAGTTGTATTACAGTCGGCTGCTTAGAAACCACTTATGTAGCTTGAACGCTGAAAATTGATTTTCATGAACAAGCTTACGTGAAATAGACTATAATTACTGACAAAATTCTCAATTGAGCATTTTTTGTGTAATCTGGTGAAAGTTTGCAAATCCGCCTAAAGGGCTAAAAGCAGCAGTGTCTCACCCCCATAAGATAGTACACAATCACTCATTCGGCACACAAACATTTAAAACAGCGCTTGACGAGCAAAATGGCCCGGGCTCGAATTTCGGCAACAAATAGCAACGAAATAATCGCGCTGTCCACGCTAATTAGCATCGTGGACACGTAACTGAACAAAACCAAAGAAAAATTTGTGCGGTACTTGGACACAATTTCAAACAACGTGCTATTGGACACTACAATAATGCCCATGCTGGCCGCTTGCCAGCTCAGGCGCCTTTCGGCCAAGTTGGCGGTTTGATTGCTGCGCCGACTCGACCGATACTTGACGTTTTATTTTGAATAATTTCAGGAGAATCAGCCCGTACGGAAGGAGAATTAGCGTGATGGTGAGGACGCTCCATATCGGCATTAGTGAAAGAATCTACACAGTATGTAAAAAATTTCACATGATATTGTACGTACATAGAAATGGGATTGGGGATTTTGGAATATTGAATGATTTTCGGGAATTTCATTATGGTCTTCTAATTTTTATTCTCATAATTTTGGGACTTTACGTTATGAGGTGTTATCCTAACTCTTAGCCAAACAGTCAAAAAGGGTTCGAAAGTCTGCTATTTACGCACAATATAGCGTTTTTTTACCGTTTTACATTGTTAAGTTTTATTCGAAAGATTTATTCTGTTGCAAGATTTTTATCGAATAATTCGAGCATGTTCGACAATTTTACTCGGTAAAGAGGAGAGAATTTGTTCAACGAGACATGGAAATTTCTTCAAGAGTCAGAAAGATATCGGAATGTTCAACTCATGTACAAAATTTTGCTTAATTTATCACATGGGTTCTAAGGCTGAGTTCAGGGGTTCCGAACCCCAAAACTAGCTATTTCGAAATACGCCTGCATACTACGGTAGACCCTAGAATAGTGTTTTTAATATTTTTCTGCTATTTTCCTGATTTTTGCGCTATCTATACCCCTAGAATCTGGTTTTTGCCGATGTGTACAGATAGATATGTACATCGGTACCTATGAAAGGTGGGTAGAATTTTGGTAGGAGAGCGTCAAGCCAAATTATCTTCCAAACAGCCAAAAACACGTTTGAACGTCAACTTTTTATACGCTAGTTATCGTTTTTATCACTGTTTTATTCTTTGTGTTTTGAATGATTTCTGGTGTAGGATATTTTTCAAAAAAATAAGTCAGCATTATGCTAATAATATCAATCTGCATGCGCCTAAATGGCTTAAAAATTTAGACCATACAAGGGCATCAATTTAATTGATTAGGGAAAGTTTCGATTATGCAAAATCTCCAGAAAACGAGCCGAAGATTCAATTTTGGGGTCTATTGATTTTGAAGGGGAAAGGGGTCTATTGGATTTCCAGACGAGTCTAGATTCCTAGACCCACATGATCATATGTATAGTTTAAACCTGCCTAAATCCGAACATTGAAAGTCCGACAGACGTGCAGCATTGAACTTCTGGCGTTTTTAGGTATCTGTCGCATTATAATCTCAAGATTTCTATAGCCGCCTACACTAGATATGAATTATTATGCCAATATCATGAGGTATTTTTCTCCTTATAGCCTTTATTATCACATTTTACTATCAGATCTAAGGCGTATGTACATTTGTCATGACTGTCGGTACACGCAAATAGCATTAGCGGTTTGATTGCTTTTTACTGCATCGAAAAAGGTACAATATTCGCAAAATTAAAAATATTTGTTTCCGCACCAGAAATCCTCAATTCGTTATTGACATAGGAATATGCGATCCATGCCTTTGAAATCAATATTTGTCTTTATCATTTAATTAGCGTGTGTGTGACGCAGCACCCGGCAGTGGCTCCTGCTCACTGTTATCTTATTGGCTAATCGTTTTATCGTATCTTTAATCTTGTTAAATACTATTGTCATAGAACTGTTAGGCACTTCTTGTATATTACTCTTGTCCTATATGAGTCGTTTTGTTTTTTCACTTGCACCACTTCAAGTTTTTGATATGACTCGCCCTTAGAGCTTTTATTGTGTTATTTGTTTTAGTAAATATTCGTCAAAGTTATTCAGGAGTAAACTATACAGCAGATAGCTCAGCATTAAAGAGAGACACCTCATAATGAGTGTCAATTTTGGAACGTGAATCCTTTCTGTATTCTCTTTCATCAAAATTCATTCACCTATTTATGTACCTAAAAATATCAAGAATATTACTTTATCTTTTTGTTAGAATGATTGACCAGACCAGCATAAAGCTCACTGTTGTTAGAGGATTCTTCATGAGTGCTATTAGGAACCAAAACGTTTCCAGTCATACTCATAAGCCTAACCAAGAAAATAACTTAATTTATAGACTCGAGATTTTTCTGGGGTTTTTGGGAGGGAGTTAAACTGACCTTGTGAGCACATCTGGGGTATTGTAAGTAACTAAGGATTAGATTTCTAGGGCATAGCTGCCACTATTCTCCTACCAGAAGCGGTCAGCGATTTAGGACTGAAGAGATGTTTTGAGGGTCATACTTGGTATGATAAGTGACCTAGAACTCTCTAGCAACGTGACCAGCGCTTAGTCTAGCCTCGGTGCTTAGGTGAGCCCTGTAGGTATGTAATCCGCCACCGTCATTTGGTTTCATTGGTATTGTAGTACACAACAATGGGTTGATTACTTACACTGGAAGTCTCCCCTTGAGGTTGTTGGCTGCAACCGAGCTGGCCAGTCATGGTAAATTTATTTTTCTTAACCCAGAAATTATACTTTTTGGTTATCTAAACACGTGTAACATTTTCTGCACCTCTGTTGTCGTATTGTCCACATTGCGGCAGTGCACAAATTAAGTAAGGTTTGTGGCAAAGAATTTGTGTATTGTGACACTGACGCCTATATTGTTTCATATATGTCATCCTCAATATCGCCTCACACTCATCATTTTTAATCACTCTTTACATGCCACATAAATTTTTTCTTTTCTTTGCCCTACATTTGTTACAGCTTGTTTTAGTGAGCGTAGTGATATACACAGAAATCATTGTCCTATAGGGTCAGATTCATCAAAACTTTTTTCGAATTTGAAGACAGCCGCATTTTTCATACCCTATGTACTGTCTTCATACATTTCCCATTTTTAAAATGGGTAGTAAGAAAACTCCGCACACACCCCTATAAAGAAAACTTTGCCACTGTCACAATTGATGCAACAAATCAAACTAAGCAAACTACTTCTGTATCAAAGCTTAAC
Organism: Mermis nigrescens; assembly: GCA_036768485.1. Taxonomy (NCBI): domain Eukaryota; kingdom Metazoa; phylum Nematoda; class Enoplea; order Mermithida; family Mermithidae; genus Mermis; species Mermis nigrescens. The sequence goes on along the minus strand of JAVLUZ010000157.1, from coordinate 13,025,991 downwards.
TTCAATTTGCCGCCCCCGGCAAATCCTCCATACATGCCAACGTCCAATGATGAATTAACTATCAGTAGCATTCACATAGGTAATGGAAACTCTACTGATGCCTCAGGCCGAAATCTTTCTGATAAAATAGTCGGTAAATAGTGGACCTAGGTTTTGTCCAATGGATAACCACAGAAACAGCGCTGATTTACCTACTTGTGCATTTGATGCAGAAAGAAATTTTGCCCTATGGCTAAATGATGGAAATAATTGTCCAAATGCTGCTGTTTCTAAAAAAATCATTCTTAATGAGCTCGAAAATTTGCATAACATCAGTTTCCAAGTCTCACACTAATTATCATATATGGAGCAATCATACTTCAAAAAGGTGCAAGATGTGCATCAAATCAATAATAAAATTGACTTACCCTGCTTCCAAGCATGCAAGGACCAATTTTGTCACCGTCAAATTTTCCATTTAAGGTTGGTTATTAGCCTAGCAATGTGTCTTCCCTTGGATAATCTTACACAGCCATTGATTTTGCAGTTGGCAAAGCAGATGCCAGCAGCCATCAAACAATTTTTGTCATCATCTCTCAAATGCAATATTGTTCACAATTATGATTTTAATGCAAACACTTTGTTTGAATTCGATCAGCAGATCAATGCACCACTTTTTGCATCGCCAGTTGCCAAAAATGTTAATATAAGTGCAATGACTACTGCCGCAAATGTCATTTTATTGTCAGCCAAACCTATTACCAGCATTGCAATGACACCTGGGCATAAGGATGGGGGCTTGGGGTATACCCCACACCTGGGCAAGGGGGGGGGGGTTTGGGTGGGTATGCACCCCCCAGAAACCAAAATACCCCCCCAGAATTCAATTTTTGAAAATTTTTTTCGTTTTTTTCGCAAATTTTTGATGCCAATAGATAGTGCTTGATGAGAAACGTCGAAAAATGGTGTTTTTATCGCCATACCACCATTTTTAAGGCCATTTTTTGACCTTCAAAAAAATCTCTTGCACCCCCCCCCAGAATTTTCTTGCTGCCCATGTATGGTATACCCCCTCCCCAGAATTCAATTTTTAAATTTTTTTGTTTTTTTCGCAATTTTTTGATGCCAATGGATAATGATTGATGAGAAACGTTAAAAAAAGATGTTTTTTTGCCATACCACCATTTCTAAGGCTATTTCTTGATCTTTGAAAAATCTTGCACACCTCTCTTCCAGGATTATGGTGCTGCCCACATACAGTTGCAATGCCAGCAATTGCTACTGAAACTGCTACTACATTGCTTATTTTACTGACTATCACCAATAGCAAATTTAACCGCGTATTGAATCCCAAGACTTGCTCCATCAACATCTTTAGCACTTCAGTCAGTAGCAGCTGTCATAATGGCAGTGGCGTTACCATTCACTGCGGACAAGCAGAACATCATTAGCTTCACAACATATTTTTATCAATTGATGGAAAAATTAGGCCGAACAACTCCAGCTTTCTAGTTGGTTGAACGGACAACTGCCAATATCTTTGTGCTTGGCTAGGACCAGACAATGGTACCCGTCTGTGTCAATCAATCTTGAATGAAACGCAAATTTATTACAAGGCGCTTCATCAACAACATATGCAGTTTTTTCACATTCTTTGCCTGCTGACTAGACCTATGGCCATCTCAGCAATTCCCTTAGAGAAGGAACATTCTGAGCGTTCAAGCCGCTTGAGGGTGCCACATTTTATTACGCAACCAAGAATTTTCTATAGACTTTATTATCCAGATTTGTATTTTGCTTGAAATGAATTCTTCATAACAAACAGATATATTGTCTACAAAGTTAGCCTTGAATACATTGTGAATCACGCTGTTGTCAAAATCCTGGCAGAATTGCTCAGGTGCGCACACTCCATCCCAGTCAAGCTACTTCTGCACTGTATGCACCCATTGCTGGACCATATGGCCCCATTATTAATTACTCTGTAGCAGATGATCGATATTTCTAAAGCTTTCCACAATTTTGAAAGCAAATACAACTCAACATACAGTCATCATGCAATTTTTACAATGCCAGATGTGATGCATGCCAAATCCTTGCTCAAATTTCTTGATCAACGTTTCTACACAATTTTGGCTTGGTGCAATGACCCAGACATCAGCTGGCGTATGTGCGAAGAAATCCATTGGATGATGTTGGTCACATTTCATGGTTCATTGTATACCAAATTTCCGATCAAAGCCTTTTCAGAATTTCCCAAATTGGTTTGAAACATTGACAACACATGCTAATTGCATCACAATATTCAAGCTATTTGTCAAGCCACCAACCGCATTTGACTGTGCCTGCCCAGTTGGAGCGTCACAAATTGTGTCTATTGTTGTCATATTATCTCCAAAAAAAATTGCAGACCGATATCACTCGAGTTCACAAAAAATTGTATCAACGTTTATCAAGAAGCCATCAAAGCAATGCAGAAACATTGCGCCTCTCTGCAGAGGAACTAGTGGTCCCCAGCAAAGTTCAGGTGCACCTCCATCAATTTGAATCTTTAAGACCAAATAAATGGGCATCGCGCCCATATGATCATCAAAGAAAACAAAAGGAAGATGAACCCCAACCACCACTGTCACATTACTGTCACACACCATCCAGGATTGCTCATGGTCTCCTTGAGAGTTTGATGCATGATCCAGCTGTGGACATAGAATGACTTTGTGCCTACTGCAAAGCAGTCTCCATTGCAAGCTATATGTCAACATGCAAATTATGAGGTCGATTATTGGAGCCATTAAGCCCAACATGCTGCCCAAAAATGAGAGGAATGACACAAACGCCAACTTACCAAAACTCGACTTGCTTT